>CM060830.1:14915000-15270000 GCA_030762175.1 Metallyticus violacea
TAGTTTGTGAGATGTTGGTTGTTGTTTCTCATTGGTTTCAGGGATCTCAAGGTCTGGGTATCATGATAATCGAAGGTAAACATGCCGAGGTTGGACAAGGTATCTTTATCTCGGACATCCAGGAAGGCAGTGCAGCAGAACAGGTATTTGAAAGCACCCATCTTCACTTGCATGGCTTTATATGTGGCTTTGCTTACAAATGTTTATTTTGTTTAATGCACACTTACACTGAAACCTAAGTAAATAATTTATAAAAATGTTACAAATAAAAATTTTGGTGATATGAAATAAGTAGCTGTTTGGTAGGAAGATGTGTAGGAAACAATTTTATTGTCCATAAAATGTGCATAATGCTATGCTCCCAAATTCTAAGTAAATTGTAGATAATTCATTTTTCTTTATGTAAAGACATACAGAAAATTCTGAGACTGATTTTATTTTATTAAAGAAATACTAACAGTTTTACCTTATTCCAGCATCTTGAAGATTTCAGCTATTACCATAAGCATTCTTTACAAATAAAGCTATAATAACTTTGCTGTCCTTGCTGAAATGTACAGTGCAAGAGTGCAGACCACTTTCTGATCACATGTTTATTAGCAGGTATGTGCTTAGAGGAAGCCTCTCCAAATGTTGCCAAAAAGTTACTTACTTGATGGCGCTGGAATATCAAAGCCTCCTCAGTGTAAGGCAAGTAGTTCAACCACAGAAAATTCAAAGGCAAAGTGACTATGGTTATGAAAATAAAATGGGCAGTATTAGTATAACAATTTTAATGGAAATGTGTTCAGTTTATAGCACTGTTTTTTAACAGCATTTAATGCATTTAAAACTATGAACTAGGAATATGAAGTTATAATTACTGCAGTGCCAGGATTGGTCTACAACAATGATCTAATATTAATACCCTACATATGTGCATTATGAGGTAATATTAGGCAGTAATATTACCTACACCTTTGACCCATAACACATCAAAGTTCTAAAACAGAAGAAAGAGGAATATAGTGAATCAAGATTCAAACAAAAATGTGACCTTTAGTACTGAAATACTGATGATCTTCTTTCCTCATTAGGAATAAGAGTTTGAGACATTTCAGCTCACCAGGCTCATACTCACTAGCACTTTCATGTTTTTTAACTTTGCTAGTTTTATTTTCTGACATCTCTAATTAACTTTAGGCCCACTGCTCTTGTTTTTAATTTTTTTTTAATATTGTTTAAAGCCCTTTTTTACTGCTGAGGCATCATAGGCAATGGTACTGGTGATACATGAGATGAAATGATAAATTGGGAAAGGATTTTTTTTAAGGAAGGAAACATTCAAGACCTAAATTTAGGGTACCTCCTCAGCATTTGTCATTTATGAAGACTGAGGAAAACCTGGAAAAACCTCAGTTAGGGAAGATGGTTCTGGTGGAAATCAAGCACCAGACCTTCCACTCATGAGTCTGCACCTTAACGACCACGGCCACCCATGGTGGTGTGCTGCTATTAGAATTACACTTGTGCTTATAATGGGAAGAAAAGCTTTAAAATATTACTTTATTTTCTCATTCTTCTTCCAAACGTTCCAACTCATGTGTCACATCACTAGTACAGAATCAGTTCAGGTGAGATACTAATTATTATTGTTACTGAAAACTGATGCAAAACAATTAATACTTTCTGTTATTGTTAGAATAACTGACACTGCCAGATATACCATATGTTCAATGTAGACAGTTGTTGGTTGTATCAAACATTTTAAAAGTGCATCAATTATCCAAATTAAGAAGGTTACTTTTAAACTTTTTCATTTCATGTTGTAGTTTTTAATCACAATATGCTATATGTTACAAATAACATACTCATAGTATAAATAAATTTTTAAAATCCATGTAAAATTAATTAAGTTCATTCATTTAACTTGTATAATATAATTATATAGCAGTTTATCAAACAATAATTTGTGCTTTTAAAATTATTTAATAAAAATTGAAGGGCTTGGGCCTCCTGGCCCTCAGATAGAATTGCTCCCAGTCATAGTGTTGCTTTGTTATCAAGTGTTCAAAATCTTCATAAATCCAAGAATACTTTTCTACAACATGGTAAATCCAACAACCTTTCAGAATACTACATATTTAGACTACTGCAGTTTAAATTATACTTTGAAAGTATTCCTTGTCAAAGCAAGCAATGCACTCCATCCAGCATACCAACATAAATTAGTGGATGATGCAGTAGACAAACATCCTACTGATTTTCAACTTTTTAAGGATCTGGAAAACCTTGCTTTGTGATATTCCAGTCCTGTGAAGGACCATCAGAGCAACATGATTTTCATCTTCCATGCTTAAACCTCGAGTAATATACTATCTCTACTGCACTTGACAGAAAAACTGTTATCTTGCCGCCAAACACTTGGTACAGTACCTTTCAAAAGCTTATAACAATATTTTTGGCAAAATAAAATCTAATGCATGTAAAAGAAAGCACTGAACAATATGAAATAGAATAAGAGAACATACAAAGTTGTATTTTCAGTATGTGTAATGCAGGAAAAAGCATATTGTGAAATTTTACAGTATTTCTTTAATAAAATAATGTTAGCAGTCTTCAAATCATTGGTTGATTTTCTAATAGCTAAAGCAAAGTACTGTTAAATGTTGCTATTAAATATGCTGCTTATTTACATGAAAAGCAAAGCTAATGTTGGACAAACAGAAGGAAACCATTCGAGCATCATTTATTAGGAACATGTTAACACACAAATTGGAAACCTTTAGTCATTGCAGCTTATTTACAAACATTGAAACTTTCAGGTAAAGCGTCAACATTTTAAAAGTCAGAGCAAAAAGATAACTTCCAATCAATTCAATGATACAGTAAAAGATAACTTCCAATCAATTCAATGATACAGTAGAGTTACATAAACTTAACTATGTGAAACCTCTATATGCCAAAAATGACACATTTACACTTATTTGGAATATCAGGAGAGTGAATATAAACATTATTAGAGATAATGTGAATGCATTGTAAGTAACCCACCTGTCACCCCAAAAAAGTGTTTGGGCTTTTCTAACTGAGATCAGAGTCCAGAAGGAAAATGTAGCAGCATAGTATACTGATGTCATGGTTGTACCAACAGCAATAAATATACTAGATAGCTGAGTATATCATGAGAGGTATGGGATAAAACTGAAAAAAATGGGAATCCCTAATCATTTCACACATACATACACACACATGTGCAACTAGAACTAACCTCAAGTGAAAATTAGAATCCAGAAAACCCAGTGGTTTATTGCTATGGCTTAATAGCCTGCGCTTGCTTGCTATTGACTGGTAATGCTATAATCATATAATGGTTGGTAACTCTGAAAAATAAATGAGGCCATTGAAAGTGATGCACAGAGCTGTCCTGGTGGAGGAAAAGGAAAAATGGAAGATATATGTGTGAAAATGGCAAGCTGGAATTTTGAAACATTAATAATGCAGTGTCTAACAGCTGGTGCATGGAACCAGGGACTACAAACTATTCACATCTTGGTGTAATAATTTTTATATTCATATCTTATTATTTTAGGTATGTATAAAAATTTTAACTTGTGGCGAATGCAT
This sequence comes from Metallyticus violacea, assembly GCA_030762175.1. Taxonomy (NCBI): domain Eukaryota; kingdom Metazoa; phylum Arthropoda; class Insecta; order Mantodea; family Metallyticidae; genus Metallyticus; species Metallyticus violacea. The sequence continues at coordinate 14,918,607 of CM060830.1, forward strand.
ACGGTAGTTTGAATCTTAACTCTTCTGCAGTTATGTAATATGTAGAGAAAAATTTTCCTTTTAACTGATTACAAAGCATCAATGAATTGTAATGAAGACATATAATTCATTTCAGTAGTGCATATTGATTTCTAATTGTAGTTGTATTGCTCTAATGTTGTATGGCTTTGGACAAGCATTTGAAAATGTTTATTATAGAAGGATTTTAGTATCGCATATTTATTCTCTATTGCATTAATTTCTAGCCCCATAGTGTTCAGATTTGCATTATCATCTTAAAGTACCAAACCATCTGTGAAAGTTTGAGTTATAATGTCTACAGATTATAATGGTGACAATTGTATCTATCACTTCAGTGTGTGAACAGAATGTGCCTGAGTTAATCCCAGTTAAGAGGTTAAGATGGTACAATTTTTGTTGTTATTTGTTTAAATCAATCAGGTAACCACAGGCATCAATAAATTCCAAGTTTGTAGCTTTTTTTGGTTTAAAGACCTTTGTGACAACAAAATCTTTAAAAGAATAATAGATGTAAATAAATTCAGATATAAAGAGAAGTAAAATCTCAGTTTTGTATTTACAACATTTGCACACATTAGGCAGATAAGTGCTGCAATGAGCATTCAAAAAATTTTGCATCTATCTTCCCAAAATCCCAAGTTATTATATATGAATTGTACCAACTGTTTGAAATCAATTCCTATTACATCTATTGCTCAATATCTTCATAAACATTGCCAGTTCCATTAACATTTCATTTAAATCCACAAATTCTCCAGAACTAATTAGTCCATACATATTTCTGATCTCATTTTCTGCATAGTCATCTTGCTTCCTAAAGTTTTTGGAATAAAATATATTAAGCTTGCCTAGTTTATCCAAGTCCCCTAACCTTTCATTTAAATTTACAAGCAGTTTAACCAAGTATATAAATTGTGGACTTAGTAACCTGTGAATCCAGAAAAATCAAAGTCATATTGTTGAAATTCTGGGGGGACTTTTTCAAAGAATGAGCTATAAATGGGTCCAGCTTTAAACTCAAGATTCTGTTGTCCTGCTACAAATTTGAAAATATTCTGGAACTAATTTGACTTTTGTCAAAGTCAAGCACATGTTATTTGCAGGAAACATCACATATTTCTAAGAAATTTTATTGCTTTTATTTTCAGTAAACCAGTGGCTACTGGTCTTTTTTCTTTCTCCAATCCAGACGCCAAAGAAGTTGAGTTTACATGATGAGAATGTATTGCTTTCCTAAATGAAAGCCAACATACAGAAAAAGTTTAACAATTTTTTTTCCCTTTGTTTATTAAGTATTCTTGCATTTCTTGTCACTGATGTCACTGAACTCCAGGGAGTTTGTTATTTGTGCATTGAGGGTGGATTAAGGACTTTTCAAGATGATACATTATTAAGGTGGATCAAGAAAGGAAGGAATACTTAAGACATTTTTTTCTGCTCATGTTCAATGTGGTTGTTACAATTTTGTACATTTACATTAGAAGTTGAATGGTGTTTTAGAAGTCAAGTGGCAAAATGTGACTGCAGCTTACACCGTGTGCTGCTACCCCAATATCTCCAATATAGGATTCAACATATAATGCCATAATATGCACCATTCATTGTCATTCCTTCTGACATGCAATGAAACACAGTTCAAAAAAATCATGAACATTTACTTGTAAGAACAACTGGCCTTACATAATTTTCGGTCAATCACACATAGTTTTGAATTTGTTTAAAATAGTATAGTGATAAAACTAACTTTCATCACCAGTGCATTTATCTGTCAATGGTTTAGGGCTGTTTGACAGAAACATTATGAGTCATTTTTTACACCTACTTTACTCTTCATCTTTTGTTCATTGGTTAGGACAGCGGTTCCCAAACTTCTTTCAGTCACAGCCCCCTTTTCAAGAGTGAAATTATTCTCGACCCCTCCATTCACTTTGCTGCTTAATAATAATTAATTTGCTAGTTTGTATGCACACTTCAACAATGTGACATCAGTTCATTCACAATAGTCATTGTTGCATCCTGTATAATTGGTCAAAATAATTATAAATTTTTTTAATAAGAATGGACGTGCAAGTGGATAAGTTCTTAAATAAAAGTACCTTCCCCATATCCACCACAACCCCCCAGATTGAATCTAGCAACCCCTGGGTTAGAGAATGTGGCATCCATTTTTTGCAGCTTTAAAAGTTGGTAGAGTACATTGACTGTGCTGCTATCATACTTAACAATTCAATAGTGATATGGCAATTATCCTCCATCAAGAGTGTCATTCCGTGATAGTTCTCTCATTCACAGCTTCTCAAGGTCAATCAGAGTAAGGGACATTCCGTCACTCTTATTCAAATGATTTAATCCATCTTGCTGTAGTGTCAAATGAATGAATTAGATTATCATGAATTGCTACCAAATCATCATAGTTTGGTTCTTTTGGTTCTTTTGACTGCTTACAGCATTTTAAGATACAATGTTTCTCTAGAAATATCTATGATTTTACTCAGCTCTGATTCAACAGCCTCTCCTAATATGTAAGTTTAAACTTGCATCGATACATATTTTTGTGTTGGTTACATTTTATAACCATTGTCTGCCAATGCATAGGTAGTTGTAGAACTTTTTGAATGACCCTTGTAGATGGCTTAAATGTAGTTTGTTTCAAGGGCAGAAAATGGTGTTATATAAATATATTGTTTTGCAAATAAAAGGTAGTACTTTCTTGAAGGTTGCAGTAATTTCATTACAATATTTAAAGCATTCACTTATTTTTAAAATTAATTTATTATATACTAAGATGAGGTTTACTGTTTTGGCACTCACTATCACCTAATTTTCTAAAGTTTTGTTAATGATAAATGGATTTTGTAATCTTTTTTCTAACATGTATATTTTTTTGTTTTCCAGGCTGGGCTTGTTGTAGGAGATATGATACTGGCTGTGAACAAGGACACTCTTCTTGGTTCTGATTATGATTCTGTAAGTGTCACGTTTTTAGTATTTATTATCACATAGAATGTTTATGAGAACAAAGTTTAGAAATGTTTAGAAAAGAAGAATGCTGTTAATGTTTTGTGTAAAACTGTGGACTTAGTTTCTTCAACAAAGTGCAGATTCAGTTTTGTATTTAATAGAATCTCATTAATTCAAAATCATACCAATCAAACTAACTGTTAGGTCCTGACCAAATTACATGAAAAATGCACCCCTTAAACACTAGGATGCCTGAAGATTCACTTTACCTATAATGCCCAAATAGGTCACTTTGAACCAAGCCATAAAAATTCTATTTTAGGATATACTACTGTATTTACGCAAATCTAATGTGCCATTGATAAGCTTGTCCACTTCATAAAATAATCAGGTCATAGAATTTATAAGTGGGCTATTGTTACATCTTGAATCCATATAGGACAAAATCCATCACTTGTGCTCTTGCCAGGACAGTTGGCATAGGTCAAAGAAGAAAAAGTTATTTCTTGTGGTGTCACTAGTCACAGGTTGCCTGTTCTTCCTCCTTTTATGTACAAATTCCAAAACTTTTCTTCAATGTCAGGATATCGTCCTTTGCTAGGACCAGTAGACTAGTACTAGCTTTAGTTGCAAATAATGCCAATTTCTGTTGTTGCCCAAGCGAATGTTGCTCTCAGCTATATTAAAATCTCTTCCTACCTTTTGTTACCATTTTTTCAGCATAAAGAATTACTTTATGCTTGAAAGTAGGATCATAAGATGTTCTTTTTTGTTCAATAATAGGCCAGCAATAAATATAAAGAAGTTGAGAATTGCAGCAATATATTATGATGTAATAAATATAAATTTGAATGAAGTTACCGGTAAACTATGGAACAGGTTTGCACTTGAAACTGATATTCCATCAAATCTAATGTGCACTTAATTTTGAATTATATATATGGACAAAAAGATGCACATTAAATTTGTGTAAATACAGTATTTTTTAAACCTTAGTTTTATTCCATTAATTTTATAACTTACACTTCATACATATTAGTAAAGTTTATAGATGTATAGCTCAAAAATATAGTTAACAAATTAATCAAATAGAAAATAGAGCAAAGTTTTTTCTGCTAGAAGGAAACAATTTCTAAGTTTAAACAACAAAAAGAATGATTATAAACATAATTTTGTAAGTATACAGCTGTGAAATAGTCATATAAACTATTGACAGTCTGATCGTAAGCATTTGACACAGGTATGTTGTAATTTCGTGGTGCATTTTGTACAAACCATTGTGCAAAGCAAACATTTACTACAGTTTTATTTCATATCAGTGAGATTTTGATTATTTTCATTATCAAAATCATTACCTTACTTAAGAGATTCCTTTTCAAATGCTCAGCTCTGTGTTCTTCTGCAAGTCATTGAAATACTTTTTCGTTTTATATTTTTCCCCGTGTTAAATTCTGAATATTACAATTGCATATATTGCTGACAAGTCATTATTGTAAAATAAACAGGTTAACTACTAGATGAAATCTTTTGCCATATTCTGTAGACATCTTGTCTGCAATGTCTATGTCATACTAGTTGCATTGTAGTAACTGATAGTTTCCAGGATTTTTGTTCTCATTTGTGCTGATATTCACAATGGAATGAAGTGAGTTAAAATTTCCAATATGTTGACTTTTTTCCCTTGATATTTAGTTAAGATAATACCATGCTTAAGAACAGTTGTAATGATACAGAATATTTATTGATTTGCTAGAGGAAAGAATGTCTTTCCTTATCCTGCTTAATCTATCAAGAAGGCTAGTCAACTTTTCTTTCAGTTTCTTAGCTAGATTTAAGGATGTGAAATAGTTATCTGCTGTGATATTCATTACAAAGTATGGAGGCACAAAGTATTCCTCAAAATCTTCAGATAGTATGTAACCCCCATTAGAAAATATCCTTTCAAAGTTTTAGAAACTCGGACAGGAACTCATCTTTATGTAAATATCTACAAGATATTCTGCAATAGCACATGCAAGGGAAGAAACTTATCTTTGATTTTGCACTGTTGCACATTCCCTTAAAAAGTTTCTTTTCATGTAACAAAGACATCCACATTCATTGTTGCTTGAGTGTATACAATAACTGGTAAAGGGGACTAAAAGATGAAAATAACATGTATTATATTCACAGGTCAAAATGACCTTTGGGTTTTAGGAAAATTGCTTCATATTTGGAAAAATAATTGGCCTACAGCAATGCTTTGTGGATTAATTTGCTGTAAAATGAGTAAAACTCAGAAGAGAAAATTTCTATATTTTAAAAATAAGGGGACAGAATTTAATGTTTTGCTGGGTCAAATTTACTTACTTGGGCATTCTAGTGTTACCAAATTATGGATAAATCATACTACAAACTGAAATTTAGTTGCTTCAGCTCTTGTTCCATTAATTATTCCTGGGATAAACTAAATATTTTACAATATATTAGTTCCATACACTCCCTGTGCACTTGTCTCTGTTATTATGGTTATGTCAGATGCACTATGGACATGGGCTGAGGTTGCATGAACTGCAGAGCTCTGTTGCCTATTATAAAATGGATCATTTCAGAATACTCTTCTGACTGAAACTAAACTGTGTTCTCTTAAAAATGTTCTGTAGGTTTACTGTACCATACAAGATCACTGAATTGTTTTGTTGTTGAAATCAATCAGACAGAATTTGTAAGCAAGTACATTTGTGTATTTTCACTCATTAAAAAAAAGTGGATATACTGTTTAAATAGAATAGAAAAATTTATTATTAATTTATCAATATTAATATATATATATATATAAAAGAAAGAAATATATTGAAAAGTGTATTTCTACTATTTTCTCTACAGTTAACACCATGGTTGTATATGTAATAGAAATATATCGAAATAAGTTCACACCATTAGCTGTCAAATGATGTTTAACTCAGAAGAGATTATTAATGCATGTTTTGCCATGTTAGATTCCAAATTTAATTAATATTGGGATAGTTAGTATGTCCTACACTAATGTATTCAAAATGTTCACACTAAATTCTTTTACTTACATAAAAGTAGGACATGTTTCAGAAGCAATCACTCCATCATCAGCTGATGATCAAATACTGTTACTTGAAATGGTGGCTGGATACCAGGATGCTCCTGTGGCAGTGTATGAGAATGGTTCTAGTAGGAACTTGCTAGGTTCATCCATAAGAGAAAAATAAAAATTCATTAAGTTTTTCTAATTTTTTAAGATGAAAAAAATTTCCCGAGTGGATAGCTCCATTGGGTTGTGAAGTTATTTCAGCAATTTAGCCCCTGGTTTAATTTCATGATTTTGGTCCAAAACTGAGCTGCTACCCGACTTATCAAACTGCTTAAACCAAATATTCCTAAAGTATTTTTTCTGTAAATTTCCAAATTTCTCTTCATTTTCTCAATGTATATCTGATCACAATCTGCACATTTGATTTCATAAACTTCTGATTTCTTTTCTGTCAGTATGGTGTCTATGGTGTGTACCTAATAAAATCTTGATATTATATTTGTTCTTTGGGGTAACATTATTCCATGTTCTTTGAATATCTCCTTAAATTTGCCAATACCATAGCAGCACATGTTGAATACATTAGTGTAAGATATATTACTACTCCATAAATAACTTCATTAATACAATTTATTTAATTACTTAGTATCTGTTTATTTGCAAAGCCTTTTTACAAAAACCAATTCATAACTGCAATTGCTCACATTTTTAATGTTTGTTAACTTCATTGCTAAGACAATATTAAGCTTAGTGATTCCAAATCTAGTTTTGCAAACCCAGATGGTTCATATAAAACATTCCACATGAATTTATGTCAAAACACTTTGAGCTATGAAAAAACTAACAAAAGATATTTATGAGGCACCCACAAAATAAGTTTCCCTGTGGCCATTTACATAAAGAAAACACAATTTCACGGAAAGATTTATTGGAACAGATAAAGAAAATATTAAACCCAGATTTGAGACATTTGTCATACTGTGGGATCAACTCTTTTATCTCTCTGTTGTAGAACGAAAGACTAATAGCATACCAATTAAATGAGAAACATTTTTTAAAGTAATATTAATTATGTAAAATGGAATAGGACATATGAATGGAGAGAGAAATCAGATTAAGGTGTATAGACAGATTATACTATGTGCAATAAAGAAGAAAAAACTTGCTTATTGTCTGTAAGGAACTGAAGACAAACCTAGGGAGGGAAAAATATTGCAATAAAGAGAAAGTGAAGCAATTGCCTCACTCAGATTAGGATGTGTGAAATTGAGAGAATTTATAGATAATTTTAAACAGGCATATCACCATTTTTAAGAGCCCTGAGGAGGGAATACATATAATTGTAGAATATAATAACCAATGAATGGAGGAATAAGTTAATTAAAGAAAAACTGCTTAAAATGAGAAAATTAGTAGTGTGCAAGAAAATTTTTGAGAATGCTCAAATTATAAAATTAGGTGAATTTTTGTTTAAAGTTAAAAGAAAAGGATGGTAAAATTGGGAACAGTTGAGAGCAATGTCTGCATGGATGAATAATCAGTAAAACTTAATATCAGCATATTACATTCACTAAACATGCTATAATGTGTATAATATTTATGAATTTTGTTATGTTAATAATATGTTATTTATTAAATTTCTGTTTGGGTGTGGAGGTTAATTAAAATTGGAATCAAGATATACCAATGTTTATACTCATACATGTACATATATATGAAATACAATCAATAGGTGAAGAACATAAAAAAGGTTGTTAGGTAAGGATAATAGTACAAGGTGCATTATTTTATTTTTGCACTCATTAATAGTTACAAACTTTAGTTTAAATATGGAAAGTTGCAGAAATCATAATTACCGGTGACTACATACCCTGACTTCGAATATTCCAGTTGGAAACTGCTGTTAAGTCAGAGGAACTGGTTTTGTAACTCAGGTGTAAATGGAAAGGAGATAACAATAATACTTGTGTTAAAGAACTACACCGAAATAATTTCAGACAGTATAGAGATGACATAAGCAATTTCAGATAGGATGTATGGTCCACAACTAATCATAAAGTAATTTTATAGTGTTAAACAGTATGGCATCAAATAATGATAAGTCACTGTTAAAGTCAAGCCAGGTGAAAAATTGGTTTAGAATGACTTTAAAACTGCCTTGCTAGTATGGAAATATCCATTTTCCTCAGCATTTTCAAGATTTAATGCCATAAAAATCCTACATATCTTGAGGTAATAATTTGACAGTGCATCACTGAACATCTATTAATTGCCTTTTTTTTTTGTTTTTGTTTTTTTGTTTTGTTTTTGTTTATTTATGGACATTCTTTAACATCTCAGGTCATCAGCGTCCCATTCAAATCAGGGTGTGAAACAGCCAACACATTTTGCTCAGAGGCCTCTTTGTTCAGGTTTGAGGTTCTGTATCATGCTGTAAATGTATGACATGAGACCCATGGCTTAATTTCCCTTCCGAAGGAAGCCATACTTAGGACTTTTATGCCCAAAAAAGTTCATCGGTCCTGGCCGGGATCGAACCCGTGATCTTGGGTTTAGGAGGCAAGTATGGTTATCACTACACCACAAGGACCAACAACTGCCTTCTGGAATTATGTAGCCAAAACCAACTAAATAAATGTAAATGTAACTTACTGTAAAAGGAGCTCTTTGACTACTTGTATGGCATAATGCTTACAAAAGCTGATGTTCTGCATATTGTGGGTTCAATTCTTGTCATGCTGTTAATTTTTTTTTTTAATATGAAGTGCTGCGATATGCATAATAAAGAATTATGAGTGAAATTTACTTAATGCTTTCAAGTTTTATTCTCTTTCTCAACAATGAATGTATTGCCAACATACAATGTCTAATAAGCTTACTAACATGATGCCTAAAACTTAATTTACCTAATACACATGGTAAGTACAATAACAACTACAGGGCTGTAATTATATGATTTGATGTGTTAAGATTTAAGTGTATAAATTAAAAGATCAACTTAAAACATATGCTAAAAGCTGTATTATTAGGACCTAATCAGAAAACAAACAAAAAATGTGTGGTGAAACACTCAAAAACAAATGACTACCTCTTACTGGAAAGCTAATATCATAACCATAACGCCAGTGTGATATGTTCTGAAGTGTGTCTTTATTAACGCGTGTTATGCGTTCAAGTAGCATCTTCATTAGCCACTGGAGTGCTAGCACTTTAGATACTTGTAACCATAGCTTCAAAATTTGAACAGATAGGTCATACATTTTCCATCTCAAACTACCTGTCTAAGTCATCTCCACACTCTCTGCAATTATTTCATTGTTCATTAACACCCTGAATTGTTTAACATAGTGACTGAAATTGGTGATAAAATATTTATGTGATATTGTTATTGGTTACACCTGAAAAATTGGCAAGCCAGGTAAAATTAATTCTTTTATTTTCTGTAATAGTATTTAATAAATACTATTTAAATAAATTCAAATTCAAGTAGCCATGCTATCATGCAATTTCTCATTTAGTTACACCATGAGGTTTGGCATGACTGGATCCTACTGGTAGTAGAGTGGTATTTAAAGTAGGATTCTCGATTCTCCCATTTCATTCCACCAACATTCTTGAATGCTTTTTCCTACCTCTTTATTTCATTCAGAAACTTTTGGTTGGTGGTCACCAGCAACAGCACTGGATGCACAATTTTGCTATTACTATTTCTGAATCTTATAGATCAAAAGTATCTAGAATCTTAATAAGTAGAATTAACACTCATATGTGAGTAGCTCATGACAGAAAGAGAGAATTTAATAAAAATAACATTACAGCACCTATTTAAACAAACAAAAAATATGTTCTTCTGATTTTCATGGCAACAAATTTATCGATAACCCTTTGATTCAAGTCTGGAATTTGTAGAATGAAGTCTCTCTCTACCAAAAGAATTGTATACTTCCTGTGTTTTGAAATCATGGTTTGACTCAAAATATTACTTGGAGTTGGTGTATCCAGTTTTTTTAATTTCAGTTTTCTCTCCACAGGCCAGAAAGGAGAAGGCTTAGAATGTAAGCTGGGTATAGTGTTAATTTTCTTTACATCCAATTAACACAAAATGAAATAAAACAACTATTTCATGAATGCACATTAAACTTCACTAGTCTATCATTCAGTAATAGCTGACTACTAACAAAATGACCAGTTATCTCTGCTGAAGAGTGCATAAGAGCATTGTTACCTCAAATGTAACATTGTTTGATATTGAAATAACTGCAAGTTTTCTCATCTTTAATATTTATATCTATGTTGCTGTTAATATATTCTTTCACTATGATTATCTTATTTTTTTTAAAAATTCCCTGAATAGCAACATACATTGATAAACTAAATAATTTAATACAAAGGCAAATTTATGTCGTATAACAATAGGGTATTTTCATTTATACTGTAAACAATTACATTCAAGTATATTTTATACAGCTATTTACAATTCATTTATCCTATACATACATTTATCCATTAATCTGTTTGAAACTTTCTCCCTCTTTGACTTTTAATTGTTAGTGATAGTTTATTATATAAAAATTTACTAATAACTGTTGGATCTCTCAGTGCACATGGGACATAAAGTGCTTACATATTATAAGTATCTTTTACTAATAGTTAATAAAGATAAACCCATGGCACATTACATTAATTAATGTGTTGTCCATAATATAATAATGTGTTACATTCCAATTCAATATATTGAGGAACCAACACAGTGAAAATGAGTATAAAATCTCCAGTAGATAAAATGTTTTATTTACTGGAGAAATGTATTACATAATTACATATCTGCATTTGTAGGTGGATTATTTCCTCTGCCTGTAGTCGCATACATAAAAATTGGAACATGTTATTATTACCACACATTGTCCTTCTGCAGCTTGAATTAAAACAAACAAAACCATCACAAATAAAATGTGCAGTGCCTTCTTTGATAATATTGCCTATCATAATAACAATGCTAAATGATGTAACCAAGACTATAATACAAAATTATCACTTGATATAATGCATTCTTTTAGCCATTAAGTTTTATCTAAACAAACCCATTTATAATACATAGGCAATTTTACCCCTTAATGAATTTCTCAGGCCTTCCCCAGTGATGAGATTCTTGGGAGCACATGCCCTCTTTCCTCCATGTAGTTGGCACCTGTGTGTCATAATTAAATTAAATTTCATGCAATGTTAAAAAATTAATTCATTTTCCATTACTTCCTCTTAAATCTGTTTGCATGTTTGCATATAAGTTTAATCTTCCAGTCCTTTTTTCTGTGCATATAGATAATTCACTCTTGAAATGAATTCTTGATGTTCCACTGAACTTTTTTTTCCCCTTTCTATATAATCCTGTTAAGATACCACCGCATTCAGCTGCTGTTGACCATTACATAGAAATAGAGAGAAAACATTATAAATGAAGAGTTACCATAAAGGCCAGGGACCCACATCATTTAAAATATAGTTAAGTGACTTATATTGTATGTATAATATTTGAAGCTGTTTACAGTGAAGCTATTATATTTAAAATGATACACTGTGGGTAACTTACACACCTCACTTACTATGTTTTTCTAAGTTGGAACGCTGGCTCCCGAAACATTGTTCCAACTTAGAAAAACATAATAAGTGAAGTGTGTAAATAAGTTACCCAGAGTGTATCATTTTAAACGGTTAAGTGAGTTTTAAAATTAATAAGTAATAATAAATGGTATTTATTGTTAAAATAAATAATACATCATTCCATATTGCCACAGAGCAAACATACTGTATTTTAAAATATTATTGTCTGCATCTTGGGCTCCAGGTTCTGCAAAATCCCAGAAGAAGGCTGGCATGGGCTGAGCCCAAGATTAGCCTACACAGTAATGAAAAATGCAATTAAAGATCCCCTTAACCTCCCCCTGATGATGATTATGTTACTATTCAAATAAGGAATTATTTCAGTTTGTCAATAAGAATTAACAGACTAATTTTGGGTAGGCTCAGCCTTACAGCCATAATGGACGCTTGCACCATGTCCCCTGCAGACATTTTTACACATAAAAATACATTAAACTTAGTTATAGAAAATTTGTATGATGACAAGGCTGCATATATCCTCCTGTCTGTCTTCCTCAATGGGTCTTAAGCTACTGATGACTTGCTCAAATCCAAAAGGTTTTCATTGCCTTGGGTTCAGCAGGTGATAACCATTCTACATGTACATTAGGCAATATGGACCATTGGGTATGAAGATAAGGGGATTTGCAGATAAGCATCAGGAAAGCATGATATTGTAGAGTTACTTCTTCACCATGATTGGTAGAGTAGATCGCAGAGGTCATAGTTCTTAGGAAATGTTTTTTGTTTGCCTCTCGTTGGAATATAGAACTAAATAGAACAGACTTTTGCAAGATCTCCAAGGCTTTGAACCTTTTAATACACAGGCAGCATCTCTGCTGAAGAAAACAGAAGGTGTGGTAACTTTGGTGGTGTGTAATCCTAACAAAGCAAAAGAGGAGGAAAAGAAAACATCAGAAGCAGGCACAGATGGCAAAGCTCCTTCAGGTGACAAACCTGCAGCTGCTACCCCAGCCGCTCCCAAAGAGCCTGAGAAACCAAGTGAGTATGTTTCTTGTGCATGCTCATCACGAGGTTGGTAATGCTGTTCACTGTTTGCTGTCGTTTGAAAGCATTTGATGTGAATGTGTTGTGTTACCAAGTGTCACTCTGTAAATGTTTAAAACATTATATTATTTGATTTTAGTTTGCTTGGAAGGAAATAATATTTCAATATTTGAATGCTTAACTATTAATTTGGAATTGTCACAATGAAACTTTATGCTTTTGAGTAGAATAGTATGATTAAAAAATATATATAATAAAAAAATTAAAGGAAGAATGCCAATTTCTGAAGTTATTAAGTTTTAGAAAGCTTGTATGAGGGCGGATTGATAACACTGGTAAATTTTAATGAAATGAGGGAGATTTTGTCAAGCATGATTCTTGTAACACTTTTGTTCAAATTTTCAAAGAGATGCAACATGCAATGGATAACGACGAGTATCATTCATTGATAAAACATTTTTATTTAAAAAAGTGGACTACAGCCCTGGTGCAAACTGAGCTGAAGGAAGTTGGTTCATAGGGACTCTGCACCAGCACTCAAAACCATTTATTACTAGAGAAATGAGAATTTAAACTTAGCCATAGAAGCACTGCAGATGATGCAGCATAATCCAATTGACCTCTGACTTCGTTTTGTGACTTGACTCAGATCCACCACTACATCCCACAAACAGTGGGTTGGCAAAGATGAAAGTGCACCAAAACATGCTAAAACCATTTTGTTGGTGGGAAAAATGGTGGCAACCCTTATTTGGGGCTCACAGGGTATCAACATGATTCATTATTTAGAAAAGGGTAAAACAATGACTGGCTGTTATTAGCAACGTTATTGGACCATTTGCATAGTGAGTTGAAGCAGAAGATATCAAGATTGGCATGCAAAAAAGTGCTCCTCCACCAGGACAATGTGCATGCTAAAAGTGCACTAACTGGACTTCAAAATAGTTGCCCACCCACCCTATTCCCTAGATTTTTATTGAATTAAGAGGTTATCTGTACTGTAAACAATTATTATGCATATTTTGAAATATGCATTTTTTTTTTCTGAGGGAAAAAATTGGAATCTCGCTGGAGCAAATGTTTTTCCAAACACAATTTATTTTACCAGACTTATCATTCCACCTATATACATCTTGAACTTTGTAAATATAATTGACTCTTCTGGAAAAAAACAAATTTCTTGCACATATCATACAAGTATACATTGTTGTCACTTTATTGTTGATGGTTTTGATGTTGAAGATATGTTTTTATATCCTATCAAGTAAAGTTAAGAGAGATGAATATACACCAAAGACAAGTAAACACTCTCTCACATAAAGCGCTTGGTGATGCATGATTAAGTTTTACTTGTTCTCTACCTGACTTTTATACTTTCTTTATCCATATATATAGTGGCTCACATAAGTATTATCTCAGTTATAACTGATTGCTGACTTTTTCTAAGCTTTTCAGAGGAAGAGGCATTCTTGATAGCTTCATGGGCAACACTTTAGTGGGCTGTTTCAGAACTTTAAATGGAACAATGATATAATTCTTAAATATTCTGATTTTTCTGTACAAATTAAGCAACTTTTATTTACAACATTTTTTTCTAAATTGTAATTTTTAGAAGTTATAGGAGTTTAAAACAGTGCTATAAAGCTTCATTATATTTTGTGAATTTGAAAAAGTAATATTAGAAAGAAAGGAAAAATATAGCATCTGGCAATTATCAGTTTCAAACCATTGATACGGGTAGCCAAGGTGTTAAAATTCGGACCTATAAGTGAGAGGTTAGGGTTCAATTCTTCAGGACCATTCTCCTGAGTTTTTTTTCCAGGATTTCCAAAGTCCTTATAAATGGCAACCATAAACCATAAACTTACACCTGAAATGCCTCCTTCCTTTAAAACAAAATATTTCCCAATTTATAATTTCATCTTATATATAAGTAGTGTCAAGTCCCCATAAATGGCAAATGCCAGAGAGGTACCCTAAACTTAGAAGTGGAACACTTCCTTTATTTAAAACAAAACAAAAAAATCCTGTTCCCAGTTTATCATTTCATCTAATGTATCATCAGGGTTCAGGGTGCACTGCCTGCAATGCCTCAGTAGTTAAAATTGCCCTTAAACAGTATTATTATTATTATTATTATTATTATTATTATTATTATTATTGTTGTTGTTATTATTTTTATTATTATTTATAATGACCAAGTTATTTTGCCATTTCATTGGTTTAAATTCAATTTAAAATCCAAAGCTTTTACTGGCTACTGCATCCAGCATCAACAGTGGATTAAGTGAAAGTGTCTTGTGGCATTTTCTATAATGAAATTTTGAGAAACTATAGGGGTTTGAAATGAGGCATACTAGAAAAAATATAAATAATAATAAACAAAGCTATTGTTACCATAAGCTCATATAGAACTTTGAGTAATGAATCCAGGCCCTTTCTTGTTTTTTTACCCTATTAATTGTCCACATCTACTAACATTTCATATTATATAGAAACTGCCTTTTTGAACATTTTCCTTTATAGCAGCTCTTTTGTATATATTTCTCCATTTATCCTGTACAAATAATCTTTCCTGTTCTTTGTTTTGTTACGTCTTCCTTAACCCAATATAATGGGTATATGCCCTGTTTAATGCCATTTCTTATTCCTTTCAATATCCATACATCTACCCTTATCGATATCATTCTTTTACTAATCTGTCAACATACCTTTCCCTCCCAATTTTGTTTCATTGATCAGTAGAAAATTATAAATTATCCATCAACTTTTGAATTTATCTATATAGGTAAATTAGAGAGATAGGATAATAAATGTAAATTTAAATATTGTACTTACAAAGCTGTTGACAATGGAGTGGTAATATATCCTAAACTTGGGTATTCATTTTTTACACTAAACTCCATTTACTTTGTCTTTATTATTTGTTGGTATTCTATTTTGTACTATGCCTGTGTGAGTGAAATATTCATCAATCTGTGTGCCAAACTGTAAAACTCTGCATATTTATGTGGAATAGGGTTGTAACTCTCATTTTTATGTAATTTTCTGTGTGGGTTTCTTTTCTGTAAAGAAAAGTAAATGGAGTTCAGTGTAAAAAATGAATACCTAAATTTAGGAAATATAAATGTGTTTATATAAGTGTTTAGATGGAGAGTATTTTTAGCACTTAATAAAACAATGAAAAATAACAACTTGGTTTATTATTATTTATCTTTTTCTATGTCTTATTTTATCATATGAAGAACATGATTAATAATAATTTTTTTTTTACAAAAATTGGGTGAGAGAAAATGATATACTCCCACCCTATAGTTTCTCAAAATTTCAATATTGAAAAAAATGTTCAAAAGTTGCTTTATTTGTTGAGGACAATGAGAATTTCTAAAAATTATACCTTGTTCATTTATAATTCTGAAATTACCCCACCCAGAGCCACATGTTAGGGCCCACAAAATGCTGCCCATAAAACTATTGTGAAAGCCCATTCCTCTGAAAAGTTGAGAAAAAGTCAGCATTTGGTTTTATTGGTCCGTATAAGAAATATTAGCTTGTAACACTTTATGTAGGCCACCCTGTATATAATCAATGCATGTTTGGCAGCACTATGAGTGCAGGGTAAGAAGTTTCATGTTTCAGTGTTAGACATTAAAAATGTTTTAAATTATGTATACACAGAATTTTATAATTATAATGACTGACAGTATCAGTATTTAATTAAAACAAAAGTGTAAATCCCAGTGAAGCAGAGTGGTCAATAGTTTCTAGTTTGTTTATGGATATTTAGATAGGTTTGTGCCCTGAATAGGCTTGGTAGCCCTCGGGACAAGCAATAATAACACATCACATGTTTTAGCTCATGAAAGGAGGCAGTGTCATCTGCACTATTTTCTGATTGCTCAACAGCCACAGTTAGGCATACAGGATGAATCACCTAAAACTTGCAGTGCAAATATTTCTGAAATGGAAGGTGTTATTGATATGCTGCTTTCACAGAATGGAAGCTTTCACAGATGTTAATAATTATTATAACATATATTTCTTGAATAAAGTTACATTTATTTTCAAATGGAACAATGCATATTGACATCAAGAAAATAAACATAGAAGAAATTAGAATGTCAAGTTTGTTTTTTGCATGATTGTAATGCAAGCAGTTTACGAGTTATCATAATATGAAACTTTTAAATACATATAGTTGTCTGCCCTATTTAACTGCTTAGTTATAGGCTACAATGTTTATATGTTTACTTTTCTTATTTAGTGTGTGTGTGTGGTTTTTTTCTTTCTGAACTTGCAAGAAAGCACTTGTTATATTTTATACTTATGTACTTTCTGTACCATGTGTCAGCACTCTATTAAGAAATACAAAAACTGATCTTCATAGGTTGTGTTCAGAATGATGACCGCCAACTACAATAAAAACTTCCAGTCTATCAAGTAAAGATTACTGCACATGTTGTAGCATTTAAGTATTTTCAGTAGGGTGTCTTTTAGCTTCCCCCACAGAGAAATGTCTAAAGTAGTCAAGTCTGGTGAATAGGCAGGCCATTGTATAGTTCCTCTTTGTCTTATCCAATGATATTGAAACAATCGATGAAGACAAGCGTAGTAAATGTTAAGAAAAAGAACATCATTCTTTCTACATTCTACATGTTAACTTTTTCAGCATTAGTAAATACCATCTTTCCTCCTGTTCTAAACCACCCGTGGTGCCTCAGTAGTAAAAATAGGCATTAAACACCATTCAAGAACAAAAAATCACATTCTACTTCAAAAGCTATCATAAAGTACTGACAAGGAAATCCCAATAAAATCAGTGTAAAGGAGACAAAATGTAAACAAAAAAACACCATTGGCATTTTAATTTCCTCTAGTTTTATTTTCTTGGTGTTAATAAGCATTGTTCCATTTGAAAAAATGTACTTTATTCAAGAAATACATATTCTAATAATCATTTACATCTTTCCATGGGTGAGCCCCTATCTAAGTTTCAATTCTGTGAAAGCAGCACATCAATACCACCTCTCATTTCAGAAACATTTGTAGTGCAAGTTTTACATGATTCACCTGGTATACCTGCAACAATCTGGATACAAAAGTAGGGAAGAGCTCAAATAGGGATCAAACCCTACATCACCCAAACATAGTTCCAGATAACAGAAGCAGTTGAATTTATATAAATTCATATAATTTGTAAGATTAAGGAATTAATTTTTAAAAACCTTATTTTTTAACATAAAATATTCAGTTTATTTTAAGGTTATATTCATACATTCATAAATCTGGGGTTTTCTTCCATATAAATTTAAGATAAAAATACCTTGAATAACAAAATAGTTTAAAAGAAGTGTGAAATTGTGAGTGATCTCGTGGGTTTGTTTTCAAGAGTTTTCTGCAGCTATTAGTAGCTGACAAGCTTTTGTAGTTTCATTGAGCAATATGAATTTCATGTTTAATGCAGTATGAATATGTGTGCTTGGGTTTTAAAAAAAAAAAAATCTCTTACATTTTTTGCAAGATAATGCAATCACAATCAAGATTTTCTAACTTACAAAATTCTCTCAGGTAATCAACAACTTACATGACTTTTCATTGTACTTTACATTTCTATGAATTAAAGTACGTAATGAGCTCATGTACAAATGATGCAAATTTCTTATTGTGCTGATCCTAAAATTTATGTGGCATGATCTCAGTTACTTTTTTTTTTTTTTTTTTTAATTCCAATTTTCTTTGCTTAACTGTGGTAGATTTAGCAGTTTGTACATTTGCATTGCTGTGCCTCAAGCTTTTATTTTATGGTAATTTTTATTATTGCTGATGTCTGAAAAATATGATGGCGAGATATTAACTTGAGTGTGTCTATCTTGCTTTGCAATCGCTGCTGATGGATTTGCATTATGCATGGCCATGTGAGTATACTTTGCAGCTTACAGTGCAATGCTTTTTGCTATTGTGCATTGCCGTAAATCTAAAAAGAATTTCAGTAGCCAAAGAGATTTCACCTTGAGCTTGAGTAAATAATGGAACACGCAACAGAAAATATTTGAGCCAGGTAAATGTGTAAAATATTAAAATTACAGAAGTCCACAGATTGCTTGTGTTATTTAATTGAATTGCAACTTCTGTTACTCCTTTGCAGCTTGGTAGAAATTGAACAGAAGATTGAGTTTAGAGCTTTGAAAGGTTTCTTGGTATGGCAACTGAGCAAGTTATTCTAGAAGTGTGTGTCCAAGGATATAAAATTCCAACACAGATCTCCAAAGTCATAAATATGGCCTGCATTTATATGTAATAACAAGGGATTAAATGTGTACATATTTATGTGTAAAACAGGCAAAGTATATATCAGAATATTGAAAACAGTAAGATTTATGTTAGTTTAGCATTTAAAGGATAAAATAATAAAAATCACAATATTTTCTGAATAATGTATTTAACATTATTATTAGTATTAAATGCCATTATTTTCATTGATTTATTTTGCTGCATATTGTATTATATGAAATTATTTTTATATGTAATTTTTTTCCTGTAATGATACCAGAAAGAGGATCTTGTTCTTCTCTACTGAATATTCTACACACTGCAAATCAGTCCTGGTGGTCTAATGGTAACTATACTTGCCTTGTAAACCAAAGAGCTGTGGGTCCCTGTCATAAATTTACGGCATAGAAAAGAACCTCCATTCTGAAAGAAGAGGCCCTTGAGCAAAATTTAGAGGCCATTTCATGCCCTGAATTAACGGGACGCTGATGACCTGAGGTGTTAAAGAGCATTTGTAAATGAAACAAAACCAATTGTAGGCTGCAATGAAAATGGAATCTGGATTTCTTTCCATACTGCATGAAATTTATTGTATACTTCTGTTCAACATCTTCCACTGCAGAAATATTTGTGTTCACATCCAAGATAATATCCATAGACTCTTTTAAGGAAAGGCCTACAGTCTTAAATTAATTGACACTTTCAGTAGTAAAACAGGAATTGCTAGTAATATATGCAATGGAACTTTTTAGTTTTGGTTGATCAAAAGAGTTTTGCAACTATCCGACTTAAGCAGTTCATTCTTTTGGAAATTAATTTACAATGGATTTTACATTGTGAAAATTGTCATTGAAAAACTTTACAGCCTCCAGCCAAATGTTTCATTTTGGTAGAACGGTTCAAAGGGTATGGGGCTGTTGGCCAATTGATTCTTGTGGCATTACACATGCTGTAGAGCTTTAACAGGCATTTTCTTTGTAGTTGATATCATCTTATTGATGTACATTCCAGTACTTTAGAAGAGATCAGAAATTATTTGGAGGGTTTTTATGGAGTCAGTTTTCCAGTGATAAAATTTGCAGATTAATCTCTGTTTGTTTCTTATTCATAGACATCCAAATGTGAGAACTTCCAACATAGGCATGTAGTTTCTCTTGGTAACATATGCCCAAATAATTTTTTCTAACTGTAGACTCATTGAACATTTTTCAATTAAAATACTTCTCAAGAGCCATATTTGGGAACCTGCAGCTTGTTTGTGCAGCTAAGAGAGCACAGCTAATATCTTTGAAGAATTCATTTTTTCGATATATGTAGTTGCTTGTTATTAGTGTGTAAAAGAACAAAAGACATTGTGAAATAATTTACAATAGTTTTTTATACTTTATTTATCATGTAACATGGTTCAATGCACATGGGATCTCCCAGTATACTCTTCATCCATGTCATTGGACCATTGCCATCTTCCTGGTAACTTCATTATGGGGTCCCAGTTGTTTTGCAGCACTATGCCACCACTATTTTCTCATGGCTGAACTGTTTTTATCTCGCAATGCCTTCATGTTCTGGAATAAGGCATAACCAAACAGAGAAAAGACCTGGTGATTATAGTGGGTTCAGTGCAACAATAAACCCCAACAATACAAATTTGTGATTATAGTGTTACTGATGTGGTGTGGTGTGGTGTGCATTGTCATTTTAAAGGAACTCTCCTGTTGACCATGTAAGGTCTCACAGTACACCTCAGTGTTGACAGTCTGTACTTGAGGAAGCCAATCCATTAGCAGTAAGCCTGAAGTGTCTCAAAAGACTGTAATCATTTACTTGCCCGCAGATGAAGCAGCACAAAATTTCTTCTGTGGTAAAGGTTTCCATTGCATGGACTGGAATTTCTTCTATGGTGCATGGTTGTGACACCATGACTCACCAGCTTCTCCAAAAAATTCTGGATCTTCATCAGTAGTCAACTGCATACTTAAACCTTTTGCCTCTCTGTGCCTAAGTTAAAAGACCCATGGAACCCAATGAGCATGCACCTTTTTCATATTCATATTGCAGTGAATAATGATGTGCAAGATTGTGCAGCCGAGACCTGTTTAATATTCCAGTTTATCAAAGAGTATGGATGGACCTATTCAATTCAGACACAAGCTCGATGTTTCTGGGAGACCGCATTGTTGACAGACCAAATTGTGGGCAGATTCCTTGCTGCTAATGAATGCATTGACCCAGTTGTAAATGGCCTTTTGTACAGGAGCTTCTTGACCACACACTGCAGTTAAGCATCTATGAATTTCTGCAGTTTTGATGTTGTCTTTCTTCCACAAAAAATACATAATCTTTGTCCATGATAGTCGCCTTCCATCTTTCTCTACACACTCTGCTTACAATTGCCATCTAATGTCTGCATGGCATACTAGTATCAGTCATAGCCCTACAAATAAATGTGCCTATAAATTGTGCGTAATTCATAAAACACTGCTATTGTAAATAATATCCAAATGCCCCTCATACTATATGCATGTTGCTCTAATTGTGATTTCATCAAACATCCAATTTTCCAATCAAAATTGTACACATTACTACTTTTCAAGCAATAGTAAATGCATCATCCATCACCACCCACAATTGTACTTTGCAGAAAGAAACAATGATACAGGAGCCACTGTAATTGAAACAGTACCTATGTCTTTAGTAGCAAGTGCACTTAAACATATTTTAAAGCTGAAGAAAGGACTCACATGGTAAAATAAATTACCTAGTTAAAAGAGAGAAATTAAGGGGAAAAACTTGTTAAAAATATAATATTCTCCTCATTCCAATTAAGATTCTTGAGAGGAAACCCTTTAAGAAAATAATATAGTCAAGTGCCATGGAACTTTCAATTGATCATATCTATTCCTTACTTGGGCTATGTAATGCCCTAACCAGTAGAATGCATTTTAAAAGAGAGAGAAAAGTAGCACATTCTATGTTAAACACAACACAGAACCCTCATTACACGCTTCATGGTTTTCCAAGAATTGTTTTAATGTGGTGGTTTTTTTATGCTATAATATCTTTATCAAGAAAAATAATATGACAGATAACCCCAAATATGTAACGGCAGTAATGTGTTGAAATATGTAATATTATATTTCATTATATCTTTGGTCCCAGCTTAATTTGCAAAAATTTGTAACTTATTGATGGGTAGACAGAATGGGATAGAATATGTATAATTACATAGAAATCTGGGCCCTAGTCATAAATCACTGTACCTATTATGAATGTATTAGTAAATTACTGTCATGAGTCTCGTATTATCTCAAAACAGATCATGTTCACTACCAACTGCACAGAATTAAAAATTTGAACAAATTTATATGAACTTTCAGAGGAAATTCTTGCATTAAGATCAGTCGATTTGGCTACTGAACAATAAGAGTGTACCAATAAAGTTAATTTAGATAAAGAAAAGTAAAAGCAAGTGCTGCTTACATTAAGACTTCTAACTAGTGAAATTTGTGCTTATTTTGGCTTAGTGTTGCATGTCAGTAAATTTAAATAATCATGATAATTATAAAGATTCTTAAAAATTAAAATCTGGAATTTCAAGTGAAATAATTGCATGACAGCAACTTTAATAAAATATTTTCATATAGCTATTAATTTGTTTCTTTCACCTTCCTATCCTCTTTTCCAATACCAACTAATTAATAACTGATAATAAAGTTAATTTATAAAATCCATAAACACATTTCTGGAAAATATCTTGTTTTTTATTGCAGAACTATTACCTAAACCTCTCATTCCATCATTAAAACCACAAAAAACTTCACCATCTAAATCCATCCAAACAATGTCACCTTCGGTTGCACCTAATGCTGGTGTTGTGCCAACAATTGAAACACCAACTGCCACTGGTATTATGGCTATGCCGACATCAACCTCCAAATCTCCGATAACAACACCTGCATCTTCTTTGGGACGTCCGCATTCTCTTGCCACAACACCAATCTCACCGAGTACTTCACCTTCTTCTACACTGCGACTTTCACCCTCTGCCAAACACCTACCATCTGCTGCATCTGTTGCTCCACCAGAGGAACCACCAGCTGATCCTGCCACATGTGAGATCAAGCCTGGCAAGGAGACTACTGTGGAGATCAATAAGGACAAGATGGGACTTGGTCTTAGCATAGTGGGAGGCTCTGATACTCTTCTGGTAAGTTTACATTATTATGAAGTATAACATAAAACACAAGGTGTTTTTAATTAAAATATAGTTTAATGAACACAGGAAGATATAAGTTTTAACTTAGTTAGATTTTTACTCCAAAGATGCTTCAGCAATAAGGTACTGTTTACAAAATATAGAGGGTTGTTTGTGATCTATGGTAAAAAGTTTAGAAATTCACAGTAGCACCACCCTTAAGCCTACAGAAGCAAATCTAACTTCCACAATGTGAGCTGTGTGTTACAGTGTGCTGTCATGCCTGCCACTTACAAATGAACCATTCTGGAAAGATTAAAATTACTCCTTTCTGATGCAAAATACTCTTATTTTGAGATTATCATGTACTGTAAGAAGTTGGTTTCAAAATTTGCAAGAAAGGCTCCCTGTACGCTTAATATAAAAGCTAAGGCCAGAAACGGACTTATTCCAGAGGGCAAGAAACATGCAAATACATGCAAATACATGATCAGCCATAATCCTAAGATAATTTGAAAGTTTAAGAACATTTTTCTGTTAGTACAACTTGCTTTGTATAACATATCACATGTGCATACATTTAATTATACTGTGCAATGTATATAATTTCAAACAATTTATACTAACTGTGTGCTGCAAAGCAGTTTCATGTAGTTTCTGTATGTGTTGCCATGTGACACAATTAAATGCTATTTTGTAACCAGTTCCATCTATAAACTATTAGTAGAATTAAAATACCATGGTATATAAATTAATATGATATTAATTTAATATAATGAACACAATATGCAATATCGAACAAGCATTTTCCATTGTAATAGGGTGTGATCATAATTCATGAAGTCTACCCAGATGGTGCTGCAGCAAAGGATGGGCGATTGAAACCTGGTGATCAGATCCTGGAGGTGAATAGTGAAGACTTCCGCAGCATCACTCACAGTAAAGCCTTGGCAGCTCTCAGGCAAACATCAGCCAAGGTAACAGGAAGCACAGTAAATTATAAAAAGAAATTAATAATATTTAATGAACTATATACATACATTATCAATTATAAAATTAAAAACAACACCCATAGTATTTAAAAATTTAACATAAGTAATAGGTATATAAAAAAGAATTGCAGATTTAAACAGAAATGAAATGCAATTTAAGGTACAGAGTATACAGAGATCATTGATATACTAAAACTTTTTTTCCTGTCTGAATTTTTGAAGCAATTATTTTCACTCCATGTATGGGTATTTGGATGTTAAGTCCTATAAACTCTTGATAAATTTTTGCACAGCTAAATTTTAAGACATAATTAAAAAGGTCAAAGTTCAGGATATTTCTTGTAAAGCATCAAGTCATTGAGACACATTAATCTGCTTTAATTTGATTGCTGTTTGAACAGAAATTACAATACTTATATATTGAAGTAATTGTTTTTGTTGTGTTGCAGGTAAAAATGGTTGTGTTCAGAGATGAGGCCTCTGCAAAAGAAGAAGATATTTTTGATGTAATGGAAATTGAGCTAACGAAAAAGCCTGGTAAAGGATTGGGACTGAGCATAGTGGGTAGGAAGAATGGAAATGGTGTGTTCATATCAGACGTGGTAAGTTACCATACCCTATTCTTTTGCAGGATACAATTCTTCACCCACACTATGATGAAATTCTTTCTACCTCTGTCTGTTTTATTAGCTAGAAGCTGTTTTAGTAATTATAATCTTCCCCTCTCTTGCTCTGTGTTACTTAGTCCCTGTTTTTGTTTACCTTTATGGCAACAACCAAGAACACCTTTTTAATTTGCTTCCCTGTATATGCACAATTGTATATAATAAAGCTAGAATTGTTATTTTAATCTGAAAACATAACTACACTGCTAGCCATTAAAATTGCAATGCCTGTAAGAGACATATTAAACTGATTCCACATTTTCTCATAAGCAATGAGTATTAATTAATTGTCAAAAATGTGGCAGCAATACCAGCAGGTGTTTGATCATGGGAGAATCAAGGCTTACCAAGAGTGCAAGATGTCATTCCAAGAAATTACTTGTGTTGGTGGGTCAAGTAGTATGAACACTAGACATGAAGGATTTCAATAATCTCTTCAAACAATCAAATGAGAAGGCATGCATTATTTTCACATAGCCAGGAGTGGCCCTTTGATAAGGGCCAGATGTGTCTGGCTCCTGCTCCAAAAATGCTTGAAAACAGCGATGTATAACCAATTAGTTCTTAATTATATCTTATGCAATAAGTGCATTTCTGCACTACTGTAGCAAGATTGGATGCAGGTCCTCCGTTAGCTCAACTTCTGGAAGCTATGTGGTTTATAGCAGTTGTATGGACTGGTGTGTTGTCATGCAGCAGATGAACTCCTCAACTCAGCATTTCATGCTTCTTTGCCTTGCTGGCACAGACAATTGATACAGTAGATCAGCTAACACAGTAGAACTCTGTTTATCCAAAACAATGGAAGAGGAGCATATTTGGATAAGTTTTTTCAGATAATATTTTGGAACCAGAAATATAATATTAATTTGCATCAAATGTAATTTAAACTTATAAGAATAGACTACTCTAGATTTACCTTATGTACAGTAACCAATTATGATACATCTAAGGCCTTCATGGTCAGCGTTATAATTAAAACACTTAAAATCTTCCAGTTAGTTTTGCCATGGTCAATGGTTTAATGTACTACCATAGCTTTCATCACCTACTGCATTTGGCATTATTAATGGATGATGAAGAACAACCGACTTCTGAAAAGATGACAGTATGATCCATCTCTGTCTGGTTTTAGTAGGTTTATTAACATTAAGAGTGTAGGGGAAGGGGAGAGGGGGGTTGTTTTTAAAAATGCTTTCCATGTGCTATTTATGTGAATCTGCCATCTCTGTTAAAATTGTTTGGATGTTGTATTTCCAATGTCTACCTCCTGGCTAGATTGAAAATGCCTTGTGTTTTTGCACGCATATTAAATAAAAAAGGCATACAATCTATTTTCATACCAACTTTTAAATTAGAGCAAATGCTTTATAATGCAAAAGACTCTATGCACCCTCTTGATACAATGGGAATTTATAAAATAACCATGTGAGTGTGGAAAAATGTAATGGGCATGATCAGCAGATTGATTAAAAAATGATTGGAGGAACATCAGCAACATCTTTGCCTTAATCATACTGAATGATCTGCAGTAACAGAACAGCCATTAATAAAGGCCATGGCATACACTTTAATAAAACTAGGGGTTGCAAAAACACAAAGCTTTTTCCCTCAACAAACAACCACTCCTCTCTCCCCTTCCACTATACATGTAATATTGATCGACCCTCTAAAACCAGACAGAGAAGGATCAATACTGTCATCTTTTCAACAGTTAATTGTTGTTCATCATCCATTGATGATGTCAACCGCAGAAGTTGGTGAAAGCTAAGGTAGCATATTAAACCATTGAACCATGGCAAAACAGCCTGAAAGATTTTAACTGTTCTAATAATAACCATTATCTTTTATTTCTTTTTCCGCCACGATTTGTGGGCAGCCATTTTATGCCACCACTTGATCAAGTAAAATATCAGCAGGCATCAATTTACTACTATGTTCATTGAAATGTAAAGCAACCTTAGCTATTTCTTTAGTTGCTACTGACATTTCTACACACACACTAGTAAAATGCCATTTAATACATACAGTAATTAAACAATCTCTATCCAATATCTGTTGTCACTTAGCATTTCAGTAAGTGCAGTTTGGTTAAGCAAGGTTTTAGTGAACTTCTCATAACCATTGTGTTTCTTTCTTTAAAGCCTATCATCAGAATTCCTTTGCAGTCCCAAAATTTTTGTTATTTTTGAAAGAAGATCATAGTAGAGAACCATAGTTTTGTGCCCTGTGATGATGAATTCTAATAATGCCCTCTCGTTAACATGGCAAAGGTTCAAAAACTTCAAGCAATATTCTGCTCACATTTGCTTTTGAGCTGCTGAAATAATCCAGGGAACCAATTTTGCAATGATCTTATGCATATGCAAATGTTGATGAAGGATGTGAAGCATATTCATTTTAGAAAGTCCAACTTGCAGTTATTTCTTTTGTCTTCAGAAGCCTGTCACTCTCCCTCAACAAGGGAAATGTTTTCTTGAATTTAATCACTGCTCTGTATTCAGTTTTGAATATCATGCTGTATTATGCTACACATCTGACTTAAATGAGCTTTTCCAAACAAATAAATGGCCTAGCCAGAAAGGAAATGCAGTTTTTACACTCCTGTACCATGTGAGTATAAAATAGCATGAGCATCACAACAATAAATCCATAGCCTTCTATATCAGGCTGAAAACTTATGGACTGCACCTCATAAGAAGTTATTTTGACTATGTAACTAATACTGTTAATGCCCTATTTCAGGTGCATGGTGGCACAGCAGAAGCAGATGGACGGCTCATGAAGGGTGACCAAATCCTGGCTGTCAATGGACATGACCTAAAGTCTGCAACACAGGAAGAGGCAGCTGCAGTCCTAAAGACAGCTATGGGCAAAGTCACTATGAAGCTTGGCAGGCTCAAGGCAAGCTCTAAGAAAAGCTCAAACACAGGAAATGCAGATAAGTACGTGTCTTAAAAGGTTAAACGTTAAAGTGGATGTGAGCTACTTTGTAGTTTTTATAACAATTCTTAAGAGTTTTTGTCATCTCTAATTTATAGAGGATGGATTAAGTTCAGTATAGCAATGCAAAAATTAATGAAAAACATTTCTCTCCTCTGCATGAGTTGATCATAAATAATGCAGTTGAAGTTTCAGCTGCCTTGCATAGGCATTGCAGTAGTGATTTTGTAAGTAGCTGTCAGAGAGAGGTAAAGGAGCTCTTTCATGGAATTTTCATTACCACATGCAGGCTAGCCTTGGGGTCAGCCATCTTTTGTCCTTTGTACGTGTGCAGAGAATATGTGTGTGGTATATTGCATTTAGATAGAACAAATACTGAAGGAAATATTATAATACTCTTTATAATGTATATAATATGTTAATTTTAAAGCTTGCTGTGTATGGAAAACAATATTACAAAAATTTGTCATAATATATTACAAAGGTTTATATAAAAAAAATGTGCTTTATGCTGAGAGGTGAACCTGTGCTCTTAACAATGGTATCACTGCACACTCTGCCACAGAGCTAACGGAACACACAAACTAGTCATTAGTGTATACCATATAACACAACTACTGCATTGATTACACTGCCTTGCTGGTTACCTTGTGAACAGCTTGCTGTAACCAGTAGAATTTAAAAGAATTATACATTCAAGAGACTACTCATTTTTTTTTATGTACATAAGTTGGAGATAGCACTTATGATTAACAAATACTATTTATTATTGCCATACCCTGAAACTAAGATAATTTGCACTACAGCTGTATTGGCTACCATACACATGTGCAAATGTTTTCTTCTATCCCCAACTAATAACAATACCATTCATTAGGAGATCCTATTTATCAATAAAACTCATAAAATGTAATTGACATGATAAATATTTAAAAAGAAGAAGAAAAATCCTGAACTTTCTGAAAACATTTTTAAGAGCTATGCACAACCTAGAACCTACCTCCCTTTATTTATATCAATAAAAAGGGCTAACTTATTTACTCACTCTTGAGTAAATAAAATAAATATTTTTAAATAATATTTTCTCTTACTAGGGTCTTTATGTCTCTTGATTCTCATTACATTTTAAGAAAGGTTTATCATTAACAGTTCTCCCATTCAACATGCATTGCTATACTAAATTTAAACTATAAAGCCTACAATAACAGTATCAACACAAGATTTGGTAGAAGTAACCATAGGATTATGTATAATGAGGGGCTCTGGCACCCTCTGGCAGTGGGAAAATTTTATCAGTAACAATTGTGCAGTAACACAAATGAGCCTAGTGTCTCTTGGTACCAAAGTTATCAGGTATTCAAATTGAAGAAAGCTTAATAGAAGTAGACTTCTAAATATGGGGTGAGAAACAGGCATTTAAAGAACCTGCTTTATCTTGTTGCCTCTAAGCCTATCAGCCAAAGTTTCACTTATTGATTGCTCTTGTTATTATATGAAGAGCAACTGGAGTTTCATAAAGATTTTTAATTTTATTTGTTAGTATCATTAGTAGACATGAATCAAAGTAATGTTAATAAACATAAAAGTATATATTCCAGTTCTTTTACAGGTTAATTACATGGCTATTGTGACCTCCAGTAAAAACATCAAATTAATTATTATAAATTATTTTATGGATTTTTGGGAAATGACCTCTTGTTTATAGGGTCAGTAATATGTCAAATGGAGTGGCGCAAACTGATTCATGTCCTGAGAGTGACAGCAGTGCAAAGAATCGTGGCCACCAAAGTTTCCCTCGGCTTTCAACAAAGAGGGCTTCTTTCATCAGGCACATTGCGAACTGGTCTCTTCGCAGGAGAAACTTGTAGTATTAAACTGTGTTTCATAATGCTTTGTGTACAGTGTAGCAAGCTATAGAAGTACATATCATAATAGTACTAATACTGTTTTCAATGAAACTAAGGCCCTAACAAATGCAAAAACATGCATCAAGTAAAGTTCAGATCATTGATGTTTCAATAGAACAGAGCTTCAAAGAAAAATTAAGTGTTTCCTTGTATTATTTTATTCCAGTGACTTAGTCCAACTTTAAGCTAGTGGTGCTTGAATCACTCATTGTGTATTTAAGTAACAGGAAACTAATTAGGAAGTGATTAGCAGAGCAGCATGTTGCTTTATATGTAAATATGAAATTTTTAAAAATCGCCTGGGCCCTGTTCCACAAAAGTATGGTCTAATACACTTGTAATGACAAGTGTATGGATTTGTAACTCGTAGTTATTAGTAAAATTCTGTTCCACAAAGGTTTCTGCTATGCTTGTACTTTACAACTCCATACTTACAAATGTACAAGTGATTTTTCATTCCTCTTTTCCACAGAAGTATATGTATTAGTCAGGCACTGGTAATTTGTATAAATTTCTCTATCTTTTTAATGATTTTGGGAGTCAGTAGACCTTAAGTATTAGTGAAAGTGATGATGAGTGGGAACATGTATAAAGAAAGAGTAAATATTTATGTACAATGATAAAGTTAGGTTAAGTGCAATTAAAGTATGGCTTATGACTGACTGAAATTGACATTTTCTGTTTCAAATGCAAATTTCTGATCAGCATCTAGTTAACGTATTTTAAGGTTCTTGCTATATGCTAGGAATTTTTTTTTTTTTTTCATTCTTCATTCTCTTTTAAAATATTCCCTTTTGACACAATTTTCCCAGTTTTTTGCTTATAATGAAAACAAGATTGACAAGCAATATAAACAAATAAATAAATTAAATGATCAAATGGACTAATAAAATAAACCTGGAAGCTCAATTCTTCTGCCAACTCTCAATGACTGAAATTGATGCTCCTAAATGTAGCTGTAAGGGACCGTCATCTCAAAATGAATTATTATGCTTAAATTCAATAAATGCATAATAAAGTGTTTAAATTATATCTAAGAAAAAAACACAAGACCCATTTAACAAGAGTGATAATAATCCCCTCTGTACATTAAAAATCCCTAAGGAGTGGACATAACCTAATTCAAGGTATGGCAAATGGCTGCTCCTTCATCTTGCTCTTATATGGCATCACTTGTAATTTTTTACTGTGTTGCACCTCTTTTGTGGAATAGAGAGTTACAGGAACCATACTTTACAAGAACTTGTACTAATACATTTTTATGTGTTAGACCATACTATTGTGGAATAAGAACCAGTCAATATTAAGCATTTTAAATTGTTTTATAACTGAATACAGGACCTGGTAATATATTGAAGCCAAAGGGAAAGCGGACAACACATAATGTTCATTCCTAACATTATTCTTGAAAACCTTATAGTACCTCGTTTCATTCTTGGACATTACTGCATTCCATTTACCAGGAAAAGCTGTAACTTGAAATTGGTAGATCATTCTTCATTTATTCAGTCAGCTAGGGAGGTCATTCAACATGTAAAAAGAGATAACATACCTTCCCTTTCATTCTCAGTTGAGCCATGCTCATGACCACTGTCTAAAATTTTTGTACAGAGATGAACTGGATGGTAATTACATTATTAGAATAGATTTTCAGCTTTTCAATAAAATCAAAACTTGTACCAGGATTAGTCAAAAAGTATTAAGATTCTTATGCTTGGATTAATATTACTTTAGGATTGACAGTGGGAGAACAGTGTAACCATATCAGGCAGTTTGACCAAGGGGTGAGGAGCAGGAGCTGTTAATTCCTCCTCACCCCTCTTTGCACTCCTTGTGACATGGCCAAACTATGTTTACCTCTACACCTTGCTGAATATCCTGTAATTTAATATGAATCACAGTTTTCACAAAAAGCATCGTTCTAAATGATTGCATGCTTCTTTATTACATAAAACAAATACCACTCATTGATGCACACAATAAAAAGTATAAGTGAGTGCTATGCACAGTAATAATAACACTTTAGTGTATGAACGTACAATTTGTTTAAGTGAATGTGGCAACATCAGGCATTTATATAGCATGCTTCTGACAGCTGGGAAGTATGTCCTCTCACTCACACTTTCCCCTCCATGATGGATCTGTCAATCCTAAAGTAATTTTAATCATGATATAACAACATTCTTTTACTTTTTCTTGAAGATAAGCACGTATAATTTCTTCATTAACTTTATTTATATGCCTACTTTTTCTCTATTCACAGAACATATTCATTTTTATATAATGAAACAGACTTCTTAACAACTAGTGAAGCAACATTATCATCACAAAACAACTTTCAGTATAAATATAGTTTTCTTTGAATATTTTCATTCAGGAGGCACATACATTTCAAAAGTATTCTAGAATATTTTTAATTATTTATTCTAATATCTATAAAAACCAACATTATTGCCACCAACAACAGTCAAGCTCTGATTTAAGCAATGGCAAATGTACATTATATTCAGTTTAAATGAAATATTACTTTCTTGAACTATTACTTTAGTGCGTGCAGAGAAAAAAAATACTTTATGCAATGTAAGAGTAAATAGATTATATTTATCATGAAAATTTGTCCCGAGAATTTTCAGAGGATAAACTTTCCTCGCATGAATAAAATCCTACTTTACTCTCTTATCACGTAAATAACTATTACTTTTAAGAGCATGGTTATTCATTTCTTTTGTAGTTTCACTCAGTCACTTTCAGGTCTAGGTTCAGAATATCTTTGAAACGTTTTGTTGGTCACTAAAAATCACTCTTCCTTAGTATGGTAAACACAAACCTGCACATTGTGGCTGCAGAGGTTCACTTTGACCTGTAATGTCAATGCTATGTTGAAACAAATAAAATGACTTTAAAATTCTGTACAATTAAGAAACACGTCCTCAGCTATCATAGACATTTATTCAAATTTAAATGCTCTTTATAACCATTTTAGATGGCATTAATGAGAAATCATTACAGATATTTGTAAAGGGACATTAAATGATCACTTTAAGCTAAAACCAAATTTTTGGTAATTTTACTTGAATATTCCTTTAATAGGGGAATTTTGTACCAAGGAATTTATATGAATTTATATGAGTACAAAAAAGAACAAAGTATTGACTGTCATACCTCAAAAAGTTATCATGTAATTCTTAAAGTATAAGTCAAAAATAAAAAGAGGAATAAATTTTGCAAACAATAGATGAAACATTGTCCTAAATTAGAAATAAAATATTATTATATTGCTTTATATATAGAGTGCAGTATTTCTTAAAGCTCCATTCACCTACTGCTGTCACCCTATTGCCTTTGTAGGAAGATAAAAACCAATATTTATGGCTTCCTTTGAAAGAGAAGTAAAACCAACACTTAAAAGAAACTCAAGCCTGGAAGAAGAGGCCTCTGAGCAAAATTTATCAACATTTTCATGCCTTTAATTGAATGGGACGCTGATAATTTGAGATGTTAAGGAGTGTTCACAAGTAAACCAAATAAATGAATAAAATTTCTGGGAAATTACTTAGACACTAATACAAAAAATTACCCCCCTCTCAAATAAAAAAGTAAATAAAGTTTCATCCCTGACTTTTACAGTAATAAAGATTAAAGAGAAATAACATATTTAAAATCTGAACTTGCTGACTCCATGACATTCCATCAACAAGTCTTCATCCATGGAATAATCTTTTATCACCATTTGACTTGATATGCAAGCTTTTAGAATTATAAGATATAAAAGGAAACATACAAACTATCGACAAAATATACTTATCATGTATATAACTATATAAATTATATAGTTATACTCAGGGCCACTGAAACTTTGCACTTAACAGCTACATTCTCAGTTGACAATCATGCAAATTAACTAACTAATGCTACCCGTTGGACCTTCTGAGTCAATTACAAGTAGCATTATTGACAGTCAGTGGTGCATTTAATTGCCTGTTTTTCTTATTGTGTGTGCTGCTGATTTTTATCATATTTGAGTTGAGCTACTGTGATTAATTGAAATGGTTAGCTTGTAGTAGTTAGAAAATGTCCCAAAGAGATCATTTGCACAGTTTTTCTGGAGTGATACCTGGTCCTTTTCATGGAAGTGTTACATGGACACAAAATGCTCTGAGAAATGGCTGGAAGCTTTTTCCTATTTAAAATCATGAGCAAGGATCTACATTATAGCTATCTCAATGTTGAATATTTGTTGTTTATTATGCTTACATTATCATGTAGCAATTTAATTTTGGCTATAAATAATTCTGGAGCAGAAGTAATTAATTATGTACAATTAATATATGCATGTTTACTAGGCAAAGTTGAAAACTTTACAATAACAACCATTAAGCAGTGGTGGCTGTTGCAACATCATAACCATAACATAACCATCATTACACAAACTGATGCTAACTGTGAAGTGCAATGTTTCAGCAGCTCAGGTATAAGCTTCAGAACAGAAAATCACAAAGGACAAATATAGTTTAGCTCCAAATATTAATAGTTCTTTTTCAATTCTTTCTGTATTGCACCTCATCTGTTCCTGTTATTGTAATTGTACATTTTTTGAAATGTTGCTTATAATAGCACTTAAGTTTCAGTTCATATTGCATGACTATTATAAGCAATCACTTTATTAATGCTGACTCTATCCCTTGAGGAAAATATGCAAACTATTCTCAAAATATTAGAGATATCAAAAAATAAGAGGGCTACTAACATTGCTCTTTGGCTGTTGCTTCTTTATATTGAAATGAGTTCCGTCCTATTGGTGCACTGTTCAAGGTACTTTTCTAAACACTCTTGAAGATATTTGACAACCTGTTTAGCACAGCCAAAACAACACTTATGACTGAAAATTGTGTCCTTGAAGCTGTGGAAGTCTTAAGGATGCAAGATTCAATGTCATCACATACATACAACTTACTGATGTCTTTTGGTAAATGTGCTGAATGAGTGTCCATTTTCCTTCTACTTTCTTGTAGCCAAAATAATTATGAATCAGTCTTCAGCAGAAGCTCTTATGTCTGCAATCTTTGCACTCATTAAATGTTGATTTTCTTGCAGTGGTACATCAATAAGGTTCCATTCATCTCAGCTTTTGATGTGAATAGTCTGCCATGATGTGAAACATTAACAAGACATTTCTCACCTTCCTCATTTAATCATTTATGCCATTTAAAAACATGTACTGTTGATAAATGTTGCTGTTTGTAGGTTTTCTGTATCATTTCCAGGGTCAGTCCCAGGTTTGTTCAATAGAACATAAAACCTGATTGCCACACACTATTATAATATCAAATTCATGCAGGGTACTAGAAATGTGCCACAAAAGAATGGCTGCTCTTATTAACTAAAATGTTTGAGAAAAGTGGCATCATCTTGCATAGTCAGTTAAGGTCAGAGCCCTCAATAACAGCTGTATGAACAGAATAAATTCAGCCCTTGATTATGGTTTCACAGATGTTCAACCACTCAAGTTCATTAAATTTGAGGCTTTGACAATCTGCAGCTCTGTGGCCATCATCAGGAAGTGAAGCATAGAGAGGAAAGGAGTTCCTTTATAGCAAGAGGATCTTTGATTAGTTAATCAATAGGTACTCATCTTCCTTGGTGCAGAAGACATTAATTTGTTTCTCTAGAATAAAGTGTTCTTTAAGATAGCAAATGCCTAAAATAGAGTGAAGTATAACTCCATGTCCTGTACTTGACGGCTGCAATAATCTTTCAATATCTTAAGGGCAGGGATGATCTATAATTGATTGATTAGTAGACTGCCATTTCTGTTGAAATTGTTGTTTCTCTAGTTTTATTTCTATAGTTTATGACTCTATCCCAGTGTTTATCTGAGCACCCCAACACGGTTAACTTAGGCACTGATTTTCAATACCAAATTGGGTCATAACAGATTTCTTAGGTCGGAATAGCCTGATATCCTATTGATGTTCCTTGCAATTTTCTTCTATGGTACATCCTGTTTATTCAATGTAAGCCAGTCTACTCTCAATGTATTTTATAAATATCCAGTACATTAAGTTCAAGTGATCTTGACTGACTTGAGAAATTGCTTGAATTTGTTGAACAGAAGGTGAATACTGTGGGAATGTTATGTTTTCTCATAAATCGAGAAAGTTTGTTTGACAGTAAACCAAAGTAAAGAATATATGACTTTGTTGAGTTTGCTTAGTGTTTTCTGCAATCTTGGAACAAGGTTTTCCAACCTGATGTTTCTGTATAATGGAAATTTTATGTTGTGCTTCTTGATTTTCTCTGTAGCTGTAACCATTTTTCTGCGAAGTATGTGCAATCATTTTATTGTGTTTTATTGATACTATACACTATAATTCCACTATGGACAACAGTACAAGATATTCACATGCTCGACTGTCAAGGGTTTCATAAAAAAAATCATGCTCACTATTTGTCATTTAGAAATCACATACCAAACCTCACCTCCTATGAATGCAGCTGTGATTCATGCAAGATGTTTGGGGATTGTGTGTTGACCAATATCTGTTTTTCGACTATAGATGTAACTCATCTATACTCATTACTAAAAAGCACATTATCCAGGAGATCTATCCCATTATTCAAGTGCTGAAGGCAAATGATGTGCATGATAAAATGATTACACTATATTATAAAGGTGTTTGTTCAGTCCTGTTGTTTTTTTTTTTTTAATATATCTCCTTGTAAGAAGAGCGTCACAGACTTTACACTTTAAAACTCTAAAGGCTGTCTTTCTGATAGTGTTAAAGAAATTTTATTTATTTAAGGCTCAAGTAAATAATTTATAGATATGATAGAATTCCATTATCCATACTCTTGTGTTGCATGTAAATATGTTTTATGATATTGTTCTCTTCAGAATTAAATGACAAATTGTTTGTTTATGCTGTCATTCTCCAGGAAATAAATAAAGGTGAGTAAATAAAACTTAATGCTTTGTAAGTGCAGTATAAATAAATTACAAAGAAATATTGATATTGGTGCCTTATAGTACAGAAGATGAATGCAGTAGACATGTCATAAACTTAGAAGTTCTTACTGGTACACTCAAATGGGATGAAGTAACACATGTTTTCAATATTTTAAATGCACAAATAGGTAGCTGGTATGCGTCTTCTTTTCCTGTACCATACTAACAAGGAAGTAGTATAAGGAAAATTGTAACTCTCGTTTTACACTTTCCCAATTAATGATATTGATTGTGGAATTGCAATGTTATGGAAAATATCCAAAACACAGCCATTAAACAAACCACAGACCTTCAGCCTATATACTGACATTCTAACCACAGAACAATCATTTCTGTGATGTGAATTCCTTCCTCTAACTGCATATCCTATGAAAAATTAGTGGTAAGAGCATTGGCAGTAACCTTGACTACGCACAGCTTGTATGAACAATTTCCAGGAGAAATCAACATGGTAATAAAACAGACTTATCAATTCCATAAAGCAAGAATGTTTCTGATATTCAT
This sequence comes from Metallyticus violacea, assembly GCA_030762175.1. NCBI lineage: Eukaryota > Metazoa > Arthropoda > Insecta > Mantodea > Metallyticidae > Metallyticus > Metallyticus violacea. The sequence goes on from CM060830.1 coordinate 14,955,759, forward strand.
TGTTGGAAAACTGAATCTGTGTATGTATATACATATGTATATTAGATGCTTATCATGTTCCAGTAAACCTGTAGGAGTTGGTTAATGCTTGTCTGGCAGTATTAAAATGTATGCAGGAAATTTCCCATATTTAGTTATATTATGTATTATATGTTGTATATGTTTAATAAGTTAGGTATGATATAAATGAATTTTATATTCCTTAAAATGAATGTAACCCTTAACAGGGGCTGTATAGAAGCATACCTTCTTCCTTTTGCAGTAAAAAATAAATATGATGAGTAGAATTATTCTTATTCTTTACCTTTTTAAAATCTTCCTTTTATTCCAATTTCCTTAAATTTTATTCCTTTAAGTTAAGTAAAACACTGAAAAAATCAGAATGTTTGTTTTGTTGTTTTCATTTCTTGAACTTATTAGATTTGAAATAAATCCATTCATTAGTGTAGTGCAAAATTTCAGATATTCATTCTGCATTTATACAATTTTATTGATCTCACTGAAGTTCTAGGTAGAAAATTGCTGCAGGATTTAAGTAAATAAATTGAAAGTCATAAAATTAACCTCATAGTATTTACTTGAAACATAAGAACTTGGAAATGATGAAAAATTTAACAGTCCCTGCTTTCTTATATTGTTTGGATGTAAATGTTTCCTATTATGACCATAGCTTGTTTTCTTGAAACTGATCATATGGATTTTGTTGCACATAGTTTTATGATTTTATGTAGTTTCCAGACATAATTTTCCATACTTTCACATTAAAAGATTTTAATTTAATGATCCATTGTAGTGCAACAGAACTGTGATATGCACAGGTCAAGTTTCAAACAATATGACCCTTCTCCATTGTAGAGCAGATGGCAATGCTGCAGCTAAAAATAGTTCATCCTCATGTGCATTTCTGCATATATGTCATAAGTGTTTATTTTCTTCAGTCCTAGTTCCTATTTTACAATCTATTAAGTATATGCACTCAAAAAATATTTACATGAAAGCGAATACCTTCCTTTGTGATCTTTTAGTAAAACTGGATAGAACTAGTGTTTTTTTTTAGTAAAATTTTGCCACATGCTACATAACAGAATGGTAGCTAGAACATGATTGTTCAAATACAGAAAAAAAAAATTACTGTACAAAAAATAGTAATAGAGTATGTTTTTAACCTTACATGTTAATTTATTTTGGGTACTATATTTCATAGTGAAACTTTTTTTATGTAATTTGAACAACCATGCACTGCTGCAACTATGTTTCATAGCATTAACCCTTTTTGTGTAATTTGAACAACCATGCTCTACTACCACTTTTTGTAACACAATGCACAGCTAACTTTTATCCTGGCTTTTTTAGTAAAATTTTACCACATTTTACATAACAGAATGATAGCTAGAGCATGGTTGTTCAAGTACAGAAAAAAAATTTACAGTACAAAACATAGTGTACTGTACTCTATGCTGCCTAACTGTAGTACCACTCTGCATCACATAATTCTACTTTGCAACACATTGCCACCTCTTTACCTGTTGTAGTTTATTATTTTGAAAATGGCTTGCTTAATCTGCATATAAATGATGTGTTAAAATAATGTTAAAGGCCCAGGTGATCTGTGGAAGTGTGTGTGTATGGTTTGTTAAAGCAGGAAATAAGGGTATTTAACAACATTTAAGAGAAAATTTTTAAAATTAATTTCATTCTCTTTTTATTACAAACAATTATTTATTAAGAAACCCAAACAATTTATAGTATATGTGACTGTTTGACTTGAAAAGTGTTAAATGTGAACTCTGCACCTAAATGAATTCCTAAAATTGAACATGAAAAATTTTATAAAACTTCAAATCATTAAATAGTGGTTGATTAATAATTAAGCTTGTAAGTGAGGCCCATTCAACTAAACAATTACATAAAATGGCACACACACAGAAACATGCCAAATGGCTGCCAAAATTTATATACACATCATAATGGCTATAATTTACATACAATACAGTTAAAAAGAATGCAGATACTTCCCAAAAAGATTACCAACAGTTATCTGAAACATTTTTCTTGAAATATTAATGCTCAGTAAATGCAATACAACCAAATGACAAAGTTCCTCAAGAGAATGCTTGTTTTACCACATTATTTTATAGTTAATCCATTACATACCTCTTAAAATAAACCTAACACAATTAATACCAAATCTACTTCCTGGCTATGTCTACTACAAAAACTCAGGAGAGAATCCATGTATGCTGTCAGAGAAAAGCCTACTAACTCACGGACCCTTCTAGGCAAGACATGCACTATCCAAGTTTATGCAGGTCCTTCTTGCCTTGGTTGCTGCAACCACAACCAAGGAAGAGAAAAAAAGAAATATCGGTTAATGTGCATACTTCCAAGCAACAAACACGCATACTAAATGTTCCACTAGTTCTATAATTTTTACTAAAATTTCATAAAGTGAGATATTTGGTTTCATTTATTCATTTTTTTTAGTGTATATACTTAATAGATTGTAAAATAAGAACTAGGATTGAAGAAAATAAACACTTGTGAGGCAAGTTATAGATAAAGCATCTTGAACAAAAGACTTGCAGAAATTAATGTACCCATCTGCTCTACAATGGAGATGGGCCATATTAATCAAAACTTAATCTGTGCATATCACGGCTCTGTTCCAGTACCATGGAACATTAAATTAAAACCTCTTAATGTGAAAGCATGCATATAAAAAAATTTTGGAAACTAGAGTAATTTTTACCAGTTTTCCAAGCCCCCAAACAAACACCATATAGTGATGTGGATACTTGTATTCTACCCCCCCCCCCTCCAACCTCCTATTTCCATTGAAGTCATATGCATCATTTCACATTTTGCTTTCATAATTGGGTATAAATATATAATATCTGTAAAATATATATTATTAGGATAATAATAATATTTGATTTACTGTCAATAGACTCATTACAAGCTTCTGACATTGTCAAAAATGATTCATAAAATATTCATAAGGTATAAATGATTTACAAAATACATGTAAAAATAATCTCTTAATACAGTACTGTAGTTCGTCCAAACTATATATACATCTATATTACATAATCCCTTATTACGATACTATTTATAGTTCATCTAATCTTTATATACATCTATATATTAGGTACTTTTTTAACTAACATTTAAATTTATTTCCTATATGTGGCTTAATTGGTGTTTGCAATTTATTATTCAGTATGAAACCTTTTATTAATGGGTCTTTATAAGTTGACATGTATTCTATGGAAGTTATGCCTACCTCTAGAATTATAATTATATATGCCCAATTTATTATGAAGCTTTTAAATAAGCTTTTACTGTATTTTGGTAATTGAAAGCAACAGAAATTCCCATGCACTCACATAATGAAAAGAATTTAAATATTCTGTTAGCTCCAAAGGGCATAATAAACACCAAACATAACGATTGAAACACCAATTTTTATCAGGGGAATTGTGCATTTGTATATGAAGAGAAATTAATTTTTTGATTCTAAGGCATATATTTGTAGGTTGTGATAAGTCATCTTCATGGCTAATATATAGAAACTATTTCCTTTGTTTTAACCTGAAATTTTGAACTGAAACAGTAAAATAATCACCTTTAAATGAGTGTAAAATGGAAGTAATCTGGTGCTCAAAACAACAAAAAAACTTCTTGTTCCCATTATATGCAATAAGCATATGTACCAACTCCTGGAGACCAAAGGGGCTCAGGAAACTTCCCTCTATAAACTTTATATATATGGCAGGTTCACAGTATCTTCAAATATTAATAATAGTAGTATCTTTACATTTTGAACAATACTGTTTAACTCTGATTTTAAAGTAGATATTTAGTAGGTGGCACTTATATAACAAAAAATAGATAAAAGGGATACTGCAAAATAGTAGCATTCAAGGTAAAGATGGCTATAGGGCGAGATATATCCTTGGACTAATAGAGAATGGAGCCTCAGGCATAATGCAGGTGAGTTATTGCCCTGGACTTACCAAACACTGACAGACTGATGGTTACGCTTGGGTGTTAGGCACTGTGGATCAGTGAGGGATGAGGGAAGGTAGGTGCTCATGTCAAGACACAATGATTGTGTATGGTTCCTTCATCTCATTTTATTGAGTTTGGACAAAATATCACAGAAGTGCAATGTTTAAGGGCTATGCCTCAAGTAGAATACAAATACAAGCAAAATGATTACAGGTTGGCTATCAGACATGAACTCTTAGGTATGAAAGTAACAGAAATATTAGTTTAAAACTGAGAATACAATTAAACATAAAGAAATTATTATAGCATTAAAATGAAAATTACTATTAAAACAAACTCCTACACTGAAATACCTAAGCAGTGAGATTGACAACAAATAGAAATACACGTTGAAAATAAAAAGAAACTATATAAGAAGTTAGGACCAATGAATTATGAAAGAGAAGAGGGCATGCAAGAGCAAGAAAAACCCAGATTTGTTATTGTCATTACCAGGTGTGTGACAATAAGCAAATTCAAAGCTCACATGTGACTCCAGCTTAGAGTAAATGACATAATACAGGGTGTTTCATGAATTTTCTACTATTTCACAGCAGCTGGTCAGTCAGCAGTCAAGAGCCTGGCAAAACAAATATAGAATATGCATAACTACTTTAAGTACATGCAATTGCAACTATACTTACAATGAAAATAAGTGCGCACCTTATGACAAAAGATGTAGGAAATGTTGTCCTCTTATAACCACACTTTTGTGGTATCATTTTAGAAAATTGTTATCCACATGCCTCAGTTCATCTTCCCAAATTTGCAAATTTGTCAAATTTGCCTGATATTTTCTTTTAATTCTTCTAATATATTAGGGTTTATTCCATATAGTTTATTTTTCAATGTCACCCATTATTAAAATGCATATACTGTCAAATCAGTGGACAATAATCCCCTACTAATTAACTTGTCTTCAATTATTTCCTAAATGAGGCACAGTCTTGCTGGAAATAGCCAGATTGGCATTCATTGTTGGTCATTTATTCAAAAAATGATGCAATAATGCCATTCCAGTACCTTTCTGCTTTTATGAAAAAAAGTCCTATTACTTTTGCATTTGTACCAATTTTGTTGTCATGCAAGGAAATTTCATGTATAAAATAAGATTTTTCTCTCTTTCAATACCTATTATTTTGTATCGAAACATGACCATATAAATGAAATTATGCTTTATTATTAAAGGATATTAAGCTTGAATCAGTTTCTGTATAATTAATGTTCTGTAATATCCAATTAGATAATTTTACCTGAATATTGGGATCATCTGCCTGCAAAATGTGAACCACAGTGACCTAGTATTCTTTCAATTTTAAATTTACTGAATTTTGGAAGATGAACTGATAATAATTTTTTTAAGAAGATGCCAGAAATGTGTGGTTGTAGCAGGGTATTTCCAACATCTCCTGTCTAAAGGTATGTACTTATTTTCATTGTAATTGTGGTGTATTTGCAAAACTTGACTCAGTTGTATGGATACTACATCCACTTTGCTAAGAATTAATTCTGACAGCCTACCTGTCAGCTGCCATGATGCAGGCAACAAAACCATGAAAGATCCAGCAATAAATATAACATTTAATTTCGTGTCGGAACCAATACAGTGAAGCGACTATTATGTTCTTAATTACCTAGTGAGTCGATTTAATAATGTTATGCTCCACTTACTGTTGAATTATGCAAAACTAGTTTCGCAGGCTCGACTCACTAGGTAATTAAGAACATCCAGCAATAAATTTCATTTATTTTGCTATCATAACAAGCCATACTGAAGCTGAGATAGTATAGCCTTTTCTAGTTACAACTTACATCTCTATAGGGCACCTGGTAGGCAAAAATCTGAAAAATTTCAGTTTATTTTACTTTGGTCATTCATTATAATTCAGGTTTTTGTCTTTAAAATGATTCATCATTTATGTCCCTATGACATTCCTTAGTGTATTAATTATTTATTTTAAAATATATATTTGTTGGTTGATGTGTTATTCTTGCAGCTGTCAACATCAAATATTTATTTATTTCATTTTCAATACTTGCTCTTGAAATAGGAAATTTTTGTTAGTATGTTATTTAACTATTGTGGCTAGCCTGGAGATGTGAAAATCATTTTCTTCTGTTCATAAGCATTAGAAATAACATGTTCAATGAGACCCGGTATGCCGTATCATAGCAATGTTAAATTATAAAATTTAGTTTTATTTTTCTTAGGATCTATTGATATAGGTCTTTAATTTTTTATCACATATACTTTATATATTGACTTCATTTTAGCATGGGCTTTTAATGATGAGCAAATTTTTACTTTTAAAAAACGTTTCTGGACCCAAAATGTTTTACATTTTGGTACATACATTGCAATCCATATTTTTTACAATTTTTTTAATATCCATGTTAAACTATGCAGAGGTACCAGAAAACAATTCCTGAAATTTTGAAAACTCTATGCCAAGTATAAGCTGAGGAAAAGAAAATGTAAAAAAAAAGAAAAGAAAAGAAAACACCAGGAAGGTACAAAAAAAGCCTTCAAACTTTGCATCCATTTTTCCGTAAGTTACATTTTTTTTCTCACAAATCTTTCTTTTCCCCAGTTTCTACTTGACATAGAGTTTTAAAATTTTCAGAAATTGTTCTTCTGGTACCTGTGCATAGCTTAACATGACCATTTACAAAAAAAATAATTTCATAAAAAGTATGGATTGCAAATTATGTACAAAAATATAAAAAATGTTGGGTCCAAAGAAATCTTTATTTTTTAAAGTAAAAATTGGTTTATCAAAAAAAAGTATATTAAAGTTAAGCCAATATTTGCTATATGCCAAAAAAAATAAAATTTAAACCTACTCCCAATAGATCCTATAAAAAAAACTAAATGTTAATAATTTAATATTACTTGGATAGGGCATACTGGGTCTTCTTAAAAACCTTTTCATACATTCTTCTTGGATCTTTGACAGAAAAAGCATAAATCTGCCACTTCTTTATCTAATAAGGTTGTTTTGCACCATAATCTTCAATTATGGCAGCCACTAATTTTGGAAAAGAAAATTTAGTCAATGAATGCATCCTTTGAACTTAAAATTTGAAATTGCACTCTTACTGGTGTCATCATATTTATTGCCCTATGCCTCAGAGTTTTCACAGCAACCAATATGATTCAGGGTTCCTTATAGGAAAGTGCTGAATTGATTCCTGTTTATCCTGGTTTGTAAGACATAGCAAGTATTTTATAACTTAATGGAAGAATAATAATAAATTTCATAACTAGACAAATTATCCTGTTCAGACTTCCTTTTCATTGTAAATGAATTTTAATATAACTGCTTTCTATTAAATATGTGGCATTTACAATTTTAATACATTCTCATGCAGATCAAAATGAAAGAACAGTGCAAGGTTTTTCAGTAAGAACCACAATGAAAAGTGTGTTCAACCTTTCTTATCATACTGTACTCCTGTTGTTGCAGATGCAGCGAGGTAGTGCAGCAGTCTCAGACACGCACGGTGACTCTAGAACGTGGACCAGATGGGCTGGGGTTCAGTATAGTGGGAGGACACTGCAGCCCTCATGGAGACCTGCCAATCTATGTGAAGACAGTATTCGAGAAGGGGGCAGCAGCCCATGGGGGGCAGCTCAGGCGAGGGGACCAAATTCTGGCAGTGAATGGCATCAGCTTAGAGGGGCTGACACACCAGCAAGCTGTAGCAGTGCTCAAACAGGCTCAGGGAAATGTTACGCTCACCATCCAGTCGTAACACATCAAAAGCTTGTCCCCTATTTTCAAAAAAGACTGCATTGTATGAATAATATTTCCAACATTCCATGTAGTTAGCTGTGCTAACCTAACTTTGATTTCTTTTTAACAATGTTCTTAGCAGAGCATAATTTTAAATTCTCCAGACAGATGCCAGAAATGGTGAACTGAAGGTCACAAGCTCTGTTTGTTAGGTAGAGCTATTCATCAGGTTTATAATAGAAATGCTGAGAGTGCAGTTTTGTAAACTTTTATTTGTGATTCGGTTTAGTTTTCTAAATGTTGAATTGCTAACAGCAGGGTAGATAGCTAGCACAAATGTCATAATTTTGAGTTCCTAGCTATGTGCTGTGAAACAAAAACTAAAATATCAATCATTCAGACTGCATATGCTGAAAATTCTGTTCCAAGCTCTCTGTAACAAATAAGCATTTTGTAAGTAAACATATCAAATTTAACCACCTTGTCTAGTTCATCCTGGTAAAGAGATTACTGCATATGGCTAAGAATCTCAAATCTTTTCCAACCTAAAGCTGCATTCTGTGTTTATATAAACTTCTAATTTATTTACATACTTTAAATTTTGATTTACAGAGTACAGTATTTTTGTCTTTGCGAAAACCACATACATAAGAACCACACACTTTATTTCATATTTTACAAAGTGTAGCACAGAACAAACATACAACCCCAGAGCTGGAAAAAAATGTGCTAGCATTTATATTTCTATACAGCAGCTGGATATACAGGTACTGATTGAAGTTGTCCTCCCTTGGGGAATCTTGCTCTTGGGACATTAAAGAAGTATAAAGTAAATTTCAAGTTAAGAGGATGGGGCATAAGTCATGGAAACTACCATATATATGCAAATCTAATGCATATTGTTTTTTTCCAAATGCAGCATTCAAAATTGTGGTGTACTTTAGATTCCAGTGCAAATCATTCTGTAGTTGTAACTTTATTCAAATTTATTATTTATTGCCTGATAATGCATTGCTGTAATTCATGACTTTGTTACATTTGTTGTTGGCCTATTATTGCATAGAGCATTTGAATAGTCATAAAATAGAGGGAAAACAGAGAAGAACATCTTATGATGCTACTTTCAAGTGTAAAATAATTCTTCGTGCTGAAAAAAAATGGTAACAGAAAGGCAGAGAGCTCAATTGTAATTGAGAGCAATGTTGTAATGGCAACAAAATTGGCACAACATTTTCAACTAAAGCTACTAGGAAGAAATTCATTGGTCCTTGCAAAGGAGAACATCCTGACATTGAAGAAAGAGTTTTGGAATTTGTACATGAAAGGAGGAAGAACCGGTAACCTGTGATTAGTGTCACCTTTACTTCTTTGACCTATGCCAAACTCCTGGCAACAGCATAAGTGATGGATTTTGTCCTGTGTGCTCCAAGATGTAACAATAGTCCACTTATAAATTCTGTGTTCTTATCGCTTTATGAAGCAGACTTGCTGTACAAAAATATGTCACAATCTTTTAGAATACATTATGTGATAGCCACCAAATGTATAATCACTGCATTCATCTTGTACCTAACTGGCTTACTTTGAGTAGGTATAATTGTATGTACCAGTCGCAATATTTTTCTCAGTTCCTTTGATGACGATGATGATAGAGATTCCAAATCTGACCGCTTCAGCCAATAGCAGTCTAGGGTTTAACAGCAGACAAACTCCATGTGGATTAGTGTAGTAGATTCAGCCAATAACAGTCCAGGATTAACAGCCGTGGGAGAGTTTACCATTGTTATTGTTAGGATATTGATAAAAGCCATATATCAAAAGTGTCCCACTTTCTTTGATACCGGCTGGAAATAAGATGAATGTGCCATCAATACACAAACAGTACATATTAAATTGTCACCAGAGTACATGGTAATGTCAAGAGGTGATATGACCTCATTTACTAACATCTCATCTATGCAAAACCTTATTTTATTTCCTGGTCCTAAAATATTCTCATTTTTATAGTACTATGTATTCTCTATCAATTATTAGGTTAACTAAGTACTTTTCTCTTTAAATGAGCAAAATGTTTACATAATAACAATAATAATTTCAAAAAGGTGGATCTCTTAAACTAGGACAGATCTGAGTCATTATTTATGAAATTTTAATTTGTTATCATTATTTGGGGGGAAAGCATCTTCACATGATTTAAAAAATCATCAATCTCTCCTAGAACAGATTTTGGTTATTTCATTCCTTCCCTGGTATTCTTCAAGTACATAGGTCTAAACTCTTTACTTACACTTTTACACTCCATTCATTAAAACCAGTATGTTCAGGTGTTAATTTCACAATATTATTTACTAACATAGCTTGATGAGTTAAATTACAAACACTTAAAACTATTTCCTTTTCATCACGTTAAGGTTTTCCTTTATATGTTTCTACACCTCACAAATTTGAGTTTTCGCTAATGTTTGAAGTACAACATTCATTGAACTGCAACCATGTTCAACTGACCAGGAAGAGGAAAGGAGAGTGAAATTCATCTTTAATGACTTCTTTAATTGTTTTCATATGAAATAAATAAATATATAGGCAAATTATGTTCATTTTAATATTTTATGTTAATTTAAATTGCTATACAAGAGAACAATTGAGACAATATTTTTTTTAACATGCTTTCTTGTTAAAGCAGCAACTATGCTTTGGTACCATACCAATTATGGTGACACAAGAATACGTCATTTTTTCAAGGTTTTTTTCTTTGCATAAGACAGTATCAAAATCTGTGGTTTGCAGAAAGATCTTTCATTTCCCTTCCCCTACTCATATCTGGGAAGCTTTCTGCTCCACCTCCTGTAAGATAATTTCCCAAAGAAATGATGATAACGGTTTCTGATTTTCTTGGATCAGTGTCTCCCCAAAGGAAATCTAAAATCCAGCAAGCTGCCTATCATTAGTTCATCCATAATTGATGAGTAATTAAAAGCACTGTGTCTGCATTTGTACATATGATTATCTAAACCTTATTTAAGGCTGCAGTTTTAGGGTTCATATTATATTAATTCTGCATGAATTGATTTAACACAGAGTAGGAAAATATATTGATCGGGGGGAAATTAAAAGAAAGTAATTTGCATGTATTTTATTTCAATCCATTTTTTGTACCTGGAATGTAGTCACTAGTGTACTTCTTTCACTGCAACGTTACACACCAGCTTTTTGCTTTGACAGTACTTAGTTGTAAGTAAAGTTAACAAACACAGATTCCAGCATGAAGTTTATGTATGTGGTTGAAGCAGAAAAAATATTGAAATGACTGGAATGCAGTTGACAACTATTGGGCTTTTTTTATATAATTTAATGTAATCTTTACCTAATAGTATTTCTGCAGATGCTTCTTTGCAGCTTATTTATCTAGTAAAATGTAAGCAGGAAAGAGGTGTCTCTCTGGGATTAATAATTTTCATAGGTTGGTGTACCTGCCGAAGTAGGAGTAGCTGCTCATCAATAAATGAGTTGTTTAATTACATAAAAGTCATATGCAGAGTGTCACTAGAAATATGTTTTAAATTAAAAATTTGAAGTTAGTCTCAGGTTAAATTCCTAACTTGGGGAAAAGAATCATTTTTCTTGTTATTCCTCACAGTATTTTTATAATATATATTTTCAGCCACAGAGTGCCTTTAGGCAAGCCATTTCTATTCTATTATCATAATATATTCAAAATAGTTTTTAAGCTGCAGTCTTATTTTACTTCTTCTTCACAGTAATCATTATTTATTCTTAATTGTTTTAAATTTATTTCTCACATAACAGAAATGCATAAGTTAAATGCATGTACAAGTAACATTATTATTGCAGCAGCTGAGTCTTAATTTTAGTGAATAACAAAACTTTACTTCATACTATTCATGGCAGTTATGTATTATTATTATTATTATTATTATTATTATTACTACTATTGCTAACACTAGCACATATGTCTGACCAATGGCAGCTAAGTAATACATTTTTTACATCATACTTTTATGCATTTTAATTATGATATAATTAGCAGAATAAGTGATACAGGAAACAAAAATACTCTTAGAAAATGTGCGCAGCTTTTCACCACCACAATGGAATCAGGTTATTGAATAGATTACATAAATGGAAGACAATCAGCATCATTTTAATTCATAGATGAAAGTACATATCTCATTGCAATATAAACTACTTATAAAAATTATGGTAATAAGATGTAAGAATGGATATAAAGTAAATTCCCCAAGTGGGGAAAATTCCACTACCATGAATGGGATGGAAGGCAGAGCAATGTATTCTCCATTATAGCTGCAGCCACATTTTGGTTTATTCTTTTTGTATACAGAATCAGCTATTTTTAAAGTGATATGATTCCATTGTACCATAACTTGAGGCTATTCTGCACCATGTTCTCTTGTTTTCCACTAAATTAATCTTCCTAAATGTAATCTGCCTCTTGATTTCATTTTTAGTATCTGTTTATAATCATGCACGTTTCATAGCACACAATTCTAAATACTCTTGTTTATTCATAAGTTATATCAAGATATATTGAATGAATTACACAACAGTATTGTCACTATTTAAGAGTCAGAATGTTATCTTACCAACCTTAGCAAGTAGCTCCTTTTGTGCATCTCACTAAATCAAAATATTCAGCAAGGCTAAAGTGTATTTCATGTTACTTCCATCCTAACATAAACAAATGTGAATATATCACTCTTCAGTGCAAGCTTCTATTGGTTAAGTAGCACTGTTGTCCTACTAACAGCTGATGCAACATATTTAATTATCTGCTCTGGGCACTTTTCACATACTTTATTAAAAAAAATTCCTGACCAGCACATGCTTTCTTCATAGCACCTGTTTGCATTGAAACTGATCACACTGTACAGAGAGCAACATTGCATAATAAGTTATTCATAATGAATGGTTTCTCCCAAGAATTCATTAACACAGTTTTCCAATGAAAACTAGCTTTTATTAAAGTCTAAACTGTAATTTCCTTTAGAGACTACTGTGCACCATGTTCTCTTGTTCATTCAGGGGTATGTTCAGAAGGGAAATAAAGCTAGTGGTTCCATGTCGTAGATTTAGAGCACATTGAAGAACCTCAAGTCTGAAAGAAGAAGCTTCTGAGCAAAATTTATTGACTGTTTCATGCTCTGATTTGAATGGGATGCTAATGAATAGATGTTAAAGAGCATTCTTAAATAAACCAACCAAATAAAATAAATCAGAAGTGATTCTGGAGTCAATGAAAAAAAATCTGCACCATATGGTTATGCTTATGTTAGGATACAAAAGAGGATATAACTTCAAAAAATGTATGGATATCCTGAGACTTCGTGTATTTCTATAAAGATTTCGTTTCTATAAATTTAGAGTTTTTGAGCAAAAATTAGAGCACTGCTGTAATTCTATGAAAATGAGATATTTCCCTGTTCTGATATTGAATTCTACTCTCACCAATTATACTATGCATTAGACTGAAAGGTCTTTGTGTGAATGCCCACTTCACATTATTTATGTCAATATCCCAACCAAGTGTCAAACACAAGCCTGCCTTTGTCACAGTAATGGATTAGCATTCATCTTACTTAGTAATTTTTCTGTTATGTTACCCCAGCTTGTATCAGTCAACCATATTTTTCAAACCATAAGACACCTTGACTTTAGCAGAGAGATTGAAGAGGGAAAAATTACATTTTCATTAATGGTACTTGAATATAAGCTTATTGGCACATTGTATATTGAAGAAGAACCTGCATACATGAAACCACAAAATATTAGAAATAATTATTCTTTGCTCTACCATGGCTCTATTTCCATCTTCTTTTGCCAACTGAACAACATATAATACAAAAGCAGCAGTGTGTGAAAATCTCTATACAGGTGCAGTTCATAAGATTTAGGCTTATTTTTGGCAGCATTTTTTAAAGAAGAAAGTATGTCTTATGATTAAAAAAATATAGTTGAAAGTGAATGTGCAAAGATTTTTCATTTACACAGCAATTACCAAAGAATGTCCGAAAAGTATATCTTATAAAATTAAACTAGTGAAGGGTTAGCTAATCAAGTAAAAGCAGTGCAACTTTTCCATTTTGGATACTGAAGCTTACTGCACTAAAATTAACATATATACTGTTTTCTGCTAATTATAATAATTTTCATATTATATTTTAAATATCAGTAAATATTTTAATGAAAAATAACATTTATATATGTATATGATTTAAATTGCAAGAAAAAGGATCACTAAATATGTATTCCATATTCTTGAATATGGTACATTATCTGCATCCAAAGATAATGTTAACAATTCCAAAATTATAAAATACCCCAAGAGCCACCTCTAGACTGTATTCATTTCACTTAGTGTATGTTTGTGTGAGTGCATCTATTGTGTGAGCATTTACTCTTAGAGTCATACTGTGCAGTCTGTATTAAGCTGTGATCTAGTCACTTCTGAGTCTGCACAGCATTGCCACTCGCCGTGTCGACTTCAGTGTTTTGGGTTACTCAGGAATACACTTGAAAAAACAATAACTAGCACCTTCGAGTGAATCACAGGAGAAATATGTTGTTCAACAATCGCTGGTCCTTGGCAGGGTGTGAATGGGACCACCATTTCATTGTGTGTAATTTTCAGTGTTGGATTTTCAGAAATAAAGTCAAGACTCTTTATCATTTCATTCCTCTGGATGAGGAGGAACTACTATTGAATTTTGTTATTACTTCAATACATTTCATGTGTCTATATTCGAAAATAGAATACTTATTTTATGCATTTTCAAGAGTGAACTTTAGTTAAAAATACAGTATTAAATCCTGGTTCCTCCCCAGGAAATCGTTGCATATATTCCACGAGACAGCGTTAAAAAGTGCAAACATCTTTAATAAAATAGTTACGTATAATTACTATATGAAATGTTACAAAACTAAGAAAGTTGAAAAATAAATAATTTAGTAGTACCTAAGCGAAATCATTGAAAAGCTAAGAGTTAGTATTTTCTGAGATGTTAAAGAGTTTATAAGTATTGATTGATTAATGCTTGCTGAGTTTAAACATATGAGGACAAAGTTGAATGTTGTTATTGGAAATCCAAGCACCTAGTGTGAAGATGGTATTTCAGCTGCTTTAGTTTGTAGTGTATATAATTTTCAAGTACATACTATTTTGAAATGTGCTGTTGCATCACTTTCGAAGCAATTTCATAAAAGAGTATAAACATTGTGAAATAAACTATCACATAAATGAACATGTTAATACTTATTTGCAGATAATGTCCAAAGAGGGTTGTGATGTGAAAGATATGCACTGTAGATTGCTATGGTAGCCTGATTTGGTGAACTAATTTGCTATTTAAGGCACTTTATAAGATTCATTCATTTCTTTAGTGTTGGAAAGACGATAAGCTGCATACCTTTTTAAATAAGTGGCCTACGTTATTGCTTTTGTGTTTGGTGATCTGTTTAGGGTGATTTCAGTCAAATGTTTGCGTAAGTTCAAAATGTGCATGGAAAAAAATTGTTATTTTCTCTTGTAATGAAATTAAAAGCACATAAGATATGTTTCTTGGAGCCTGTCCTTGTAATGATATGAATTAAAGCATAATTTCTTGGATGAGTCCACTGAGAAGTGCTCCAGTTTTGCCTGAATAAAATATTGTATTAATTTCCCATTTTCTTTTAATTTCTTAATACATTTTCCTTGCATACAAATCAATTAATATTGTTTTTTAGTAAAGAAAATAGAATTTCTGAAGTTTTAAAAATGATCATTAATTTATGAATGCAAACATTTTTATGTAAATAGAATAATTCTTCCCCCATCGTTTCCTATCCCAATCCTGTATCATGGCAAAAATATTTTTTTATTTATTTGCCTAGAGACTTGCCAATACAAGTTTCAGGCATCTCCAGTTTGTAATTGCAATTCTAATAGAACAAATGATATGAATAACTGAGATATATACATGTACAATAAATGACCAATGGATAAGCATATGCAATAAATACAATTATCAGTTTATATATACTATGAGGGTAAGTCATTAAGTAAGTTCTAAATGAATGTAGAACAAATAAATATGAGTATTTATTTAAAAATTACTTTTATTTCTCAAATAATATTTCTGTACAATGAGGCACTTGTGCCATTGTTTCACATGCCCTGAAATTCACCAGTATAAAATTCTTTGGGCTACTGTTAGAACCAGGAGTGACTTCTCTTTCTACAGCTTCATCATCGGGAAAATGTTCACCCAAAATAATAATGTTTAAGAGATCCAAACAAATAGAAATTGCTTCAAGTAAGGTCAAGGCTATACAAAGATGCTGGTGAACTTCCCACTTGAAATTTCAGTGTCTCATTTGTCTTGGTATGAGCATAATTTTTCTGGCAGATGGTATTACTTTAAACTTTTTTTTTCGCAGGCGATGCAGGATGTTTCTACTTTATTGAGGCTCGCTTTGTTTTGGGCTGGTAATAGTGAACCTAAGACCTAATTCACACTAGCATATTGTATCCTTCACCATGATAGCATTGAAATGCTGTAATGCCAGAACCATTCTTTCCATTTGTTGTGGGATCAGCATGCACTAACCTGTCACACATTATGAGATTAGGCCATGCTGTGTGAACAACCAGTAGTGTCTATGCCCTTATGTCTGCTTGGATTAAGTCTTCAACTCATTGCTAATACATCTCTATGGCAGTCTCTGTTGGCTGGTCAACATTGTGTTTTATTCAATATGTTTCAAAGAACTTCTGCATCCAATTATAAACAGTTTGATATGACAGGCACTTCTCACTGTAAATGGGAAGTGTTTCTTTATGAATATTGTTTGATTGCATACCTTTTGCCCACAAAAATCACACAGCAAAGGACTGCCATATTGCAGTTGCTGTTTTGCTATTGTAAACGAAAACCAATGAATGAAATTCTTATTTTATAGGTGCATTAATACATTGATAATTTCTGGCCTCACAGATGATCTTGAAGATCCAGGACATGGTGTGTGTTCGATGCTTATTCTGCCATGCTTGAGCTCTCCCAATGTAGGCAAAATTCTTGCACCAATTTCCCTTGCTGTTTTCACTATCAGAGAAAAGAATTGAATCACTCCATAAATTCCAATCTTTTCCATTTTTCACTGTCACTCGAAATGCTTGTGTTTAAACAACGAATTAACCTCATTGTCAGGATGACTTGTGACCATAAAATATTGATAAATATGTAGGAAAAAACTGTATAACCAGATATACAGATGTTGCTGTTACCATCTATTAGTATGCGAACCAAGTTATTTATCAAATCACTCTTGCAATACAAGTTAGTGATTATTGTTATTATTATTATTATTATTATTATTATTATTATTAATTCAGTATCATTTTATGCTTTCAATAAAAATATAAACACTAATCTGATTAACCTTTACAATGGTTGAAAATATTTATAACTTTATGAATAGGTAAAACCTATAGTACGTTTGAGTTTTGAGCATTTTTGGAAAAATTTCAGTCAAAAGCAACATAGGTACTAATTAGCAGGCCGATTGCGATCTCTCTCCTCAGGACCAATATTTTGTGTTATAGGAAGGTAATTCCTGAATTCCATTGACTACTATAGTAAATGGTGTAAATGCAGGAAAAGGACTTTTCCTTGTTTAATTCGTTTTAAATTTAAAACTGCCTCAGCCTTCTGCTCCGTTGGTCGTAGTTCCAATATTTTCTGAGTAAGGAACCTTAATGTCGCAGATTTTTGATTATTCCAACTTTCACTTTCACGGATGCTGAAGGTTGACATATAAATAAAGGTTGCATTTATGTATAAAGGTCTGCACACCTATAAGAGACCTCATTCTAACTGAAAGCGCAAACAAGCAAATTCGGTTATTGAGCGGCCTCTTGCATTCTGTATGTACAGGTGAATGCCGTGCCGTCACCTCCCTGAATATCTCATTGGCGGCTGGTATTGCTTGCCGCACCTGCAGAGCAGTCAATACTTAATTCTTTTTTAAAAATGACCTTAACTTTAAATAAAAATGTTTTAAACACACTCAATTTTCGGATAAAAAATACAGTATCTCTTAGAACAATAGTTAAAATAACAAGAACTAAAGGAGCAAAAATTGATGAAAACACTTAAATAGTAACACAATTCTTTCTTCTGGTTCTTGTTTTATTTATATTACATGTGTGTTTGTGTATATACATATATACAAACACACACACATATATGTGTGTGTGTATATATATACACATACAGGATGATTTTGATTTTGGAGATCGATAGAACAGTAACCATGGCAATGCTTATGTCAATGGAAATAGTGTCTCTCCAAGTTTCGTACAAAGCTTACAGGAGTTCCATATGTCCTCCGGGCAGACTTCCATCCAGCAATCAAGCTCTTACCACACGGTCCCAACATCTGACGATCGATACTAGCGACTGCATGTGTGATATTCTCTCGCAGCTGTGCTCAATCATATGGCAAAGGCGGCACGAACACACACGATCTTTGATATAACCCCATAAGAAAATATCACAAGCCAGGTCAGTTAACCGTGGAGGCTGTAGAAGAAGAGAAGAGTTATCTCCAATCCAACGATGAGGAATTTCAGCATCGAGTTACTCATGGACGTCATGATGAAAATGGGCTGTAGTCCCATCTTGCTGCATGTAATTGCGACATTAGCCACTATTGAAGCATGTCCAAGTACACTGGACCGGTAACGTTTTCCCCGCAAAGGAAACTGGGCCGCACACTTTTGACGAAGAAACAGCACAAAACATTGATTTTAGAGAAATCACGGACATGCTTCCACCACAACACTTGGTCTTTCCGTGCCCCAAATGCGTACATTGTGACTGTTCACTTTGCCTGACACATGAAACGTGGCCTCGTTACTAAAAATCAGTTTCTCAGCAAAACCGTCTTCTTCTACCCGCACTTGAAAATCATCACAGAAACGACGAAAATGATGTGATCCTCGGGACTCAGCGCCTGCAACACCTGTATCCGGCATGGTTTTACTTTAAGTCGTTGACGTAAAATACGTCAACAGTTGGCTGCGGAAACTGCAATTTCTGTCTCGCGCTCCTGACAATTACTTCTCGCACATGCTCAACGGTCTCAACCGACACTCTTGGCCGGCCTGTTCGTTGTCCTTCTCACAAGCATCCAATCGCTGTTGTAAAACGGCCGCTAGCTCTGCCTATTTATTGTTGAGTTCAACTCCAGCGAAAAGAGCACATCAGTTAAAGGTTTAGTCGTGATGAGATGGGATGATTACGAAAACCATGTTGCTGTGATAACCTTCTTTAGCGTTGGAAAATCACCAGACTCTCAAGAAACTGAAAATTAGCAGGATATGTGTTCCTCACTATCAAATGCTTCAGTGAAAGAGATGTTTCATTGACTGTCCAAGATCCGGAGTTCACGATCTGTAAGTAACGGCGGCTCCTATCGGGCGAAGTTCATTTCATAAGCAGAAAGTAATACGACACGCGAGATGAAAATCTCAAGTAGGTGAATGTCCAGATTGCTCAGACAATACCTTGGGCTGAAAGTATTTTGTCGAAGTACTGGACATTTTTGAACTCGAAGACTTAAGCAATAGAGAGCTGAAATGCAAATGAACGTTACGCTAACAACGGGCACAGAAAAATCCTTTTTATGAATGAAAAAATGTTCAACATTAAAGAGAGTTACAACTACGCTACAAACGATAGAGTCGTGCCACGACCTCTCAAGAGGCTGTGGAGAGTCCCAAAGACCCATAGGAGTCACCATCCTGCCTAAGTGATGGTTTGTGGGGAGTGAACTACGATGGTTTTACGAAGTTGCATTTCTGCCAAAAGGGAGAAAACTCAATGACCAGAGTGTATGAAACTCTTCTCGAGTCTGTGGTGAAAGACTTGAACACCACTTTGTTCAACTTTATTTTACTTGGTTTATTTACGGATGCAGTTTAACATCTCAGGTTATCAGCATCTCATTCAATTCACGCGTAAATCGGCAGATAAATTTTGTTTAAAAACTTTTTTTTTCTTCCTTTCTTTCCCCTCCAGGCTAGAGGTTTTACGTGCCGAAGGAAGTCATGCTTTGTATTGTTACGCCCGTAAAAATATATCGACCCTGACCGGGATTGAACCCACGATCTTGGAACTATGAGGCAAATATGGTTACCTCCAGTACCAACACTTTGTTCAAGAATGGTACTGAAGCTTCCAGCAAGATTCATCACCAATAAGGTAGGGGAATGGCCTCCACCGTCGCCTTACTTGATACTGCTGGATTTTTTCTTCTGGGATACTATGAAAGTCACAATTCATGAAATACTAGTTGAGGATCACAAGAATTAGTAGATACTCCTGGGGTATTTCAGAGAACACGCCGACCTTTATCACAGGCTATGTTGTTTGCCAGCGTGAAAATTATGGTTATATTGTTGAACATATGTTGCGGTAACTGTACATTAACAAGCAAAGGAATTTTATTTAACAGTCAGAATTTTTTATATAATATGAATTACAGTACACAGAATTTTTTTATTTTCTCCATTCAACATTTTTAAGGCGTATTGTACGGTACATCGATTAAGTACGAGCATGAAATATTTGGTTTCTCATTTTGTAGCAGTGCTCTTTAGTTGAGACAGTACGTACACAGTGAGTTACATTTTATTTTCACTGGCAAATGAAGTTTCATAACGTTAAATTTGAATTATGAGCATGCAGCGCTGCTGTTATACTGCATCTGCGAGGCCGTGTTTCTAACCTCAAAATGTTTCTGTCTTTCTACTCTACAATTTTTTGTACATTGTTTTTACGTATTCTGTATATAGGGCGAGTAAGCCAAATCAAAACACGGCTTTAATCTCAAATGTTGGTAAAGTTTATACCGGTGTAGTATTCATGTATACTAAGAGGATAATTATTAAAATATTTAAACCCGTTTTGAAAATGCGGAACAAATATTTTTTAAATTGCATGACCGACATATTGTTATGTCCTATGATATGTAACTCTATAAAGATTACATTAATTTTAAATTTTTTAAAGTGATAATTTTATTTTTTAAAAAAAAACATGTTTTCAAAATAGTTAAAAATTTCTAGGAAATAGCTTATGCTAATGTCAAATTATTTATAACTTTAAAAAGTGTTCATAGTTAAAATAATTTAAAACAAAAGAGAGAGACAGAGAAAAATTCATTGAAAGGAGCCGTATGAAAATATATATTATATTATATTGGGATTTTCCTTGTCCAATATTTTCCCCCTATTAGGGATTGTTGTATTTCAGTTTCAAATACACTGGAATTGTTTTTCAATTCTTTGTCTATATAGTGCTATTTTTCAATATAATTTATTCCCTAACCTATTGATAATCCCAGTCATCTTCGTCATGAAATCTCTTCACTCGGTTTTTCATATTTTAGAGACCAAAGATATGGAAATCATAAAGTGCAAGGTCAGGATTGTGGGGTAGGTGAAAGGCAATCTATAAAAGTTTAGTGATATCTTCATAGATGCATTGACTTGTGTGGGGCCTTAAGTTGTAGTGAAGAACTTTGGTCACATCTTTGTGAGGACATACGCTTCAGAGCTGCTTCTTTAACTTTCGAAGAGCTTTTGTATATACTTCGGAGGTTTTTTTTTTTTTTTTTTTTGACTAGTGTTTAACGCCCGTTTTTATTACTGAGGCACCACAGGCGGTGGACACTGATGATACATGAGATGAAATGATAAATTGGGAAAGGACATTTTTATAGGAAGGAAACGTTCCAGGCCTAAGTTTAGGGTATCTCCCCGGCATTTGTCAGTTATGAGGACTGAGGAAAACTTGGGAAAAAAAAACCCAACCACGGATGACAATCCTGGCGGGATTCGAACCCCAGACCTCCCGCTCACGAATCCGCGCCTTAACGTCCTCGGCCACCTGTGGCTGTTTTTGGAGTGCAAGTAACTGTTTCATTCCAAGGCAATACATCACTGTAAACATCGAAACGAACTTACGCCTCAAAAGACCCATTTAGCATAAATGTAATTTTAACTGGTGGATAATCGTGTTGACATTACCGACAGAGATATCAGGTACAACAGTCAGTCCTTTGGTTGTTATTTGTTGATCATATCAAATTAAGATGTCGGCATGACCCATCATTACAGGCGTAACTGCAGTGTGCGGCCGCCCATAGTGTGGGTGTTCACTGTTTAGTGAAACTGCGTTTTCGCCCAACGACAATTGTTTTATTCACCGCCATCTCTTTGTACACATTACTTAAACATCTCATTTTCCGCCAAAAGTAATTCAATAACTGCTCTTTGTTTATAACATGCAGTACTTGGAGACTTTATCCTGAAGTTCAATTGTATCGGCATCACCTAGCGCAAGAGAATGAAAACTGCGTGAGATTGTGCGCGAAGTTTCAAAGATACTATTATACATAATGGTTATGTATAATACAAGTCTCAAATAAAATAACTTTAGGAATGTCTGTCTTACAATTTTTTTTCCTACAACAGCGCAAAACGTATATTAAATGAATATTTTTAAGATCAGAGATATGAGATCACGATTTCATGGTCGCCTAAACCATCCACCATCAAGAAAACCGTAATTTGTAATTTTTAAACACAGAATCATTAAGTAAAAAGTATCTATGGAATCAGAGCCTGTTTATTTCATGATCATGTTTCCATGGTCGTCTAAATTGACAACAATCAACAAAGCTGTAGAAAAAGTTGAATACTCCATTGTAAATAATTGATGGAGTGTCAGATATTTGAAATGGAAAATTAAAATATTATCAAGGTTGCGGAATTCGCTATGACGGATTTTATGCCACAAAAATCCAATGAAATATAATTATAAATATATAATTGTTTGATAAGTTTATAAAGTGTTCAAAGTGTGAATTAAATTCAGAACCATAAATAAACAAATAACACAGCATATTAGACTTATGAAGAGTAGAGTTATATTCAAATCCGTAACAATGCAAGTGATGCGTTAATACGTCTAAAATGTGAGTATGAATGATAAATTTATGATTTGTTTGTGTTACGTGTAATATTTGCGTCATGAAAGATTGAGGCAAATAATTAATTGTTTATTAAATGAAGTTTGTACAGTGAAAATGACAATTCTTTTTCGATAGGTAAATTGAATAGCAGTGTGTAATGTAATAATTCGTTTGTTTAGATCTAAGAATTTTAAAGACTTTCCTTAGGTACTAACAACAATTGGAAAGATTACAACTTAACGCACTGTCATGAAAAAAGTTAGTATTTTTGAAAAACTTACTGAGAAAAAAAAGGTTTGCACTAGTTATTGAACACTCCTAGTGTATCTAATGATTGATGAACAGAAAGGAGATATAAACTGGGCTTGAAAATCAGAGAAAAATGTGTATCCTACGATGTAACCTAGTACTGTAGGAGATTAATTCTCTTCTTTAACAGACGGAACGTATCAAAACTCATTTTAACGGCAGTGACATCAGCAAACAAACGACTGCAAATGTTACTATATTGGACTGCATTACTACATTTGGTTATTTCACAAAACTAGTCGTTCACTAATTCTGGTCGTAATTCGCGTGTCTACTGTTTTTATTAATGCAAAAATTTTCAATTTGAAACATTAAAAGGTTAGAATTAAACGCTGGTTAGGTATACTGTACACCTGCATTATATCCACTTACTCGCTCATCATAAGACTACGGGGCCGTAGCTTTCGTAAAAGCAAAATCCCTTGCAGACGGAAATAATTGAAGAACTACCTCAGGTCACGAATATCAGCACGCCAACGTTCGTAATTGAAGGAAATGCTAGGTTAGGTTAGGTTAGCCAAATAACCTTACTTATAGGTACACACTCAACAAATTTATAAAGTTATAATACATTATGATAAAGTGAGTATACGCAATATTACAACAATTTTAATTGCAGGAGAATGAGTGCAGATATTATTCGGAAGTAATGGTTGCAAATATCCAGTTGTAAACTTAGATGCATGTAGCAAATTTCCACATTACTATGTTCGCATGCTTGTCTTTAGTTTTATCCACAGCTCTGCAGACTATCTTCAGTGGTTCCTCGTTTATTTTTCAACGTTGCCAACACCTATATAATTTCACCATATAGTACTGTTCCGTTGTATGTTTAATATTTTTCATCACCAGGGTGAATCTGTGCTTCAGTTTTAGATTTTTCTCAACACTGTGAATCTGTTTGATCCCACATTTGTTAATTAGAATTTTCAACCCACTGTAATGTATTTTTACGATGTACCAAATATTTTTTTTTAAACCCGAAAGGAGGCGAGCGGAGATCGTCAGGCCACTGGATTCTACTACGTTTCTAGAATTTACTCTGGGTTAGTGTGTGGTGCATGAAATTATTACTAAATGTTTTTTTTTTTTTTTTCCGATTGTTATATTGTTAGCATGGATGTTGCAGTTGTTTGTTTTTTGGCGTTACTATATTTCAGCATGGCTGTATGCAATTTTGATATGTTAATAATGCAACGTCGAGTACTTTGCTGTATACCATTATTCTACCTTACTTTATTTGCTACTTTGGAAACACATTACTTTATCTAATAATAATGTCCACAATCAATTTTTATTTCAGGTAATTTGTTACATGGTGTACGACATTTTCCCTTATTCACCTATTATCCCTTATATTCCCGTTTCTAGTGTATTTCCTGCTGTACTGTAAGCTACACGGGTGGCCAAGCTCGTTAAGACGCAGACTCATGAGTGGAGCTCTGGTGTTCGATTCCCACAAGACCGTCCTCCTTGACTTGAGTTTTTTTTTCTAGGTTTTTCTCAATCCCCATAAACGGAATGGCAAAGGCCGGTGAAGTACCCTAAACTAAGGTCCTCTTCCTTAAAAAATTATTTTTCTTTCCCAGTTTAACATTTCATGTATCATCCATCATTCATCACAGACGTAAGCACCGCCTGTGGTGCCTCAGTAGTAAAAACGGGCGTTAAACACTACTCAAAAAAAAAAAAAAAAAAAACCAGACGTAAGCACAATACGCAGCAATTCCTCATTGTTCCTTTGATTTCGTGTATAAAAGTAAATGTTTATTTTTGGGACGGTGGGTGGCATACTAGCTGTTACCCGAGTCATATCATCTACTACTGCAGTTTTTTTTTAATTCCTCTGTCATTTTAGGTAAATTTAACACTTTAATTTCTCTGGTATACTCATATGGATGATTCATATCACGTTATTATTAACTTTTAGAAAATGGTGTTTTATTCTACTATGAACATCGTTTGTTTCATGCGTTGCTAGGGCAATGGCGTCGTTATTTTATTTTCTTCATATTTTTCATTATATTTGCAGTTTTTTCTAGTTTTAAAAATGTAGCTAGATGATTTTTTCAGTGTTAGTACTTGCAGAACTATATTATTCAAAATGTGACATTCTGAAATGTACGTTTTACATTTATTTTTAACACTCACGTTTGACAGCCAATTTGCCATCAAAGTACTCATTGCTGTTAAGTTTATCTCTAGACTTTAAAAGCCCTGAAATATTCTGTGGTCACTCAGCATGCTTGATTTGGTAATCTATCATTTGGATCTAAAGAGTAAGAAACAGTGCGTTTTTTATTCTTATTTTATTTATTTATTTTTGTAACACATTTTATCTTTATTTTGTATACTGTTGTGTTGCTGGACTAACTGAAAGAGGACTTAGCTTGATATCTAATAGCTTGCTCAAAAAGAACAGATTGTTTATGAAAATGTTACACAATGCAAGCATCAGTCAGGCACAGCTGTTATTTATAAAACCTGCTACTTGTTAACTTTTGTCACATAACAATTTTTTACATTCCTTTACTACTGAAGTATAAAAACAGTTCCAATTATTGGGGCCTTCAAATCACACAATGAGCATCATACCTGCATGAAAGGCACACAATAACATTTTTATCAGTTCCTAAATTACTTATCTAAGTAAATGAAGTGATATTAGTTATTGAAATAACTGAAACAACGTCAACTAAATAACATATACAAGATTAATTTGGTTTCACTCTCTGGAAAAATTGATAACACTTTGTTTAAATTATAAGTTTATAAGGAGGAACTAATGGGCTGCACAATGTGCGAAAAGAGTGTACACTCATATTAAATTCTAATGTTGTTAAAAAAAAAAAAACACAGATCAAACATACACAAATATATTCCCATTGTTGAATATGTCACGTGTCAAATAGGTTATACTTCACCATTTAGTTTTAGGTGTCCATAGTTATGAAAGAATATTGTCAGTATGCACATCATAGAAATGTTTCACTGAAAATTATTGAATTTCTGCTTAACATGGCTATAGCCTGCTGAGTATCCTCTTGTCAGAAGCAGGATCTTAAGCAATGTATTGCACAATAACACTTCTAACTTTAACTTCTTGATCCAACTTTCAACTAGGAGATAACTAGTAATAATGAGATGTAGAAGTCCATTACTGTAGTTGCTAGGGTATAGTATTCTTTATATACAAACATCATGACTGGAACAGCTGGCCTGAGTGTCTGAAGTCAGGGTTTGACAGGAGACGGCATCTGCCAATCCTACACTCTGCTGAATCCACTGAGCCTGAGTCCCAACCATCCTCTTCATCCTCAGTTGTATCAGATTCACTAGAATCAGCCTCAGATGATTCACAAGGTGCATCCTGAAATTGATGTGTCTGTCTAGGGTGAGGCCAATATTGTTCCGGATCCAGTTCTGTGGGCGCTCGGTGCAGGTACAAAGTAACCTTAAAATCTGAACTGTAGATTTTGCTCTGTTTATCCTTATGAGCATCATCAAGACCCCACCTATCCAACTGTAGAATTAGCATTTTGGAATCGTGCTCCAATGACAGCAATGACCCAGTTGCCGGAAATGAATATTAGGTTCATGTGATTGCTCCTCACTGGTTACAGTTCTATCTGAACGCTCAGGAGGGAGTGTCTGTACATCCTCGTTGCCATTTACAGCAAATTCAGGTACCTGAACTTCTTCTCGAATGAAGAATGTATTGAACCAAAAATGAAATATTTTCTCTTTCCGCATAATTTTGGGTTTGTTGAAAAACTCCACTTTTATATCACCTTGGAGAGGTATGTACTGATCCAAACTGATATGGAAGGAGGGCGAACCTTCCTGAATTTCATAAATTGGTGAAGAAAACACCTTTGTACTAGATTCTGAGATCACAACTTGAAGATATGCCTGTCCTCCATTAAAAGTTGGTAATGAGTCCAGATGTATCTCCTTGATAAGTAGAGTAACTGGATGGTAATCCAGTTGATCCTGCACTAAAGTTGCATAATAACTAACATACCGACGTTGACTTGGTATTGTTACACCCTTCCCATCGTGAGTACGCAATAACCCATAATCATTGAGTGCTTCACTAGCTGTTGTGAGCTGTCTACTGTGGAGCAAATAACAGCAAATCATAACCCCTGTGCGACCCTTTCCTGCCTTACAGTGCACTGCTGCTACATTTTTAGCATCCCTGGTCAGCCACTTGTGCACATCATCACAAAATGGCCTAATAAGCTCCATTTTGGGAGGATTATGATCATCAAATGGATAATTGGCAACTCTCTGATGAAATTTTGCAACATCATATGATCGCTCTGAGCACAAATTATAAATCTTGTAGTGATCTTTGTGCTGAGCTTCAAAGAACTTCACAACATCATCTATATGATTTCTATATACACCCTCCAGTTTTTCGGCAGGAAATCCCATGGCGATTAAGCTTGGCCTTATATATGTGAGATCTAAATTGAAACCATTTTGTGTATACCGTTTCCTTCTCTTGCTCACAAGACTTTTGATCGGGTTGCTCATCTTCATGTTTGACATGGCGTTTGCCATCCTTATGTAACCTGAGTTGTGGCAATTATCGTTAGATGGTGAATCAAACTTAGACGTTCTCTGTTCTTCAGAGCAAACATGAAGGGGTGTTATTGATGCCGAAAAATGCTCAGATTTAACGTTACAAGAAAAGCATAACCCCATAAAAATGCACAGAGTTTTTCCAGCACACATCACTAGTCTGGTTAATGTATTTTGCGGTGGTAATGAAACATCAACAGTTATCAGCGTTTGAAATGCTACCAATTAATGACAAGAAAGTTAAAATCATTTTCAAAAAACATACAAAAATGATCTGTCACTCGGGTTCCTTAACCAACGCACAGCAAACATTTTCACACAAACTGACCGTAAACTCCACAACGCACCGCAACAAAATCAAATCAACCAAAAATTTTACACTTTACAACGCTGGTTACATTTTTAAGATTTTACATCTACGCTGCAGCAAAATGTTGCAACTATTCTTTCTGCATTCAGGTCCGTTGCAAATAGTTCCCAACTTAACCACGCTTCCGCTTCTAGCGTTCTAAAACCACCGTACTCGGCTAATGCAACTGGATTGGTGACCGTGGAACCTCATGTGAACGCGGGATGAAACTTGAAAGTTGGCGCTGCGCTCGCAGCTCAGTTGCTCGACAAATCCAACAGATGTTTATTATTTACGATGAAGGCGCTAGAGCTGCACATTTAAACGTGTTCAAACCTATTTCGCCTGACATAAACATACTTTTCATTCATATGTGCTTTAGAGTTGGCAAATAGAAGACCGAATAATTTTATGCGAAATCTCTTTGAAAGTGGTTATTTGCAGTTCCGAAGCAAAGAAATGGGCATTGTTACGTCATGTGTTGATATCGTGGTGTTTGTTGGGATGCCTGGGAATCACAGGCGCATATTTACATATGTGTTTCATTTTCATTACAAAGTGGCAAAGTGGGCCAATGAAAAAAAAAAAAAAAATCTATCATTTATTAAAACAGAAGTGCGCCGCGGTGCGGTAATTTATTACATAGATGCCTGTAAAGTGCGTCTCTTTTAAAACTAAAGACAACATTAGGTCTTTACGATGTAAATGCTATTTGAATGTATTTGTACACTATAACCTTCAATATAACGTTTATAATAGTAGCTGTATGTGCTTTAAATAAAATTGCATGTATTGTTATTTGTTTTACATAATAATGCAGCCATTGAAAGGTTCCTTTACTTACACTTTTACACTCTTTATTACATACACTTTATATTTATAGGTTATGTACAGCTGTGTACAAAAAATAACGTTGCATTTTACTTCAAATATTCTTCCCACCTGCTTAGAATTGGGTTAAGAAGATGAGTTACTGTCAGATTTTAAAAATGAACTTTCTAGTGCAACGTCAAGTAATGAAGGGGCAGCATAAGAAATCATGTGTTGGGTACTTGACAAGATTATCTCACTATTTATTTAATTTGTTTTACTTGTAGTTTCCTTTCTTTTTCGGACGTAACCAAGTCTCTGTTAAGCTTTCGCCCAACTTGGACAACCACCTACAGAATCGCTGACAGCCTGAAGAGTGAAATTCAACTGTCGCTGGTGTCGGTGAAAGCTTAACGATGACTTATTTTCTCCGAGAAAGAAAGGAAACTACAAGTACCGCCACGGGTGGCCGAGGTCGTTAAGGCACGGACTCGTGAGCGGGAGGTCTGCGGTTCGAATCCCGCCAGGACCGTCCTCCCTGACTGGGTTTTTTTCCAGGTTTTCCTCAGTCTTCATAACTGGCAAATGCCGGGGAGGTACCTAAACTTAGGCCTGGAACGCTTCCTTCCTTAAAAAAAAAAAAATATCCTTTCCCAATATATCATTTCATCTCATGTATCATCAGTGTCCACCGCCTGTGGTGCCTCAGTAGTGAAAACGGGCGTTAAACACTACTCAAAAAAAAAAAAAAAAAAAAAAAAGAAACTACAAGTAACACAGGAGGAATAAATAAACAGATTAATAAATCTGGTAAGACTTGCATTACTGACCTCCCGTGGCTGCGTTAACGACTCGCTCACCACGATCTTTAGTTTGCTCATCTCCGGATGATATGTACACGTACAAAATTTGGCGCTCGTGCGATCACCGGCTATTAACATTGAGTTGCATATCTGTAATAATCTGTGACCAGTATTTTAACATTCTCATGTCCCTTGATATGGCAGCAGTGTAACGGTAACGTATTACCGTTAGCCAAGAAAATCGCTATAAACAACTGCTAAACAATAGTTATATGCTGGGATAACATCCATGCCCTGACCTTATTCAAGGCCTAAAAGCGAAATATGAATGTGAAACGGGACTTTTGACTGGTCACATATCTTCAATAAGCTTATTAATTGAACTTTAATCTTAGGTTATTGGGTACAACAAGCCCTAATTGTTGCATACTGCTACTCATTCAAACAAGCGTTGCTGCAGCCGCCACTGAAGAAATTCATACAGAAATAGCTATTACATATTATCTCCGGGCGAGCTTGCAGAACTTGTCCGTACGCGCTGAACTATTGGCGGCTTGTTATGGCGAGTGACGTCAGGAGATGATATCACAACGTATTTCGAGGCCATGACACACTTCCCGGCCGTTTGCTATTGGCGCAGCTGTTTACATGCGGGGTCAAGACACGGGCCGACGAATAACGTGAAAGTGTTCTCTACATTTAGTGACTTTGTTTTGGTGGTGAGCATCAGAGGTGCCGTAGTAAACCAGGTAACGTAACATTGTTTATTGTATGCTGTAAAATTAGACATAAGAAATACATTTCTTGATATTATTAACATTACATATCGTTTTAAATGTTATCCTTTTCGTTAATAATTTAATTAAGTTTTTAGAAAGAGTATTTGCAAACTCGTGAGAGATGTTAATGTCATAAACAGGTGCTGATTTAACACACCTTGTAATTCTGATCATGTGTCTTACTGTTAACTAATAACATTAAATGAGGATGTAAAAACATAATATTTGCACCGAGTAATTATACCATTCTTGTAATTTTCATTTGCAGTAGGCATGTGTGTCGCCTATTGGCTGATTTTTTTCCTAAATATTTCAAAACTCGAATGGAGAATAGGCTATAAATTTTCATAAAATGTTTAATATTTTCAACCTTTGCAAAAACGGAATCAAATTTGAAAGCCAGCCTCAGCCTCATAATTACGTTTATGTGTAAAAGTTTGAAAGGAAAAGCAGTAAATTTTAGCCGCGTGCGTGCGCTTCCCGCCCTAGTCGGTGCTCGATAAGAATAGTTACGTTGCAATATCATCTTATTCATCAGTAACGCTGTGTGTTTGACTGTATGTGATACTTGTAGAAACTTGTAATTGCTTATTGCAACATTTGGCAATACTGTAAATAATGCAAATTTCATCACCTGAAAGCATTTTTTTATTATTTATTTATTTTATCTGCTGAGAGATCACAAATGGTGGTCACTGAATTGATGTCAAATTAAATGCAATGATAAATCGGGAGAGAATTTTTTGAGGAAGAAGGAGAAGGAAGCGGTCCAGGCCTCTGTTGACGCAAATGCCAGTGATAGAGGAAAGCGTCAGGTAGGTAAGACCGCTGGCTAGATTCGAACCACATACCTCCCGTTCACGGTTTCGTCATCCGAGTCGATTTATAGATATGTTGCGACATTTAGAATGAATTAATGAATAGCAATAGTTAGTCGCGGGTTCGATTGGGCCTCAGGAATAAGTTTGTCCCTTATATACGCAGTTGGCAACGAACCTGTTTCTAACGGTAATCAAAAAGAAACCTTTAGAAAATGCGGTTCCTGCAAAAGTGGCAAAATGAATTTATTTTCTGCTAATTCTCTTAATTGTACTAAAATACACAAAACGTAGTTAATATATTGCGTACACCACATAAAGAGCTTTATCAACCCTTGGGTTAATGAATATTTATTTTTGAAATTAGTTGTATAAACTAGTCAAATAATATTTCATTAAGGTATAATGTTATACTTTGTTACATGAGTAATGTTTAAAGAAACGAGCAAGGCGAATTATATAAGTTTTTTATACTAGAGCTATTAACATAATAATAACATGAATTAGTTTAATATTAGCAATATTAGCATTAATATTGTCAATATTTTAATGAATTAATGGTGCCTTTTATCGAAATCCAAAATAATGTAGTTGTTGCTGTTGTAATCCTGAAAATATTTTTGAATAGTTTCTGCAAATCTCATCGATAGTACTTATTAGGCACCAAAAATTGCGATAAAAATGTGTATGTGTTTGTCTCTGCCTGTTAAGGCTCGAGCGGCCGCAGTTTTTGTTTTTTCTCAACGAAACTTGGTATATAACAATCAATTAACAAACGATTCGTCGAGTTCGTTAAATGGGAAAATTGAATCATAGGAGATGGGGGTTAATCTAAAGCGAAAATGTAAAAATCGCTCTAGTGGCTGCATTTTTTTTTTCAATGAAGCCCCAGTATATACCATTGAAATAAATTAAGAAATATAGTTTCTGAAAATATGAGAAATCAGATTATTAGAAGTGGGGGTTTACCTGACACCCAAAATTTAAAAATCGCTCTAACGGCACCAATATTTTTTCCCCAACGAAATTCTGTATGTACCATTTAAATAAAATAAGATAAATGTAAAATTAATGGAAATCCGACCATTAGGAGCGAGGGTGTACCAGAAAACGGAAATTTAAAGAGTGGGGGTTACCTTAAAGCTAAAATTTAAAAATCGCTGTAAATGCAGCAATATTTCCCCCCTCCACGAAATAAAATAATATGCCATTGAAATAAAATACTTATGAACTGTGGGCTCCTGGTAGTAGACACAGAGTCATTTGCTTCCTCCCAATCTCTGTAAACTCAACATGAAACTTTTTTGCTGTAGCGCTCTATGATAACATAGTTCACATAGTGAACTGGGTGAGGAATACGCTTCGTTTATGCAGCTCCTGGCATGACGGATCTTTTTATTATACGTTAAATGCCATTATATTGGTGGATATTGTTTAGTTCGTTTGTCAATTGTTATTGTTGCTGGTGAAGATGGATTTAGCGCAAGAAACTTTAGCCAGCTGTAAAGGCTGAATTGCCACTATGACCAGAAAACTTTTATTTATCAGAAGGAATACAACAGAGTCATTAATTGCACAGTGGAAATATTAAGCATATTTCAGAAATATTTGTGCAGGCATATATTGCAGAACGAGGTAGTAATTCATTTGGTAACTAACATTGACTTATTAATTCTGTAATTATTATATTCTTCAATTAAGATATATGTGTTTTCAGTAATAATATCGTTGCCAAATTGCAGTTTGTACACAAAAGAGATTTTTTGTTTGTTTAACGCCCATTTTTACTAGTGAGGCACCACTGGCGGTGGACACTCATGATACATGAAATAAATTTATATATTGAGAAAGTTTTTCTTTTTGAAAGGAAGGAAACGTTCCAGGCCTAAGTTTAGGGTACCTCTCCGGCACTTGCCATTTATGAGTACTGAAGAAAACCTGGAAAAAAACCTCAGTCAGGGATTCGAACCCCAGACCTCCCGCTCACGAGTCCGCGCCTTAACGACCTCGGTTTTTCTCGCTCCTCATAAATGGCAACTGCCGGGGAGGCACCCTAAACTTAGGCCTGGAACGTTTCCTCAAAAATAAAACCCTTTCCCAATATATGATTTCATCTCGTGTATCATCAGTGTTCACCGCCTGTGGTGCCTCTGTAGTAAAAACGGGCATTAAACACCATTCGCTCATCTCCTCTAAGCACGGAAGCACGAACCCACGAACTCTATGAGTATCGTTGCACAAATCTCTTCTCATCTTATTCTTTATACCTAAGGATTCTGTATCAGTGCGTGATTTGTCTTGGCGGGACTGCTCCAGGCGTGACGCTGGCCGGTAGGTTCAAGGTGATTTAGAAAGTCCGCAGCAATGATTGTCGCCTAACTTATTAAAAAGGTACATTTACTCACCATTATCAAACAAGAAGATGCTGGAACTGCCTCCCTTCATTTTACATACATTTATGGCTTCGACTTACGAAATTAACTATTATCCTCTGCAGATCCGTCTGAGAAATAAAAGAAATTTCTTCGCGAATGTTATTTTTCATTTCATGTAATATATTTGCAATTGTCTTGTACATTATTTCCTTTAATGCTCCCAGAGATAAAAATCGCAGGCCTAAAATTGGAGCACTGACGGAGCCTATATGTTGTTAATGATTACTCTTATCGTGGAATATTTCATGGGTTGCACGCAAGGAGACATGGGCTGTATGTTCTATTGCAGAGTCCTGTTGGAAAGTCGCGAATCTATGTCCCCTCACAGTTAATTCATGAAAAAAGTGTTGCAAAATATCTGCATGTACTTATCATTATTTGTTGTTTCTTCCAATAAACACACACACACAGGGATACCTCATGAATCAGGTGTTTTTCTGAACCCCATAATTATTTGTTTTGTGAATTACATACCCACTTATTTGGAACCAGTCAACTTCTCCGTCATACATAGTATTCAGTCTATTCCTGGACGCAGGGTCACCCGATTTGTACTATTTTAAGTGATTAATGTTCTAGAGCATGTCCAATGTTATCTAATGTTTTTTTTAATGGTGTTTAACGCCCGTTTTTACTACTGAGGCACCACAGGCAGTGGACACTGATGATACATGAAACGAAATGATATGTTGGGAAAGGATATTTTTAAGGAAGGAAACTTTCCAGTACCTCCTCAGCATTTGCCATTTATGAGGACTGAGGAAAACCTGGAGGAAAAAAAAAAACTTAGTTAGGGAGTACGGTCCTAGCCGGATTCGAACCCCAGACCTCCCTCTCACGAGTCTGCGCCTTAACGACCTCGGCCACCCGTGGCGGCAATGTTTTTTCTGAAAGCACGTGACAGTGTACGCTTTTTAACAAGAATACTTCCATTTCATGAAATTTATTTGTCATCTGTGAATCAGACTTCGATTTGGAAGTTGGTATCAGGGAAACAATCTCATAAGCCGATTCTGCAGGTTCGTACGAATCATAAATAAAATATTCTTTGGTGAATTAAATACCTGAATCGAGCCATATTAATGCAATTAATACACCGCTAATGAATACTTATACTGTTAAACAACACATGAAAACAGACCATATGTTCCTAGAGTTAAACTTAGTATTGATCTCCCCTCCGGCTTCCCGGCCGACTTTCAAGCGTGGAAACAAGACGAGAACTGCAAAGCTAGGTCAACGGCACGTGGAACGGCCCCTTGAAGGAAAAATCACTCAGTGTGAGAAATGTGTTCCTTAAGAGGAAACTCGTAAAACCTAGGCTTATAGTTTAACCATCGATTGTTTAGAGGTGAATTTTTATATGGAAATTCTTTCACAATTCTCTTAGAGCGTCAGCACAGAAGGCTGAGTATCTATTACTTCTCCACTGTCTCCTACCTCGGCTAATGCGAAAGAATTATTTCATAAATAATTTCTGAGATTGATTTCTTCTTTTTCGCAGACACGTTGTATTCAATAGTTTTTGGAGAGCGAATGGACGTAACACACTTTTTTTTCTTATATGTTTATTTTTTCCAGTAGTTCTTTACCTTCCTTCAAATAGTATCTGAATCTCAATGGCCGAGCTCCAACTTTTGGGTAGCTGGGCTATTCCATTCAAAGCACCACTTCTGTTCATCAGAAAGCTCTCTCAGAGAAGGAAAATGCCATGCAGTTTTTACGTCAAAGTCCGATGGATTCGTGTACTGACGTAGGCCGGATGAGACAACACTTCCCATCCATTCTCTCACAACTTTTCCGGTATGCGGCTGAGCGTTGTCATGGAGCATGAGTGGTCCAGCCTAGCGCAACTGATATCGGGTTTTTGTGCATTTTTGCACGAATACACTGCTATGACCTTGTTCCATATGGGACTCTTATCAGTGATCAAAAACAAAGATTATCTTTTGATTGAGAGGTTTTTTTTTTGGGGGGGGGTTAGTGAGCAAGGAAGATTAACTACTCCGCATCATTAGTGCAATCCTTGGGGCTTCTGAAAGTTTTCACGTGTCACATCTTGAAAAACATGCGACACAAGTTTCACTCATCTGTTGCTATCTTCGGCCTTCCTGGTTTTGGTCATCATCTATGCTGACACGACCAACATGAAAACGATTAGCCAAAAGAGAAACTGTGCTGCAGTTCACCGTGAACTCACCACAAACTTCAATCAAAGCATCGTGGACTTCCACCACGAAAAGTTTCGATCTTTGATCTTCAACAGTCACAATATCAAACATACCTGCAGGCTCCATTTCTAGCTCTTGTTACCTGCTAGGGAGCACGCTATAGCCAAAATTAACACGCATACTTTTTTCTCAAACCTTCAGCTGCAGATGACGTACTTTTCACTAGTGTTGTGTCATCCAGTCCGCAGTACTGCCAACTATGCATTATCTTCGTAGTTCCCTTCCCACATGCTAGGCTTATAACATAGTTACCCCTAGTATCTTATTCCAACACATTCGACCAAACTTTTGTATTAGACAAAAACAATAGTTGAGGTAATATTTCTATACAGAATTTTTCTTCAACAAGCACGAGTGCTGGTAATTCTTCGGTACTTTAATTGATGTTAACGAATGTTTACTATCATGATAATTATTTTGATACATTCGTAACAACAGGCATGAGTTTGAAAGCTCAATTAAATTACCAAAGAAACATTATTAGCAATTTGGTAAGATAATTGCTATGCGAAAACAATGGTCCTTCCCCCCTCCCCTTATTGTTTGGGCTATAATCACTGAAGTGATTTGGCTTACCTTTTTGATCTTTCTAAAAACATTTAGTAATTTCATTACATTTGATTCCAAGCAGAACCGCGTAGAGATCTAAATTAATAAATTGCAACTGAACACTATTATAGCAATTATCATTTACTACTGATAGTGAACAGGATAATGCATGAGAATAGATTTCCTATATATCTTGTCGAATCGAAGTGAGATTATAGGAATAAAAACAATGAACGTAATAGAAAAACAACTGTTATTACTTTTTGAGCACTATGCTTTAAAACTGTTGATTCGGTTCTATTCTGATTGGTGAATAAGTTATCAATGAGATCGAACATTGGCTGAAAGGCGCTCGTTTGCATATATCTGCGTAGTGTCCTTCTTCGTCCCTAATCTCAATGCTAGAGGATTGCTGATATAATATTTATATACAGAAACTTTTAACATAGTTTTTAAGCAATCCAGTTTACAGATATTACAGGGAATCAATGTAGAAAACACGTGCTATAAATTATAATTAACATAACGTTTAGAAATATAGCTCAAAAGGAGCTTATGTGGTGATTATTTTTCTTAATATTAGAAATATTTCTTTTTAAAATCATCTCTAAAGTTTCTCGATGGAACTTGATTTACTTTTTTCTTCTTCTTTTTTCTTTTAATAGAGAGAGTTGGAAATATTTTTATAAACTTTAATCACAATAATTTTAAATTTCTTGTTAGTGAAGATCACAAAATTCATTCTGTGAGTTTCAAATTTGTCACTAGCCTGTGTATGTTGCGGTCAACATTACTAACATTTCCTTTGAATTGCCAAATCTTTGTACATTTCTAGTAACATTTGAAAACAAGTTCAGAGATGTGTTGGGTTGTCTGTACAAGAAATGACGTGTCTTTTCAGATTTCAGGATGCCGAAGGTGAAGTCAGAGAAACGGAACAGCGAAGAGAGTAACGGCGCCGCCGCCGACGCCACACCCGAGAAGAAGTCATCTGGATGGGGTACCGGGGGTCAGCTGTTCGGTAGCGAGACTACCGAGACCACCTTCCAGGGAGCCGGGTTCAAGGACAAAGAAAAGGCACTGGAGACTATGAAACTGCTGGAAGGTCGCGATATCACCTTCCAGTTCCAGATCATCAACTCCATGTATCACCGCGCCAAGGTGATTCTCAAACGGACCAAGGACGCAGAGAAGGTTCGTAATCTGACGGAGGCCGTGGAAACCTTCGAAAATTGGATCAACGACTACAAAGCGCACTCCAGAGCCAAGGAGAATTTGAACTACCTGCCCGTGGACGTCGTGGAGGGATTCGAGTCTCTAGCCACTCGTTACGGCGTCGACACAAAGGTCCCTGGGGCTCCCAGAAACTTCCTGGCGGCATACAAAGCTGTGGAGGGAGATCTGAAGCGGCTGCGAGTGTCCAAGGTCGACCCTGATGACGAGAACAGCATCACGTGGGATGTGCATCGCAACAAATACCTGAAACCTCTGGTAGAGAAAGTGAAGGGCGAGGCTTTGTACAGGACGGAGAAGGAGGTCCAAGGGCTTCCCACGAGGAACCACACTGAGCTCATCATGTGGGCCTACACGCCAGAGGTCACTAAAGTCAAGAAGGCCATCCCACTCGTCAAGGAACTGGAGGGGAAGGAACTCAATGGTCTTTTCGACTGATGGGCCCACCAGAAACTTCAACATATGTGTCCCAACTGATCGCTCTTCAGAATCATGTGAAAAGTCATTGACATTCGCGATACATGAGATTGAAGAGTAGAAGTCTCGTCGTTAGGTTTTTAGGTGAATAAAAATATTAAACAAGGCAACTTGCAGTTTAAACATTTTATTTCTCATACAGGTACTTGAGAACAACATACGTAACTCCATATTATATCTAATTAACGTACACGTATTGCATTTATAGTCTGTTTTTCGTGGATTTATGGTGTTTATGTAAATAACTAAAACATTTTTGTGATCACTAGTACAAACTACGATCATTAAGTGATCTGTGTTTATTTGCAAGGTTGTGTGTATGTAAATGTCAACATGTTTTGTGTTAGCTGCTTACATACAAATAAAGGGAGAAAACAAAGTGTGGTAAAAGAAACTGCTTTATCTTCGTGTTGTCAATATTTTTCCTCTTCTTCTTTTTGTATCCTGTCTACTTTTTTGTTTTCTTTTCCTTGCTCGTTTATACTTTCTCCATCTAAAACTTACTTTTCCTCCTCTATTCATATTTCTTCCTTTTTCCATTAGGCGCTTAAAACCCATCAACATTTGTTTTAATTGTTTTCCTTCTTCTTTATGTCTGTACTTCTCTTCTTGATAATTCCCGATATTTCCTGTTACTTTGTATTTGGCCCATTCTTCTTCACTTCTCTTCCTGCTGTTTATTTATTGTGCTTTTTCTTCACACTGTACTTGTATCTCTTATTTAATTACTTCCTATTTCTTATTCTGCTTGCAGTTACTTTTTTATCTCTATTTGTATCTGCATTATTT
The DNA here is from genome assembly GCA_030762175.1 of Metallyticus violacea. Lineage (NCBI taxonomy): Eukaryota > Metazoa > Arthropoda > Insecta > Mantodea > Metallyticidae > Metallyticus > Metallyticus violacea. The sequence continues at coordinate 14,994,775 of CM060830.1, forward strand.
CTTTATTTTTCTTTTCTCATTATTCATTGTTTTCTTTTGCTTCCTATGCCTACGCTCTCCAAGTATTCTTTTCTTTGTGCAATGAGTTTTAACATCTATTCCCCTACATTTAGAAACGACGCCATGCATTTCCGTTGAGAGAACATAATCCCGGGGTGCATAACTTTGCTACTGCTGAACAGATATCACGAAGGTTCTAGAATTATCGCTGATATGCGCGTAACCGAACATGCCCAACAGAGAGAAAAAATTCATTAAAAACGTAGTATTTACGAACCTACCTTTCTCCTGGTTTTCACGACAACAAACTTATCGGTGACCCCTTGATTAGCGTGGAATCCCCAGGATAAATTCTTGGCTCTACAGAAAACATATTTTACTTCTTATGTTTTGAAATTGCAGTTAAATTAATATTTGGAGATGGGCTACCCAGTTTTTAATTTCAATGTTCTGCTTCATTGTTCAAAAAAGAAAAAGGCTAAGAAATATAAGCTTTGTATTGAATTCTTAAATCAATTACTTTACGAATTCACATGCCTTCTATTCAACAACAGCTGACCATTAGCAAAATGGCTGCTAAGCGTCTGCATAAGAGAATTGCAACTTCAAATGTATTATTGCTTGATATTGAAATATTGCAAGTTTCCCCACATTTAATGTGTATGAAAATAGAAGTAGTATTAGTAGTAGTGGTAGTGATATTAAGTTTATTACAGTGGCAACAATACAATACAAAACAACTTAAACAAGTGCACGGATCCAATATGCTTTTATGATACACTAGGTATGTTTGATTTAGCACAAAGTATTACATTAGATATTAACAAGGTATATATATATATATATATATATATATATATATATTCAACAAAAGAAATAAATGAATGAAAAAGAAAATAGAACCAAATTAATACCAGAAGAATAATATTAAAAATACATATAAAATATAAAGAGCTTGAATTATGAATGGCACACAGTTGGGTTCAATTTTTTTCCCTTAACCCCCTCCCCGGTAATCGGCCTTTTCAGATCTAAGCTGCCTTACATCAGAAAGTTATCTAATCACTCCTCTTCTTCCATACCTGCCAGTGAGTCCAGCATGTCTATTTCTCTCTGTTCGATCCTGTAAAGGAGTGTGGTAGATACTTTTCCCTATCTTACATTTAGCAATATACAGAGGGTGCCAAAAATGTATACAACTTAAAACAAAACAAAAAAAAAATAAGTGTTAACATAACAAAACTGAATTCACATAAACAGAAAATGATCTTAGACTTTTACAGTTACAACAGTTGCTCAAAATGCCCACCATACACTTCTGAGTACGTTGAACTACTGATTGAGCAACGTTTGCAAAAGTGTCCTCAGCGATTGCAGCACATGGCGTTTCAATTTCTTCCCGAATTGCTGCCTGTGTAGCTGGTTTTCTACAGTATACAACATCCTTAAGAGTTCCCCATAGGCAGAAGTCTGAGTTAGATCCGGAGAACGCGGAGGAAACTCAAACGGACCTCTTCGTCCTATCCAGTGCCTTGGAAGATTGTTATCAAGGTACGCACGTACATCTCGATGGTAATGTGGTGGCGCACCATCCTGTTGGAAGTAAAATTCCTCACTCCCATAGAGTGTATGAATGGCAGTTAAGACAGATGTTGTATCATGTTCAGGTACTCTGAGCTAGTTACTGTTCTTTCAAAAAAGAATGGTCCAATCAGATCCCTAAATGACAACCCACACCCAACATTCTTTCCAAGTTAAATTAATAGCCTTTTCCAAAATAGCATGTGGATTGTTTGCACACCATTAGACATATTTATGCCGGTTAACAGTTCCGCTCAACTTAAATTGTGCCTCACCGGATCAAATAACTTTCCCTACGAAGGCCTCATCCTCTTGCACCATGTTCCAAAACCACTCACAGTACTGCATTCTCCGATCAGGGTCATCTTCATTTAATGCATGCAAAAGTCTTGCGATGAAAACTTTCAACTTTGCTGTTTTAATAATACGACGTACGCTGGTTCTGCTAATCCCAGTCTCGCGTGCACATTGGTTTACAGATTTCTACGGCGAGTGCTCAAAACGTTCTAAAGTCATAGCCGAGGACACAGGACTTGTTGCTGTGCGAGGTCTCCCAGATCTGCCCTTGTGAACATCGCATACGATACCATGAGTCTCAAATTTGTCTCCAATGCGTGCAATTGTTATTCACGTTGACTGTTCTGCTCTGTACACACGTCTCCATTGCCTTTAAACTTAAACAACATTCTCGGTTTCCCAGCACCATGTCAAAACTGCTTTCCGCTGTTCAAACGACACCTTGGTTCCATTGGTTGTAGCAACGCTAGTATAACGTAATGTGAGTCACATCTGTTTACAGAACATCATACTACACATTACTGTTGTTTTTCGGTCCAACTTTGAAATATATTAAAGAGACATCTACTGTGAAAATGTGTATACCTTTTTTGGCCCCCGGTATATTGAGTACATGATTCTTCCTCCTCACAGATGGAGCAAATTCTCCGCTCATAGTCGTCGGTAATCTTAACTCATCCACTCTCTGCATTGCGCAATTGTCTGCTGTCTATCCACATCCCTCAAGCGATTCCTAGCTCTCCTCCATGTTCTCTTTCTATTCCCCTGACCCACAATGCAAATGATACGCAGCCCTATTTTATAGTCCTTTGTTAATTTTGATGTTCATATATTCTGTTTCAGTATAATTAATAGTCTTTTAAAAGATATTAAATAACTTTGTAATAAAAGCTCTTTCCTTGTAACCCACGTGATGGGAGATGTTTCAGGTGCATACTTACAATCTCTTCCTCTCACACCCCCAGATCAAAATACTGCACAAGCTATGAAATTACCAAAGATTTAAAAACCAATATTTCATAAAAAGGCTCTAATTCGTGCACCCATAGACTATTGCGCAGTTCAAACATTAAATACAGAAAGACAAATGAAGTATGTAAATTCTTAATGGAGAGGAGTAACATTGTGGCAGCAGGTTTAGCATTCCTGCGCATAATGCATCGTATTGGAATTTCTGAAGACACAAGACTATTCATTTATTTAGATGCAATTTGGGTTAATCAAAACCACACTCAAAAATCCATTTGACAAGACTCCTCTAATAATGATGGGCTGAAGAGCAGCTGATTATCATTTGTCATGTAGGATCGGCGAAAACAAACAGCAAATTGATATTTAGTTCTAAATCAACTTCCTGCTATCATGAGGAAATGACAGTTTCAACATTTAAAGAATGAAAGAACAAAGAAGTATAGTAATAATGGATAATGCTCGACCATTATAACAAAAGTTCCAAATACATCTACTAGAAAAGGTGATATCAATCGATGGTTACGGATAAAAGGGGAATTCGGTTTTCTGCAAACGAAAATCTGTTTAAAATGTACGAACTTGATTAGGCGGCTAATAAAAGGGAACATGAGGTAATTCGATTGCCTCCTTATCATTACAATCCAATTGAAAGTACGTGGTCTGAAATAAAACGGGGGAGGGGTTGCAAATCAAACAGGAAATTTAATATGAAAGAAGTAGAAAGGCTGGGATACAGAAAGACTAGATAGGCTGAAAATATTATAAGAGGAAGATGTGACGAAATGTTAGAACAATAATAATACATTTACAAGATTAGTGACTAACTGATGCAGACAATGAACATGATAATAGGGGCAACGAGCCTCTACGTCCACTGTATTAAATATCAAGGAAACAAAATGATTTATATTAAAAGTGCGTGTATTTTTATGAAAATGTAACGTTATAACAGACTCGGTGCTGTTTGCATAAGTGCGATAGAAGTTGGAAGGAATGCAAATGTTAGCGGCAACTCTACATAAGCATTTACATTCTACTGACTGCAGCCGAATCCCTTTCCTATTTGAAAAACACACATCTTTATGTTTGTTTTATTTACGGGCGCTCTTTAACATCTGAGGTCATTAGCTTCCCATTCAATTCGGGGCGTGAAATAGCCGACAAATTTTGCTCAGAGGCCTCTTCTTTCAGGCTTGAGGTTCTTTTACGTGCAGGAAATACGGCTTTATTCCCCTTTCCAAGATAGTCATACTTACGATTTTACGCCCCACCCTGAGCGGAATTGAACCCGCGATCTTGGGTCTACGAGGCAAGTACGGTTACCACTACCGACTATTATATCTTTATTAGCAGTATAGATGCACACATTCAAGAACCCGAGCACGCAACAATTAAAGTATAAAAATGTAATGTTATTTAACCCTTTAACTTTCTAATTTTCCTAGTTGATTGTTAAGTAGCAACATGTACAACTACAAATACGCACACAATTCATTTAATGTTTAAATAAATTCAATTATTTAGTTATTATTGTATTCCTATAGGGTATTGAATAAAAAATAGTTCGTTTTATTTTCTTTCACTGACAGTTCAAAGTACTAAAAAGTTTTGTCATATTTGCAGTTTGCCCTAAGTACATATAAGTAAATTTTTTTTAGAGTTTATTATCAGTTTTAAATACAGTAAATATCATTTTGTGCTTTCAGTGAAAATCAAAGTACTAACTTTACTCGCGGTAACTCGTAGCTTCCATTTTGCAGCTGCAGTAAGCAGTAACTGGTGACTTCAAGAGATCCTTCATTTCATTCATGATACAACCTACCGCGCTCAGGCTGCCCGTAACTTAAATACCCCCTTGTACATTTCATAAAAATTCAAGAGGTCTGCTCTGAGACTTCTTGACAGTAATTTATAATCACTTGCCTGATGCAAGTCTCGCGTGCAGCTGTTTTCATTACTGATTAAAGAGAAACAGAGCCAGTTTGTATCCCATTAATGCATTTAACTATAAATGTATGTGTGTATTCCTGTTAAGTAAACGCAAATAGCCTTTTCTTTTGTCGAAAAAAAAAGTTTTATTTGAACAAGTATACAGCATGGGCCATTTATAATCTCTAGAAGCAAGTAATCGAATTCACTAGCGCCGTTCTACAATTAACGCCGATTTCATAATGATTTATTTTACCGTTGCTGAAGTGCTATCCTGTATCTCGTATGTTTGGATTCACTATCTCGTCCAATTTTAGTTTTATATCTCATTGTTAAATATTAGTACGTGAGTCAATGATAGACTGAGTAAATTAGTAAGTGATTGAATGGGCAAGTGAATTGGTAATGAATGAGTGAATCAATAAGTCAATGGGTGGGTGGAGGAATGGGTGAATGAATGAGTGAATTGAGTAAGTGAATGAGTGAATTAATGGGTCATTGAGTGAAAAGTAAATCGGTGATGATTGTATGAATGAGTGAATTTGTGAGTAAATAAGTCAATGGGTGGGTGGAGGAATAGGCGAATGAATAAGCGAATGGATGAATTGAGTAAATTAGTAAATGAGTGAATGAATTAGTGAGTATGTGAATAAATGTGTGAGTTAGTGAATGAATAAGTTAATGAATGTCTGATTAAATTAGTGGATGAATGAGTAAGTGAATGAATGATTGAATTTGTGAGTGATTGAGTGAATGAATAAAAAGATGAATTAGTGAATAAATGAATTTGTGAATCAGTAAGTGAAGGGGTGTGTGGAGGAATGAATGAGGAGAACGTGGGTACCGAAATGACAATGAAAAATGCTGTATATTTATATACGTATGGTTCGTCTGCCAAGAATGACTGAATGAATAAGTGAATGGGTGAGTGAATGAATGAATTGAATAAGTGACTAAGCAAGTAAAGGGTGAATTCATTAGTAAATAAGTGAATGGGTGAATTAATGAGTCAGTGAATGAATGAGTGATTGAGTGAATAACTGAATGGGTGAATGAACAAGTGTGTGAGTGTCAATGCCGACTAGACATTGCAGTTTCTCACTGGTGCGATAGATGGCAGTAAGGTAGTACATTTTACAATAAGCGTACAGGAAACCAGCAGACAATGGCGGAGGGGCAATGCGACACTTCGTTCGTCACAATTCCCGCTCGCGATCACTAACGAACCCGACTCTAACCGCTTGACCACGATATCGCCATATATCATTAACCTTGTATTGCTTATTGTACACAAAAATGTTTTGTTATTTGGTGGCAAAAGACAATTGTAATTAAATGTACATGTAACACATATCACTTAAAGCCATGTGTTCTGTTACAAACAAAGACAAAGTGCTGCAGTGTTTTTCACATGATTTATATGTGGTACTCATACATCCAGCATCAGTCATATTGCGCCATCGAAACTACACTCTGAACGAATGGAGGAAAGCGCTCTTTACAGCTGAGTTAAGAATCAGTTTACAAAATCTGGAGAGAACACGAAAACTGATACAATCTCAGGAACATTTTAGTGATACTGGAGTGGGCAGATATCATGCTCAACGACCTACAGACTTCTTCGTTGATGTGCCCTTAACGCCCAAAGTAAAGACATGGTGTGCTCAACATGTGCGACTTTTCAGAGATGCATTTGGTCCAGAATTTGTCTTCTTGGGCGATAATGCACGTGCAGAGGAATTTGTTCAGTAACCGGTCAGCGAAGTCTCCGGGTATGATGCCTGAGAAGGTGCTATAGAGCTCGTGAATTACCCCAAAGAGCATGTCACTACCTGGGAAGAAATAACCAACCCATATTAACTGCCTGGCACCAACATTTCACATGCAAATGTCGTATGTCTTTACTATATAGCATTTCTGTTTATTTCGTGTTCTGTACTCTGTTGTATATTGTCTGCTTCATTTCATCATGTTTTGTCCGTCTGGTATTTCATTAACAATATTTTCTCATATCCTAATTGATTTGGACTATACTGGACTGTTACAGTTGGAGGAAGACATTTAGGTATTTCAGCCTTGCTCAAGAGCAGGTCGTTTAAAACATCTGTGGCCAGAGTTTCGTCCACGACTGCAGTGGACATCATCAGTGATGTGCTCAACTTGGTCTTCTTGGAGACGAGGCAGGACTGGTCCGCCGAAGTCAAGAACGAAACGTCTGGGAAGATGAAGGAGAAGACTCCCATTGGACACGACCTTACAGCCCGGAAGATTCAGTTCACATAATAAACACAAACAACATTACATTTAAAATTTACGTATTTCCATTAGTTTACAAATAACTAAATATTATTTTTAATTTTGAACCTTAGTCCCCGGTTTGTCACTAGTAGCCTAGTGGAATATTCAAGGGACTAGGCTACAATGCTAATCTGCATTATATACAGGTACACTTAATAAAAATAACTAAATACAATCAGCTAATTGTAAATTATCCATTTACCCTAAAGAAACAAAAAATATCGAAAAATCTAATTTTACCAAAACGAGTATAATCACAATACTTAATCCCTTTATTAGTACTTCAATTCGCAAATAACTACATTAAGTTGCTGATTTCTAACATGTAGTTATATAGCCATTAGGCTCCATTTTCCCTTTATATCTAATATCTAATGAGCTTACTTTCATCACTATCTTTCCTGTTACTTTATCTAAATAGTTTCCTGTTTCCTTTATGTTCTTTCTTAATTTTACACTCGTTACATTTTCCCTCCAGATTTCTCTCGTTTCTCTTTTGGTTTCTTCACACTGTAACAATATATGTCAATTATTAAACTTTCGGTTACAGAGTGGGAATTTTTCTAAATCCTCCCTTACTCTTAACCCTTTCCATTTCATAACCCCAGTTCTAGCTCATTTAAACCTTCTCTTGCTGCTTTATCACACTGGTCAACTTAATCTTCTCTACTCCACACTCATTTCTAGTCTCTATAAAAATGGCGAATATATCCGGCCTTTCAATATCTTCGATTCTTAATTTAATTTCTTTCCAGAAATCTCTAACTCTCCATGTTTCTCCAAAACTAATTATTTCCAGTATTTCCCCTTGGTGTAACCTTTCCTGGACTTTCAGATACACAGGTGGAAGCTGTTCTGATCAACTAAATTTCTAGTTCTGAACCAATATTTCAATACTCTTTCCAAAATGTTCACTTTGCTGCCAGTTCTTCCTAATTCTACTTGTGCAACGCCACTAGGCAAGTTCAGAATTGTTTACAGTAGTTCTTATGGATCATATTCCCCTTCTCTCAACCCAAGTTCTCCACTACATAAAGCATCCTAGCCTAACTAAGGCCGGATACTCTCTCTCCATTTTATTTGCAGCTCTGGTATTTTCTCTAAACATGATTTTATGGTTTTTAAGGAATTTCGACCCTGTAACAGAACTAATGGAATGGAATGATATGAAATGGAAAGCGGAAAGTAAATATCCGTTCCAACATTCGCCTATGCGATCACAATATATAGGTTAGGATGGACCGCCCCAAGGGATTTGAACTCGGAACCTCCCAAGTGTTGCCGGTTGAGTCACCCCACTTTAATTAAGTAACCGATACGAGTATGCTATTGCGGTTGTACCCTTAGAACAATTTTTTAAATATTTTCTCCATTCTATCAACTAGGCACCTACAAAGGAAAAATGTATACAAATAAATGTGTTACTGTTAACGCTCTAACAGTCGTTTTTTTTTATTCTCAACGAAACTCGGCATATAACCACCATAAACGAATTCGTCGAATTTGTTAACCAGCAGAATTGGATCATTAGTGGTGGGGGTTAACCTAAAGCGAAAAAGTATAAAAAAAAAGGTTAAAATCACTCTAGTGGCCACAAGTTTTGTTTATTCTCAATGAAAGTCAGTAAACTTGTGTAAAATAAGTTTATATAACTAGTTTCCGAAAATCAAAGCAATCGGGTCATTAGGAATGGGAATATACCTGAAAAACGAGTAGGTGTTAAAGCGACTTTTCAAAACCACTCTAGCGGCCGAAAGTTTAATTAAAAAAAAACTCGGTATATGCCATTAAAATTAAATAAAAATATTTTCTGAAAATCAGTGAAATCGGACTATCTATTAGGAGTGGCGGTTACCTGAAAACCAAAATGTAAAAATCGCTCTAGTAGCATTAATACATGTTTTTCGCAACTCCATATTTAAATAAAATAAGAAAAATAGTTTCTGAAAATCAGGAAAATCCAGTCATTAGGAATCCCAAAATTTAAAAATCGCTCGAACGGCACCAATGTTTGTTTTTTCACAATAAAATTTGACATCTACCACCATTTAAATCAAGAAAAATGTAAAATCAGATTATTAGGATTATTTAAAAATTACTCTAGCGGCATTAATATCTGCTTTTTCGCCACGAAACTAATTGCTTCCTGAAAATTGGGAAAATCGGTTCTTTATGAGCGGGGGTTTACTTGAAATCCAAAATTTAAAAATCGCTCTTCAGTGGCACTGATATTTGTTTCTTCATTACAAAATTCGATATATATATATATATATATCATTTAAATAAAATATGATAAATTAGTTTCTGAAAACTATGTAAAGTTGACCATTCGGAGTAGGGATATGCTTGAAAGTCGAAATTTAAAAAGCGTTTTGCGTTTAATTTTCTCTATATTTTTTTAAAAATAAAGTGGAAAATTAATTCAGCATATAAACTATATAAAACGTAGCGTGTTTTTCATAATTAACAAAAACATCGTCATAAAGATAGCAAATGTGAAATATTAATGTAATATGATCTCGATAATTATATTTGTATGTAAGAGTGCTCTGTAATAACCTTCAGAAAACGTTTGCGTTACATGTTTTTACTACAATAATATTTAAATTAAATTTCAAAGCCAATGACAATCGACGAAACTTTCGATTGTTTATTGTGTATATGTGCTTAGTATATTGTAATTGTTTTTAAATAGTAACACGTTTTTATGTTATTGAAACATATGAATATTTTTAAACACACAATGCAACTCGAAACTTTCTGTTATTTCTCTCTAATTTAGTCAATGTAAAGATGATATCAAGGGCCAGTTCATAAATATGGTTACATTTGAAAGTATTTAAAAATACCCACACATTATAGCTTTGTCTATCAGTGGCCATATATTACTATATCATTAATTCAGTGGCTAAATCTTAATAATAATCATAATAATTCTAAATATGTGGTTTCTCTTTTGTAATACTTAAAGATTGCAAGAACTCTAATTTTTCCCCTAATACTACACAGTAATGCTATAACTTATTTCACTTCATTAATTAGTAAGACGATAATTTGAATTTTATATAACTTTAAATTTAAAGTTACTCTCAGGTGAGGAATTCCCTTAGTTTACGCAGCTCCTGCGTGACGGGCTTTTACATTTACATTACATACTCTACGGTCCTTGGAAGGCATTTAGTCGATAAGGCCTAGAAATACCTGATCACTCATACAGTAACACATGCATTCATTATTCAGGTTTACATGACATGCGAGTAAAATTCTTACAAAGCGCTGAAATTTTCTGTTTCACCTGACACAGCAAATAACAAACACGGTTTGAAGAAAAATACTAAACGCCAATGCTCGTGCAATGTTTTATTAATTCTTTTAAATAAGGCATTTAAATGGACACTGAGGCAGTTTTCCAATTCTAAGGACCGGCAGTTTAGTTCTTTCTAGTAAACTATGAAAGTATCACTCAAAAGAGGAAACACAATATGTCTCTGTTTCACATCGTTATTATTACGCTAGTAGCTTTCCACAGAGTATTTTCTGAGATGGCACCAGATAATTCCTTGGATATGGCAGTCCACAGAATGGTGCATCACATAACACGCACTTACTTCGCAGACTTTCCATGTGTGGTGTTCATCTCAGAGAAAGCACAACCCTTGAGCGACGTGCCAGTCGGCGACCTTCCTGTAATGCGCATCATACCTGGCGAGACATTAGGAAACGTCGTTCTGGATGTTGAGGACAGCGACATTCTGGACACTTATGCTCTTAGAAAAGGTGCACAGGCGTTTGAGCGCCTTCTAGAGAAGACTCTAGATGCACGCTGTCTGGGATACGTCGTGCAAGTTTCTAACACCAAGGCCATAGTGCACAGCTTCACTAGAGCTGTCAAAAGAACCTTACAGAGGTCAACGAGAACTTACGTGTTTCTTCCAAGTGTCGAGACACTAGACATGGATACGTTCGCGAAAGAACTGCTCGTCATGAAGGAATTAGATCTCATGCCGGATATAGTCATAGCCAAGATACACAAGAATCTGCCTATACCTGTATCGCGTGAAGAAGTCCTGCACCTCAGAAAGTTGTACTGTACCAATAACAGTCAAGGAGAAGATCCTGAGAAGTTCAAAGAGGCATCGCAGAAGGGGAAGAAATTTATTGAAAGTCTGTCTTTGCAGTTTAAGGATAATAAAGACAAACTTGATGACGGATCAAAAACCAGAAACACCTGTAACGCAACAGATGGAGTGTGCAGAACTGACAACGTTGTTGTGGCCATTGAGCTTGTTACTCAAAGTTACGTTGGTCATAATCCGTCAGAGGAAGTGTTTCTCGACATCTGGATGCAGTTCATGTCGGAAGGTTATTTCGTCCTGTGTGCAGATCTTTATCCTAACAAGATACTCGATTTGCAAGGGAAGCCCCTCACGGCGATAGCTATACCCTACGACCCCTTTGTCATCATGTACCACTACAATGTACCGCCTATTCACGATGGTATAGAATTTCTTATATTTAGAGAGTTGGTGAGCAAATTTAACGGTACTATGGACGTTATCTACGACCCAGATCATTTCTGGGGTGCTATTTTTGAAAACGGCAGCGGTAATGGAATTGTTGGTAACGTCTTGAACGGGCAGGCAGAAGCTGGGTTTGCCGCTATGTATTTGGAATGGTACTATGAGTGGCTTTGGACAGACTTCACGTAAGCAATACAACAGCCAAAATGACAAGTTAGGTTAGGCTAGGTTTAATTTTCAATTTTCATAATATTTTTGGGCTTATAAAGGTAAATATGATGAAGTGCCTTTCAGTAATGGATTTAGGGCCGGCTGCATAACAATCGCCATCTACAGTTCAATTTTAATCGAAGTTCATAAATGAACTCAGTTCAAGTTGTGTAATGCTAATCGTAGATCGCGCAAATTTGGTTTAGTGCTAATCGAAGATCATCGAAATACGTTTGACAACAATGCCAAGTTTGAGAGAAACGCGAGATAAAAGCATAACAATATCGCATCGAATGTAAATTGTTTACGCTGTTAGATTTTCTTTGTTTCGGTTACTGTTACGTACTATATAAACAAAATGGATGGTGAAAAAGAAGATATCTCGAACAGTAAATTTTAAAAAGAAGGAAAAACATCTTAATTGATCTTGTCGACTGTGGGCCCTGTTGTAAGCCCCATATTTAGGAGTTTCTTGGTGCATCGTAGGGTATAGCAGGTAGTGCCAACTGCCTGTCCCCCAATAGCACGTCTTGTAGAAATTCTTCTGCTTCAAACTGGGCATGAATTCTAGAATTCATAAAAATATTATTGTCATGTGCCGGTCCTGACTATCTGGCGATAACATTTTGAATCGCAGATAACTTGGACATTTAGAGAAAACCAAACATTGCTGTTTCTGTAAACTTCAGCATTATTGCCACCAGGCAGTGTGTGTACAATCTATTCCACCAAGAGCTCCGGGGAAATTACATATATCATAAAAGCCTCGCTTTGCTCGATTTATTTCATCATGAGTAGGCATCTTGATAAACTGGGGTCTCTCGTGCTACTTTGTGTATGGTTCTACTTGCATTCTTTATTAACGTTAAATATATCCCCAATTACCAGTTGCAAAGAACTGCAGTGTAAGTAGAATCATAAACATGATTCAACGCATGATTTCGATTAGTTCGTGTTCTTAGCTGTGGATGTCGTCTTTGTTCCAGTTCCTCGACTATATGTTTCGATAGTCGAAATCTTATTTGAAATTGTTTTTCATCAAGCTCAAAGATGGGATTCCTTCTGAGCTTAGTGCCCTTTGAAATTCAAACTCTTCGTTTATGGATGAACCATCAGAGTAATCTGAGATCTTAAAATAACATAACCTACAAAACACCCTTATGAGTAGCTTATAAAATTGCAGAAATGATTCAGCGAATAGTTAAAGCAAGAAACACTCATACATATAATTAAAAATAATGAGTCGCCATTTCACTTGCCTTTCTTTTAAAGTAGTTGTGTTACTTCGTTAATTAAGGTTCACTCAGATTAACCTTAGAAAATTTGCCGGTTAAGTTTTATCGTAGATCAAGGTGAAATGATCTTAGATTAACTTTTATACAACCAAAAGTCTTAAGTCAGCTTGACTGAAGTTTAATTTTAGCGCTTTAACTCCGATTAACTATTTATGCAACCGGCCCTAACTCTGTAAGAAAGAGTGGGACATCATTTAAATACATAAAATGTGTGATAGCGTTTACCTATATAAACGCTGTCTACCGAAAGCTGATGTGTAAAAAAGCATATCCCTGCACGTTCACGTTGGGGCGGATCGGCGGAGATACACTTAATATTGGACATGGACAAAAGTGGAGGTAGTAAGGCGTGTACATTGAAGCAGTACACAAAAAGCAGTGTACTTTTAGCAAATTCGAAGTAATGTATCTAAAAAGTGTCGTGCCCATGAAAAGATTTAAAAATGTCCTTAAATCTCCATCGTCCTACTTACTAGGCACCACATCAGAAAACTGAAATGTAAAAAGCACTCGAGCGGCACCAACTTTTCTGCTGTAGCACTCTGTAAAGCCCGCTGAAGAATTCGCTTAGTTTACTCAACTCCTGCGTGACAGACATTTTATAGTGAAATTTGATTAAGAATTATTTAGACACATACAGAAACAAAGGAATAACATTAAACCTGCTCTTGTTTTTCCCAGTTATCCTTATGTGCAGAGTGCCGCCATACTAGTTGTGCCGAGACCCCAACTGCTGCCAGGATTTTTCGTTCCATTGTTACCTTTTTCGCCAGACATGTGGGCAGCTGTGCTGATATCAGTCTTCGTCATCTCTGCTTGCATCTGCTGCTTATCAGCGAGTTTGCATAGACTTCTTCCAGGTAAAGCATTTAAAGGACAAGAATACTCAAAAGAGCGAACTAAGCATGCGATTCATACCGTTCTGTTTCCATCAGAACGCTTTTCTAACTACACTGAAAGGCAGAATAACGCAACACCTATTTTTTTAATATTTTTAATTTGACACATTATTATATGTGAATTATTACAGTTCCATTCATTTTTTGAATATTAAATATTTTTCCAAATATTTTGTAACCCTCTTATGTATTCGGAAATCATTTTGAGTCTATAATTTCCTTCATTGAATGAGCATGAGCATGAATGCAAGTTAATTACATTTCATAACGATCTTGTTTTCACCTGTAGCGTAACACTGCGTAAACACCTGCATTAGTAACACAACGACATACCTTTCAACACTCAGTGGCACTCTCAGAATGTTTCCTGCTCTGGTTTGTGTCACAGTTTTGAACCTTACGGGCATGCTGCAGATCAAGGTCCTTAGGTTTTCTTGTAGTGTAAACTCCCATTGCTCCCGCAAAACCTTCCGAAGTTCATTGAGGCTCTCAGGAACACGCTGATAAACATTTTCCCCCATCATGTCTCAAACATGCTCAATGGAGTTGAGGTCAGAGCTTCGTGCTGGCCAAGCTAGCGCCTGAATACTCACCTCAAGCAACTACTTTGTTACAATGTGGGCAACATGTGGACGTGCATTGTCATGAAGCGGAAATCATTGCCAACAAATGGAGCATAAGGGACAACATGCTCTTGAAGAATTTCCTCAATGTACCGGTTTTCATTCAGGGCTCCATCCTCCACAAAAACCAACTCTGTCTTGTTTTCCACACTGATACCAACCCACACCATGATGGAACCTCCCTTGAAAGCAATCGTTGAAGAGAAGATGCAAGGGGTATATTTTTCTCCAGTCCTCCTCCATACTCTTTCCCTGCCATTAAGCGATCTTCTGAAACAAGACTCATCCGTGAATAGAACAATTTTCCATATATTACTGGGTAGCAATGAACCTCTGACTTGTCTTCTTCAAACCCCTTCTCTCTTCTCACTGTGGCATTGACTCCTGATACACTTCGCAAGCGATTTTGAGCTTCTACGGCTGTTGTGCGACGATCAGCAAAACTTGCAGTCGCAGAAATTCATCATTTCTGTCAGATGCTACCCTTCTGCACCTAATCCTGCAGCAGTTCCCTGACTTCAGTAGGTTCTATGTATAGTAGAGAATTAACTCATAACGCACGCTTCGTCCACCTTCCAAGAGGGCAGCTGCTTTAGCAGCCTCCTCTAGACTTATCGGCATCTTTACTTCATAAAATTGTATGTTAAACTCAGCGAAACACCCCAATAATAGAATAAAATTGATGTAACAACAATATAAGAATATTAATGCCATTAGACATTTCAATTGGCCCAGATGTAAAAATGTGATTAAAATGCATTCATGTTCATGCTCATACAATAAAGACAATTATAGACTCAAATGATATCTGAATATGTTAAAGTGGTTGCAAAAAGTTTGGAGAAGTATTTGATGTTCAAAAAATGAATGGAATTATAATAATTCACATATAATGTGTCAAATTAAAAACATTAAAAAACTTCACGCGTGTTGTGGTTCTTCTTCTTCTTCTTCTTCTTCTTCTTCTTCTTCTTCTTCTTCTTCTTCTTCTTCTTCTTAGATTTGAATAGTGTATTAAATAAAGAAAATTCTGAACTTAAAATTTCGACCCTTACCTTGTTTTGAGACGGATGAAATTTGCAACTTGTTTTCTTTACTGTTTGGGGTTCCATTGATAATGACTCTGGTTTTTCTTTGCTTTAGGATTCACTACGGAGAGAATAACCTTCAACAGAAGTTTCTTAGATACACTTGGCATGCTTGTTTTGCAAGTCCCAAACGACGGAAACGAAGAGTCCCGCTACTCGCCTTGGAAGCATTTCATGACATGGATTTTTATTTATTTTCTGCTAATAACTTCTGTTTATGGTGGAGGACTTGCATCAATTCTGACCGTTCCGAGGTATGTAACTTCAATTCTGTTCCTTTTTAAACCTAGAAAATATGTAACCTACCTACTTATTATGTAAACGTTCACAAGCGTGAGTGGCACATACTTGTAGAGGTTATCATGTATGAGGGGCGTTTGGAAATGATTTACAATATTACCGCGCAATCTGCGGACGATTGACTGATACTAGTGCATCATGCAAACGATAGATGGCAGTTGTAAGTCAAGTGTAGCAAAAGGTGTTGGTTTTTTATCAAGAAAGAAAGACGTGGACAAGATGGAAAGTGATTATCATTGGCAAAGATGGATTGTGCAATGAAGATTCAGAATTGCAGAAATTCAGAGACGGTTAACTAAGGCACTTGGTCAAGAAGCTCCTGCACAAAAGACTGTGGTGTTCCCAGCGGCAGAGAATCTCCACACAAGAAAGTGAATACGTTCGTTCGTCAATATCGCGGTCTCTCAGGAACATTTAGGATGTGTCTGAATTGATTATGGCTATTAGGTCTATAACCTTTGATGGGCCGGGATGTAAGACAGGCCCCGGCCGCGCCAACCTGCACACCATTACACAGACGATTTGAATATGAAAATATGTGCGCACATTGGGTTCCACGCGACTTGACACAGTCACAAAAGGGCTGTAGTCTGTCGTGGGCTACTGGAAATGCATAATGAAGATCCAGAAGAAGCTGGTGACTGATTTCACTGTCACGCACCAAAGAAGAAAGTCCAAATTTTTGCAATGGAAATATCCAAGGAGTCCCCGGCACAAGAAATTTCGTGATGCAGAACTATAGATAATATTGTCCATTTCACTCATGTGACGTCACATTAACATCAAATAATGAAACGAAACAAAATTTTGATTTCTGACCAATCACAGTCGGATTAGGGAGTGAAATTATGGGGAAAAAATTATCAAATACGTTTTATCACTTTACGTGCATTTGTCTTGTGGTCAGTTAGCAACTCTACATGTACACTCTATAATTCCTGAACACGCATCGCTGACCACTTTTACTAGAGGTTTTTTTAATAGTGTTTAATGCTCGTTTTTACTACTGAGGCACCACAGGCGGTGGACACTGATGATAGATGACATGAAATGATAAACTGGGAAAGGATTTTTTTTTAAGGAAGTCAGCGTTCCAGGCCTATGTTTAGGGTACTTCTCAGCATTTTCCATTTGTGAGGACTGAGGAAAACCTGGAAAAAAAACCTGTCAGGAAGGACAGTCCTGGCTGGATTCCAACCCCAGACCTCCCACTCACGAGTCCGCACCTTAACGACCTCGGTCATCTGTGGCGGTACTAGAGGGTGTGGGGAGTATTGATAGCAACAAAAGCATGGACAATTGACAATCATAACGCAAAATGGAGGGTTCTTCAAAGCGTTTTGGTAATGCGTCAAATGTGCAAAATGATTTTATTAGGAATTCCAAACCACAGAATACAAAGCAAAATAGAGTCACTGTATGTTGTGCTTTCTTTCTTTCTTTCTTTCTTTCTTTGTTTGTTTCTTTCTTTCTTTCTTTCTTTCTCTCTCTCAGTTGGTATTAAAAAATCGAACGGTAGCTATTATAATAGTCGACTGTTGTCCATTTCAGCCTCACGGTTTCTGAATAGAATAGATATTCATAAGTATAATGCTTTATACAACTATTAATATTCTGTGCGCGAATTTCAAATATATATATAACTTTTATTCTTATTCTATTCCTGAAATAGTCCTAATTGCATATTTTGCCCTTTTCTATTGGAATTACTGACAATCGGCATTCTTCTGTCGCAAGATTGCTTGAAAAAATAGAATACAAATATATAATTATTACAATTTTGTAAGCCAAGTTTAGAAGAATTATATTTAAATGCTTATTTTATTCGTGGAATAGTCCTAAAAATATCACTCAAGGGTCTGAGCTTTCCACTCACTTCGTTCGTGAATCATCGGTAATCTCATATCCTCTCCTGCTATTACTTATGATTGTTTATTTCATGTATCAGGGACTAATCCAGTAGAAGAATATCAGAAATTCCAACCAGGCACAAATGCCTATCGCCACAATTTTATCGTTTCCGATTATCACTTTCATTTTATCTCAACTATGTGTAATGGTTTTTGTGCAAATTCATTAGCACAACACAATGAAATGTTTACATCAGTGTACACTATAAATCAAACCAAGTCTCTGACAGACATAATATATCATAAGTATTAACAAAACTTAGGAAACCTGCCGTACTAAGTTTCCTACCCAGGCCCTCCACATTCCAACAGCTATTGTGAGTGAGGTTTCCACCTGTTAATTCTTTCTGCCACTTCTTTGCCCGCCTGTTCTTGCTGCTGCAAGCCGCTGCGAAGGCCTTCGTTGCCCTCTTCCAGAAGCAGTCATGACGCCCCTACTCAGCTATTTGTTGGCCGCTGTGCCTTTCATACAGGGAGGCTGCGGGCTGTCAGTAATCAACATGGCGGGCAATTGAAAACGTTTTGGCAATAGCCAGATGCCTTCTAATACAAAGTTCCAAGCAAAATATAAATAACATATGAAACCAGTTTAGCCACTGTCATTTGCTTTTCGAAATTACGTTTTTAATAATTTTACATTTAATTAGTGTTATAAGTTATCGGACTTCAGTTGTCTACAATTTGTTACCAAAAAATTATATGAAAAACAGACAAAGGGTATGCTCTGTAAATCCTTTGAAGTTCGGCCTTCATTTTTCGACTGTTAGCAGAAAGTAAAATGCTGGACTGGATATTCATTAATATAAGCGCATTTTATATATATACTGTGTGATGTTTCCTTCATGGGTCCGTTCCACGTACAGTTGAATGAATTCTGCAGTTCTTGTCTCGTTATAAGTTTGAGCTTATAACAACCCACAAATTGCCGACCTGCGGTCCAAGTCCCGAACGGTAGCGGAGAAAGCCAAATTCGTCGGTTTTGAACTGAATTAGAAAGTGATAGTGTGGGATGTATTATTATTATTATTATTATTATTATTATTATTATTATTATTACTACTACTACTACTACTACTACTACTACTACTACTACTACTACTACTACTACTACTACTACTACTATTTTGTTAAACCTAACGTAACGTAACATTGCTAACCTAAAATTGCAACCTATGCGTTGTCCGCCCTAAAAAGTAACATATGTTCTATTAAGAACAGTGGAGACAAATTAGGAAGATTAAAAGAGAGAGAAAAGTAGGCACGTGGGGGGGAATCGAACCCACGATCTTCACTTTAAAAGCTCGACGCTCTAACCAACTGAGCTAACGGGTTGACAATGACATTAAGGTAATATCTGCCTACATTTGTTGAAGTCACTCTACATGAAATTGGATTCAGCTTTCTCCACTGCCGTTCGCGATAGCAGGCGTGACTCCAGCATCAGCCGCGACTTCTCGGCCGCAGAACGATTAATCTGTGGTCAGTCTGTAGCGTAAAGTTTGTTCCCATGCTTGATAGCCGACCGGGGAGCAGGAGGGAAGTTCAGTACGAGTTTAACTCTAGGAACGTACATACGAGTTCTTCTGTGTTTTGTGAGAGTATATTAAGTATTCATTGGGTGGCGTAATTCAATGTATTAATAGCGTTAATAAGGATCAATTCAGATATTCTATTCACCAAAGAGCAGTCATTTACGATTCGTATGTGCGTACAAAATCGACTCATGATGTATGAATTGTTTCAAGAGAGATTCTATGAATATTTAACTTCCAAGTCGAAGTTCGATTCACAGATTGGTGAATAAATTTCGTAAAACGAGAAGTATTCCTGATAAACAGCATTCACAGAAGAAACGTTGTATAACATTGAACATGTTCTGGAAAAACGTTCCCCTAAAAAAATCACCTCCACGTCTTTTTCGGCAAACGGGATTTTCCTATTCTTCTATTCAAACAAGCTACAAAGCTACTGAAGTTAAAACGCTATAAAATTACTGTAGCGCAGAAACTTAAACCGGGTGACCCTGCATCCAGGAGTATATTTTGTGGATGAATTCTGAATAGTATGCATGGCGGAGAAATTGATCCTAATCTAAATTTCTTTACGGACGAATCTTGGTGCCACGTAAGTGAGCATGTTCACAAAATAACCGCTATTAAAGTTCAGAAAAATCTAACCTGCTTCACGAGAAACCCCTGCGTGATCAAAAGAGAGGAATGTGGTGCACCATTAGCTGCAAGAAGACCCTATTTTATTTGAAGAGAAAATAGTGATAGATATGAACAGAATATTTACAACCATTTTTCCGTGAATTAACTGTGAGGGAACGCAGGTTCGCGACTTTCCAACAGGACTGTGCAACGGCACATATAGCCCATGTCTTCTTGCATGTAATTCATGAAATATTCGACGATATAGTAATCACTAACAACATATGACCCCCTCCGTCACCCAATTGAACTCCCTGCGGTTTTTATCTCTGGGCGGCAAAGGAAAAAGTGTACAAGATAAATCCACACACATTAGATAAACTGAAAAACAACAAAATTTTTCCATTTCTCAGGGGAGGGTAATGGTTAATTTCATAA
Organism: Metallyticus violacea; assembly: GCA_030762175.1. Lineage (NCBI taxonomy): Eukaryota > Metazoa > Arthropoda > Insecta > Mantodea > Metallyticidae > Metallyticus > Metallyticus violacea. The sequence goes on from CM060830.1 coordinate 15,015,285, forward strand.
GCCGATGCCAGAAATGTTTGGGAAATTAAGGGAGGCAGTTCCAGCATCTTTTTGCTTGGTAATGATTAGTAAATGTATTTTTTAAGTGTTTAAATGCTAGTAATAAGTTACACGACAATCATAGCTGCGAATTTTCTGATTCCCGTTCATCGAGATACCAACTTGAACCGACAGGCCGGCTGTTAACGCGAGCAGAAAAAATTGCCCATTATTATTTTATTTTTACCATTTTATACACTAAATGTCAAACAAACACAACTTGAGCCCCAGATTTTGCCGAGATAAATTCTGGAGTTGTCGTTATATTTTACAGAAAAATAGTTTAAACGCCCCTCGTGCATATAATAGAGCATTTAGCTACCTGAACGAGTAGTAAAATTTTAATTTTGGCATTACACCACCACAGCTAGGTTTTTCAATCACACCAATGTTTATAGAAGGCTGAAATGAAAATATAAGGTCGAGAACTAGAAAATACATCGTGTTGTTTGTATGCAGGTATGGACGGCCACTGGATACTTTGGTAGAACTGGCTGCAAGCAGCATTAATTGGACGTTCACTCATGAAGCCCCCACATGGGCGTTTCGTTACAGCGATGATCCAGTTTTGAGGACTATAGCCGACAAATTCATACCAATGTCAAACGAGGAGATAGCTGCTACTGCCCTGAAGGGTGACACAGGGATACACATAGAACTACTGTCTGGCGGTAAGTAAAGTGAATATTCTCCCAAAACTGCTCAGAAAGTGCTATATGCTGTGACGTTTGTTCGCACGTGCTGTTTTGTTTCAGGTGCGTTTTGCTATGGACCGTACATCACCATAGAGGCTATGTCTGGACTGAGGCTCATGAGGGAGCCGTTCTACTGGGCACATGTGGTTCTAATAGCAAGAAAGGGTGCACCATACATGCAGCCACTCAATGATCTCATATTGGCAATGAACCAAGGGGGTCTGGGAACTTACTGGCAGGGTGACGTTGTTCGTCGTTTTCTGTCTAGTCGCCTTCAGCTGCTAATCGCGCTGAGCCGTAGTGAGCTAGACCCTGATGGAGACACTCCCAGAACCCTTCAACTGTCACATGTAGAGGGCGCGTTCATGCTTCTGGGCTTTGGTTTAGTTATTAGCATTGTCTCGTTCGTAGTGGAACTGACAAGATATAAACACAAAAGGACAGATCACTAAGGAATACATACATATACGAGTTCTGTTGAATTTCTGAGCATTTCGCAGTTCATATACGAGGGGCTTTCGGAAATGATTTATAATAGCAGGGTTTTTTTTTGTACCCTATTGTGCAACACATGCAATCTCTCAATATAGTTCCCATCAACGCCAACGCACCGCTGCCATTTATCAACTTTTTCAGACCTGAGCTGTCTCACTTTCATTACAAATTTACCTAATCTTTCTCTCCTTCCATGCCTGCCAGCAAAGCCCAGCATGACCGTCTCTCTCTCTGTTCGATCCTGTTAAGAAGTGCGATAGATACTTTCCCCCATTCTTCCGTACTTTTACACCCAACAGAATATGTGTCCATGATTCCCCTTCCTCACAGATGGGACAAATCCTTTGTTCATATTCTTCAATGATCTTAATCATCCGCCATGCTCCTAGTCTGAACCACTCCAGCCCCTGTCTAGTGAGTTTAGTCCTTGTTTTGATGTACATGAAACAATCCGATTTTAGCTCCGATTATACTTCCAGCGAAAGCATCTCTCTGCATTGAGCAATTGTCTGTCTATCCATATCCCTCAAGCAGTTTCTAATCTTCCTCCACTCGCTCTTTCTATTCCCCTGCCCCCCATCCAAATGGAGCCCATCCCTGTTGTTTCTAGTTCCTTTCTTTATTTGGATGTCCATGTCTTGTTACTTCCCATTCCCAGCTGTTCCTGATAGCACAATGTTCTAATTAAAGTTTGGTTCCCATGAATAATTCGTAGCCACTACTCTGAATTTTGACACTATGGTCTCTCTGTAGGCCCCAAATCCTCTTTTAATACCGCAGTTCGCTGTGCCCCTACCAAGCCTCAAAATTCTTTTTAGAATTCATGTCCTCACTGAATCTAGGTTCACAATTGTTCCCACCCCCATATTTCTGCCCCATGTGTCATTGTAGACGTTACTAGTGCCCCATAGACGATTCTATAGTACACCTTAGGTATATCTAGGATCCTGCTTCGTAACTTTAGAATTTCTATTGCTTTCACTCCAGTTTTATATTTTGTCAAGTCAATATGCTTCTTCCACCTTCCTTTCATTGTAAAAGTATGCCCACGTATACGAAATTCTTCACGTTATCTAACGTCTGTCCCCCTAACGTCCATGTTTCCGTCCTTCTACTAACCGTTCCGTTTTTGAAAGTTATGTTATATGTATAACTGTATGTACTAGCTGTGAATATTGTAATTTCACTATTTCTCCACTGCCACCGAGTGTAAAACCAATTGGAGATTGAATAAAATACACATACACACGCATTTTGTTCTAAGTTTTAGGTTAAACAGTCTAACAGGGGGATATTTAATGTAAGAGTTACCACCGCCATATTCAAAAGTTTGCAAATGCACAGAGAACAATAATCGTCTTCTCTGTTTCTCTTGGCATAATCATTTTATATTCAACAACAGACGCATTAGGCAGCTGTAAAACCAGGTCAAAGAACTCATTAAGAAAACAGGTGGTACTGGCTGGGTTTTACGTAGTGTCACGTCTTTCAAAAATAAAACCCGGAGCACTAAATTGTTTCATGTTATATGCGTGAGCTAATGCCGGGAATATGTTGCATGTGCAGAAAGCATTCTCTCCAATCAGAAGTTCTCAAAATTTTTTTTTGGCCGCGGAACCCTTTTAAAGATATTCACTGTTGCGGTACCACAAGACTTCACTCAAAGTTTAAAACCCACACTGCATTCAATGTATATTATAAAACTTGTCATCACCAGTTTGTGTATCCTTAAACAAGAGTAATAATCATAACACAATGTTACATTCAAACATTATATAAACGCATAAAACATTATTAATAATAACTAACACATGGTGGCACATTATTCATTAATATTAATTCCTGAAAAAGAGGAACGACGGGCATTTCACTTACAAGCCACAATATATCGGACTTAATATGAGAAATATGTGTAATGAGTTCTGATTCTACGTTTTTTGAACGGTTTCTGTACTTCTTTTTAGATGACCTTTTTTTTAATTCCAAAAAACATTTTAAGTTAAGAGGGTTTTTTTTTTTTTTTTTTTTTTTTTTTTTTTTTTTTTTTTTTTACAATCTTCATGATGTGAATCTTTTTGTAAAACAGAATTTGTTAAATTTTATTCTTTATAACTACAATGACTTTTATATTCATCTCTGTATACAACTACATATTAAGCTTTTTATATTACACTTTAGGCATGTTTATTACTAGTGTACTCTATAGTTTGTTATAAATAGTACGTTTTTTTATAATGTTTGAATGCTGTATATTACTATTCTCATTGTTAATTAATTCCTTATACATTGTTACTCTCGATTTGAGTCGATATGTATACATGCTGTTTATGTTGATATTAACATCTATGACATAACTGTTATGCTTAATGGTGTGCAATAAAGAAATGAAATGCAGAGAATGGTGTTCACGCAAATAAGTTGTTACGAAAGGCATCAATATTTGCATGGTCTTCTTTGTTAGTCTGAAAAAAAAGTCTACGCAACTCACTGCCGAAAGATTTGTGCTTTTGCCGGGGAAATCAATTGGATTGGTATGGTCGTGTCTGCGAGACACAACTAGGAGAAAGGAATCTGTTAAGAGAGCCACGGCAGATAATCCTAATATGTTTTCAGATAGAGCACCCCGATTGACCTGCGCTGGTCCTGGTGATGTAGTGGCCATACTTGCATTCTAAACCCAAGATCGCGGGTCAAATCCGGCCAAGATCGATGAATTTTTTCGGGCGTAAAAATCCTAAGTATGGCTTCTTTCGGAAGGGAAGTAAAGCCTTGGGTTCCGTGTCGTACATTTATGGCACGAAAAAGAACCTCAAGCCTGAAAAAAGAGGCCTCTGAGCAAAATTTGTCGGCCGATTCACGCCCTGAAAATTGAATGGGACGCTGATGACCTGCAATGTTAAAGAGCGTCCATATATAAATAAATAATAATTAAAAAAATCCGATTGACCTGCGAAGCTTCTCTTCTAAAAGTCTCTTCTGGAAGAGGCCCACTTTCACACAAAACTCCGGGGCAGAAACCTTTCTAAAACTCTGCCAAAGAAAATATGAAAATGCATATGCCTGGTCCATGTTTTTCGGCTTATCCATTTGAAAACTTCCTATGGAAAAAACAAGTCCAATTTGATTCTACTTTACTTTACCTTTGCGTTGTAAATGATTTAGCATCTTCGCATTTCCGTAATTCGCTGTTTATATTTTTACATTTAAGCAAGCATAAATACTGTTGATAGTGCTCTATTAGGTGAGGTGTCCGCGGAGCATAGTTTGGGACCGCAAAATGATTGGCTTAGTAGATGAACGCATCAAATTTTGTCTTGCACAATAAACACCAAATTTTCAAATAGTATGTCGATTGTTCTTACCATTAAACTTTTTCGATTTTGATTTGAATAAACGCAATGGCAGTACGATTCATCATATGTTATTTTTGCTATCATTGTTGATATTTTTATAATCTTATGCTCACCATGCGTGTGTTTGGTAATTTCATTTTGTTATTTTCTCTCTCTCCCCGCTATTACATGTTTGGATATGAAGCTTAAATTTTCCGTGGTATATTTCCGCGGTTACCTGCAAACTGTATTTGTCATACCTCATGCACGTGAATCGTACTTCAATTTTTTTTTAACTGGTTTTTATTTTGAACTGGAGGCAAAATATGATGCTGTGAAAGCTTGTAGCAATTGTGAAGATGGAAAAAGACTGTGACAAAGAAGTTACACTATCATAGTAATGAACATTAAGAAGCATGTGTAGTTAAAACTTCCAAATACTTCAAAGCTACATACTTTGGGAACACCAAAAAACTGCTGAAGAACAAGGTATGCACACATTGCTTTACCCATTAATGAAAATAATCAAGGGTGCACTAGGTTAGTGTTGTATTACAATTTACAAGTTACATAAACGTTAATGTATGTGACCTTTTAGTAAATAAGTATTTTAGTAGCTGTTACTCGTTACCCAGTTTGTAGCAGATGTGAAGACTGACAGCATATATTGCCGAACATTTAAAAAAGAATTCACGAGAAGCTACTAAAGAAACATTTAAGCAAGTGGTACAACAGAACTTGGAGAGAACCTAAAGAAAATGTTTTATTCTTTCATTACAATGATCTATTTTTGTTCTCCCTCCTGACTGAACAATTACTAAGGATGCCAACAGTATCCTGATGGTACATGTATTTTTGCTGTATTTTCTCCTGTGCACATAATGGTTTGGCATTTCAATCTTACTTCGTTCTTTTTATAACATGTCTTTACTGTAATACTACATTAAGTATATTTAAGTTAGGTTAGGTCTCAGAGTTACCATTTATGGTTAATAGCCCTTGAGGATATGAATGGTAGTAAGGTATCACACACTTGAAGCTACAACACTATGCTTTGGTTCCTATAGCCTCATATAGGGTTATAGATATAATTCTTCCAGGAATTTGGATAGAAGGCAGAGTGAACCTGGATAAGTCTGAACACAAAAAGCAGAGAAAAATTCCCCTTGTCACTACATGGAATCGAACCTAGAATCTTACCACCTGAGGTATGAAGGTGACAGAGTTAGTTCTTTCATGTTATAAAATAAAAATAATTGCAAATTTGATACAGTTTAGGTTAGTGTAAGTTCTTTCATTTTATACAACAAAAACAGTAATTTTACATTTAATTTTATTATATACTTTTATGTATTTATGTCATTAAAACTCCAAATATATGTGACTAAATATGCAGTTAAAACCACCCTTTGGATAATTTATGTGTTACTAGTAAAATTATGTTTTAAATTCATGACTCATCTCAGTCTTGTTCAGACTTACCATTTCTAATACAGTTGGCCATCACCAGATGTTTTGGATTTTGCAGTCATTCTTTATATGTTGCTTCTTAGGATATCCATATGGCACAAGAAGCTTCATTCATTCTAGCATGACGATAAAGGAATATATACAAAAACTGCAACTTAATTCATTTGTGGTTTTACTTGGCATTGCAACACATGATCCTTCTGGAATTTCTTTTGTTTAACACATTTGTTCATATCCTGGATTTTTTAAAATAATGTTCTAAAGTATTTTTTTGTCAATATTGCTAAAATAATGAACATTAATTTGGATAATGTTGTTTTAAAAGCATTTAATGACTACTACTTGCTTTCAGTGATAAAAACCGCCATGGATGGCCGAGGTCTTTAAGGCGCAGACTCGTGAGCGGGAGGGGTTCGAATCCCACCAGGACCGTCCTCCCTGACTGGGGTATTTTCCAGGGTTTTCCTTACTTCTCATAACTGGCAAATGCCGGGGAGGTACCCTAAACTTAGGCCTGAAATGTTTCCTTCCTTAAAAAATATCCTTTCCCAATATATCATTTCATCTCATGTATCATCATTGTCCACTGGCTGTGATGCCTCAGTAGTAAAAACAGGCGTTAAGCACTAATAAAAGAAAATCAATAATAAAATGCCAAAAAAAAGATAATGGCTATATGTGGCTCTGAAACAAAGCCTGAACTTCTAAGTTTGAGAGGAACTTTTGAGCTACTTCGACTCATGTAGTGATGATTGGAAACAAGAAATTGTACTGCATTTCTATTTGTTTTTAGATATTTAATGTAGTAGATGGCAGAAGCAGCCATGTGTTCCAGCAAATCAGCATTGGTTCCAGGAGAGAGGAAGGGGAGAGGGATATATCTGGTGTCCTTGTTTTGTCTATGAGGTGCTTTCATTAAATTTTTTTACGAAAAATATTAATTTTATCAATAAGTAGAAAATTAAATTTGATTTTGTCAAACACATGATGCAAGAGAAGTTAGATGTATTATATAACTTGTAAAAATTTACGGCATTAATTATTTAACTAGCATCATTATTCACACACAAAAAAAAATTCTCACTTGTACTGAATGCCATATATATAGCTATAGTAAATTTGCTGAATCTGAAAAATTTTGCAATTGTATAGCTGTTTGTGACTTTTAATTTCTTCTGTAGTGAGCAAAAAAGGCTCAATTTTAAGCAAGCCAACTATAAAGTTTGCAATATATTTTTCTTTGTAATCTGTTGTTTCATCACCTGATACTTATGTAAAATTGTCTTTCACGTGTTCCTGAACCTTTTCAGCACTTTCATTGTAATACTGCAACATACAATTTTTGCATAAAGTTGATTCATGAGGCACCTTGTTTTGTGTATAATTTTCAAAGAATTTATGCATAGCTGTGTTAGTTAATTTCCACAGGAAAATATCTGCTGCTTGAAAAGCTTCACACACAAATCAGGGGAACATAGGGAGAAATTTTCACCATTACACAAATATTTACAAAATTTATTTGTATGTGTTTAGAAGCTATTGACAGTAAAGCAAAGAAATATTCCAACGTGAATGTTTTTGAATGTTGACAAAAACTTCAATATCATGGGTTTTTAAATTACAACATGTTTCGGGTTGAGTTGTTGATTGATACTCGGAAATAATGGGCTGTTATATGCTTGTGGCTAGGTCTTGAGTTATTTCTCTGTCAACTGGCTGGCATAAGAATTAACTGAATTCATCCAGAAGCGCAATGCCAAAATTCATTAATTTATCTCAATTTATTAAAGTGAAAATTTTTTTCCAAGTGAAGAGTTCTATTAGAATATATATTTCTTAGAATGAAACAGATCCTTGCTTAATTTCATGGTTGTGTTCCCAAAAATGAGTTTTTCCCATTGTTTTATAGACATTGCTAAAATATTGTACTTTAATGTATTCAACCTGTTCACACTAACTGCATTACTTACATAACACTAGGACATGTTTCGGGAACATTCACTCCCATCATCAGCAGAAGACTAACTGGTCCATTGTCTACAGCTTCGTAAATAAAATTTATTCACTTAATTGCTAAAATGTTCTTTCGTCCTGACTTCCAAATTTCTCTTAGTTTTTCCTATGTATTTAAATTGCAATCTGAGCATTCTATTGGACATAGACATGATATTTCTCTGGTTTTATGTTATTTTTTAGCAAACAACTTAATAAGTTTTATATATATTTCACAAGAAAAAAACCATACAATTTACCATAGAAATTGAAAAAAAGGAGAACTACCATTTTTAGACTTCAAAATAAATATAAACTCAGACAAACCGAACTTGGTATTTATAGAAAAGGCACATTTATGGATAACTACATTTAAAGTAATAGCTATGACCCAATTCCACATAAATATGTCATTTTCAATAGTTTGGTGCACAGACTAATTGATGTCTCACTCACAATAAGATCACAAAAAAGAATTTATTCAATACAGCAATAATCAATGGATATGGTACCTAACATAATTGCTAAAAAGATTAACAAATTCAAGACAAGAACCATTAAAAACATTTCTGCACTTATAAATATTAGAGAGAATTACAAAAACAGCAGATTCACGTATCATCCAGAATATCACAAGTTTGAGATGATATTTTGGTCTGGTTTGGAACCTTTGTGTGACCGTAGATAGAAATTGATTTTGAATCTTGCTGAAACAATCTTGAGAAGAGGGGATAATTTTCTGAGCCACTTCTGGCCGGCTGAGGAGAGGTTGAAAACACAAAGAACCTACCTTTCTTGTATTAAAGAACAACATGATACCCGATTTTCCTTCTTCAACTCATTTTTCCTTTCCAGATCCCTGGTGTCCATTGGAAAACTTTAAACTAAATGTAAGGCCTTGGCTGCTATTCATGAAAGATTCCCAGTTGATTCTTGGCTCCATGTCTATACTGATGGTTCCGCTGAATGAGCTATCAAAAATGCTGGAGCTGGAGCTTACTCTCGGGCTTTACATTCATATGCTGTTTGGAAATACTCTGACAACTTTAATGGTGAAATAGCCACTATTTCTTTAGCCTTAGACAAATTCGAGCAGTGTGATAAGATGAAGATGATTCCAGGACAGCAATTATGACCTTAAGAACTTATAATTACAATGAATGTGATATTTCTAAGAACTGCATGGGAAAAATTAACAAGCTGCTGAATATTAAGAACTGCATTGCACTGCAGTGGATTCCTAGCCACTCGGGATTTATAGAAATGAGCGGGCAGATGAGTTGGCGAAAAGAGATTCCAAATGAAACAGCCAAACTCTCCTTTGCCCCTGCAGCATATAAAGCGTTATATATGCTCCTCTATTAAATCTAACTGCTTCAGCCTGTATAGAGAGAAAGCTTCTGGGAAAAATTGGAACTCCCTTTTGAATAAGTCAGAAAGAATTCCTAGTTCTTTATCTAGATCAGTTAGCGTGGTCTGCTTTAGACTTGCTATGGGTCTTGACTACTTAAAGAGTCACCTGTATAGAATTGGACTGACTGAAACAGATGCATGTCCTCTTTGCACTCATGGTATATCCCTGACTGAAGAACACCTCAGCATTTGCCCTGCTGTTCTTACCTGTTTTTCTTTGCATGTTATTGACAGTTCCTTTGGTGATTATTTTTATTGTTCTTCTTTGTACTGGGCTGTACATCCACTTATGACCAAGAGGCTGGAGACGAGCATAGGATAAAAAAAAGTTTAAGAAGGTCTTTAAATAATATGACATAAAATTAGCACTGTAAAATAAGTGTAACACTGAAAACTTATTAGATTCTATACTAAAACACGATGTAACACCAGAAAATAAAAATTAGACATATATATAATAGAACACTCGAACTCTAATTTGAAATACTTAGAAAAACTAAGAGAATTTTGGAAACCAGGAGGAAAGAACATTTTAGAAATACTGGGCCCAAAACAATTGGAAAAATCGGCAATATTTGGGTCAATTTGCTTTGTAGCAACAGGATTCCATGGTTTACACGTAATTATTGGAACAACTTTTTTGGGAATTTTTGGGAATACAGCCATGAAATGAAATGGAAGCCATTTTTTTTTAAAGAAGTACATGCTTTAATAAAACTATCCACATGGAAAAGTTTTCATTTTAAAAAATCGAGATAAATTAATGAATTTTGACATTCCACCTCTAGATAAATGTAATAAATTTATATTCTAACCAACAGAATTTTCCTATTCCAACACAGAAGCAACTCAATCCTCTCACAATCCCACAAATAACCCAAAACTTACTAAGCAGTTACTCAGAGCTGAAGATGGGAATTAAGGTTCCCAAAACATGTCCTAATTTAAAAATTCTCTAAGTTAAGTTCGTGTCAACAGTCAAAAATATTCAATTTGGAATATTTACCAAAAAGTTTCTAAATAAAATGATTTTGTAGATTTCATCATTAAAATTTTCTTGTGCTTACTGGAGTTGAGATGTTGAATCACTTGGAAGATTTTCTCATTAGAAATTATTTTTTCATGTGCTTGACAATAAAATGCTTTTTCATTGGTCATTGCCTTTTCTTTTTTTTATTCCAATTAAAAAATGTGTAGTTTGAGTAAACTGATGTCATCCACTGCACTGAAAACACATCAGGGAACTGATGGAAAGGTTTGAATTGGAATTGCAGAAATGTTTATCTTTTTCTACTCGTAGATTCTGTATTGTTGGAGTGACTCGGTTACAGTGGACATTTATATTTTTCTCTTCCTGGAGCTCTTATTTTGTCCAGTGTGACACACACTTCAGGTGTGACATTCAACTTCTAGCAAAGCAGATAATTTCCTTATGCAGTAATTTAATTTCATTAATAGGCACTAGTTCCAATCTTAAGTGAAAATCGTTTCTATGAAAAAAAGTGTGTATGCATTATGAAAATGCAAATTTAAAATATAGCAAAAACTATGAATTTTAAAGAAAAAATGTATGCATTTGCATGAAAATTGGGTCCCTAGTTATAACTACTGATTTGCTAAAATGACTTGCTACACTGTTAAAATAAGTATTTGTGCTTTATTCCCCATCCTAATAACATCATAACATTCTACAGCATAACAAGCTTCCTTTATCAGTTTTAATAAAATGATAAAATGCAGATGAGTGCATATAAAAAGTTGTCCCTATAAATTCTGAGAAACTTTACTTCTCATATGCATACTTTAAAAATAACTGGAAATGTGTAGATTATCTCATGGAATTGATGCACTTAAAGTGGAAAAGCAATAACATATTTACACAATAAAGAATTCTGGTCAAAGCAGGCTTTGACTTTCAGTGATTGTGCATTAAAATACTGTTGATTCTTAATTTATATGCTCCATTATTTATCATTTATCAGAGATTGATAGTAGCCAGCTAGTACTTTCCAAGCTTTTGGTGCCATGAATCCCTCTGGAGGAAGCTGACCTGTGCGAGCCAGACCTAGAATTAAGTAGTACATGTTAGCATCTTAGAAATGTTTTAAACAAAAATTATCATATTCCTTCCTGAGAGAAAGAAGTAAAAAGAAAATAAAAGGTCTTGGATCAAAGCTTTTGCCTACAGTCAGCAAGTTTTTTAAGGTGCAGACTTGTGAGTAGGATGTCTGGAGTTTGATTCCCGCCAGAACAGGTCTCCCTGACTGAGGATATTTCCAGGTTTTTTATCATTCTTCATAAATGGCAAATGCCAGGAAGCTACCCTAAACTTAAGCCTGGAACACTTCCTTCCTTAAAAAAAATCTTTCCCAGTTTATCATTTATCTCATGTATCATCATCAGTGTCCACCAAGAAGCCTCAGTAATAAAAATGAGCATTAAACACTATTAAAAAAACTTTACAAGGCAAAATTAAAATAATTTGTTAACATATAAGTTGATATTAAATATTGACAATACTAACTATATCATTTTCAATAAACATACTGTTCTTAATAATTCATACAGCCTAGATATTATAAATACACCTTTTAAAGAACCTTAATAGTATAACATTTTTAGGTATTGTAATTGACTCAGACTTATTTTTGAATGAATACATTTTTACCTTGTGTAATAAATTAAACCAAATATCTTAGGCAATGTGCATATTAAGTAGGAGTTGTACTAAAGATATTTTGAGAATAGTATATTTTGGTTCTGTATATTCTACAGAGCCTTCATATGGATGCATGGCTGGCTTAACTGGGATTTGCTACCCTGTTCTGTTCCCCTCTCCACTTTCTGTCCTATGAGTGCTGACGCAAAGTCTTTGTGCTGTATAGGAGTTAAACATGGTGAGACAATGTGTTTCAGTGTTGAAGTGTGTTAGTGCTGTTATTATGCCAAAAAGCCTGTATACTTGAGCACGCAAAAATGTTCATGTGTGATACCTATGTGACAACAAACTCATGTAGAAAGGTGAGACGGCGATTTATAAACAGATTCCCTGCTGTTCTTGCAACTCACAGAGAAATGGTTTGAAATCCTGGGATTGCAGAATTTAGGGATACAGAATCTATTCTTGATGATTAAAAAAAAAAAAAAAAAAAAAAAAAAAAAAAAAAAAAAAAAAAAAACCACGAAAGCTGTGTTCTTACAGAGGAAAAACTCGATGTCACAGAAAAGTTGAAATTAAGTTCAAAGAAATCTTTGATAAAGCTTGCACAGGAATCAGGAATTTTGCAAACCTCAGCTTGGGATGCCACTTAACTTTTAAGATAACTGTAGTTCAGGAATTGCAGCTAAGCAATAATGTGAGTAGAGTTAATTTCTGCAATTGGATGTTTATAATGTTAATGTTTGCTCTTTTGAACAACATTTAATTTTTTCATGGGCAAACAAATATGGTTTTATTTACATGACCATGTAGTGAAACAAAACAATAGATACTGGAGTGCAGAAAAACCCAATCTTGTACATGAAATGCCATCTCTGACTGATCTTCAGTCCTCATGAATTGCAAATGCCAGGGAGGTACCCTAAACTGGAATGCTTCCTTTCTTCCCAAAATTCCTTTCCCAATTTATCATTTCATCTCATATGTCATTAGTGTCTACTGCATGTGATACCACAATAATAAAAAAGGGCATTAAATCTATTTAAAAAAAACACTCTCTCTGCAACCCAGTGAGTTCAAGGCAGAGGTTTTCTCCTAATGAAGTGAGGACAATATTACTGTACATGCCCAAAGTTCAGAACATCGGAAAGTTTTCACCAAGGACTTTAAGACTATATGAGGAAGGTGCATGAGATGAAAGCATTATTAATGAAACAGAAAGAGATGGGGGATGGTGAGACACTGACATGAACCTAGTTCTTCTTGAAGCTTTTCTGCTATATCATACATACTTACCTCGCATTTTGGTTCCAGAAATAAATTCATAATCATCCTTTCTTGAAGGATCAAAGAAAGCCATGCAGTGTTTTGTTTTGTCATAAGCTGCAACCCTGAATGGAATGATTTCTAATGTATTTAGTCCAGGAGCCATGCTCAGGACTCTAGCACCATGAGAAGGATCATACAGGTCACACTTCAGGCTTTTGTCAGGATGGGGCAAACCAGCTGGATCTCGACCTACGATGTAGAAATTTGCACCAGCACACATTCGGGCTTTGGCATGCCACTGAACCTAAAAACAACCCAATGTTAAGGTACAATATATATTTAAAGAGAAATATCTAAAGATTAATTCTCAAATGAATAAAAAATAAAAAACTAATAAGTAATTAAATAAAATTTATTCTAATGCATTTTGCTAGGAGTTGCAACGAAAGGTAGCTTCTTCAAAATTAATTGTTTCTCAAATGCACACATAATCTATGGATTTATGTTTGTGATACATCATTGAGAGATAAATTCTTCTATTTCATATTCTATTTATTATACAGAGTGATTTATGTAGAGCTAACACATTTCTTTCTTTTGTTATTCGACTGAAAATATACCTAATGTCCCGAGTTTAATGTCAAATTAAGTGGGATTTTTTGGAGTTTTGATTCCCTGTCATGAAATGTGCAGATATTTATTCTTTATGTTGGCTTTTGTTTGGCAGCCATTTTCAATATTTTGTTGTAGTTGCTGTGAAAATGCAGTAAACATTAAATCAATGGCTTTTCCTTATGTAGCACAATATTGGATTACAAATTCAATTACAGCTACTCAAAATGCCCACTAGAGAGAATTGATGTCTCTAATCCCCCACCCCTGAGAGAAATGCAATACTCGTACTGGTAAACAAACTGGAAGCTAGTGAGTTTGTTTGTTTCTTCTTTCTCTCTTTCTTTATTCTTCCTTTTATGATCAAATTGTAGACACTGCAGTGTACCGCTGGATTTTCACAAAGTTAATTGAGCAAATGAATGATATGTAGCTGGGTCATGGATATTTTCAATAAGGTGGCATTACAAGCCATATATCAAACTAATCCATGGTGCTAATTGAAAGTTTCTTTCATGACGATAATCTCCAAGAACCTATGGCCACTGAAATCTGCTGATTTGACAAATTCGGACTTCTTCCTATGGGGTTATTTAAAAGATAGAGTTTACGCCACAGGACCCCAATCTTTGGATGATCTGAAGCACAACATTACACAGGAGATTAATGATGTTGACATCACAGTCCTCCGAGTATAGTCAATAACATGGAATGAAGTGTTGCATTATACCTAATGCAGGAAGGACATTTTCAACATTTTCTATAGAGATTTATAATCTCCAAAGATACTCTACATTTGAGGTAGTTGTGGCTAGATCATTCGTTTTGAAATAAATAAAACAAGAAATGTGTTAGTTCTATACAGTAAATAACTTTGTATTGAAATATCTTAAATGCATAAAAAATATTACTATGTTCTTTATTAAATTTCGAAAAATTACTTCAAACCTCTCCTAACGTCAGTAAAGCCATCTTCATTATGATTAGAAGTAATGCTACAATTACAATTGTCCCATAGAAAATAAAAAAAATACCTCCTCAATGAAATTCTGTTGATAAAAAATAGGCCTAAACTTAAAAAAATGTTATTCAAAATGTTACGTTTTACTTGAAAGTATTTTATGGTACATATGAGGGTATGCAAAATATTATCTGCACTTTCATCATTTGAGGCCTCTGAGCAAAATTTGTCGTTTGTTTCCTGTCCGGAATTGAATGGGACGCTGATGACCTGAGATGTTAAAGAGCATCCTTAAATAAAACAAATAAAAAAAAACTTTCATCCTAATACATCTTTAAGGTTTTTCACACTGTTTTCTACGCATGCATGCTTAGAATTGGTACTTCTGTGATCATGTTATGAAAATTTGACCTTTATCGAATAATTTTTCATGCTGCTCTCTGCTAGTAGTGTTCACCAAGAAGAGACAAAAATCAGAGATCTAATAACTCTGGTCAGAAGGTATGTCAGGGGTTGAATTACATTGGAGGCTTTCAACACAATACAGGAACAGTGCTCTACTGCATAAAATGTTAAAAGTGGATCAGGATGTTTAAAAGTGACCAGTCAAGTGTGACACATAAAGATATTGATCAATGTCCACCAATGATGAGAAGATTCAGCAACTAGAAATGTTAATTAGAATGTGTAGTGGCTAAGAGTAAGTGAAATTAATGATGCACATATAAAAGAATACATAAAACTCACTAAAATTTGCATAAACCAATCCTACCTTTCAAGGGCAAATTCTATAAACAACAATCAGGACTTACTAAGGGCAGCCCCTTATCTCCATTTCTAGCTAACTTCTTCACGAGCAGATTTGAAGCACACATCAACTCAGCATTCCCATACATATTTAAAATATGGTACAGATATGTTGATATATTGGCCATAGTTAACAAAAACCTCATTGATGATGCCATAAAACTTCTGAATATACAAGATAAAAACATATCATTCACATAAGAAACAGAAACAGGTAACATGTTACCATTGGACATTAAAATAATGAAGCGTCAAGGAAACCTGGAATTTGGAATAAACAGAAAGAATACACATGCAGACAATCACACCAAAGCTGATGATTTTAACCCCACAATACACAAATATTCAATGATCAACAGCTTAACACATCGCTAGTTAACCTACAAATTAGTAATGAAGAATTAAAAAATACAAATAAATAGAAAGAACAGTGATTAAAATTGGCTTTAAAAAGAACTAGTACACAAAAAAGTACATAAATTCAAGAGATAAAAACTTATTAAAGAAACCACAACACTTTTAACAGTAAAAGATAAGTTAATTTTTAAAAAATTCACATATCATTCATGGGGCTATGAAAAAATTTCAAAATATTCTAAAAGATTTTAATATCAGGTCGACACTTGTAAACAGATATAATGTTAACAATCACCTGATAGACAATGTTAATGACAGTATTCCACAGGAGAAAAAAGCATGTATTTACAAAATAACTTATGCAGAATGTGAAAAATCCACATTGGAAAAACAAAGAGAAACATAGGTGCACAGTTAAAAGAACACTTCAGGAACATAAAATACAATCGGATGGAGAAATCAACAGTAGCATCTCATTTCTGGACAGAAACCACAAAATAGTGAATAAAGCAAAATTATTAAAATCAGTGCAAGGACCTACAAAATTAGCAACATGGGGGAAAATTTACATTTACAAATATAGAGACAGATTAATGAACTTTGACACTTTCGTGGATGAAAACATATACTTTCAAGTTCATCATACCTCCACCAAAGCAGATTACACTTTCCCACAGCATAATGAATTATCCAGCAGTCAACAGTTAACTGTTAATGGGAACAAGGGGTTCTTAAAACTAGTTCTACATATTATAAACAAGTGAGGCAATGAGTGTGTAGTTTGACTCAATCATACAATGATCTTAATTATAGTTTCAGCATGCTTGAGATATGGTGAACCGGCAAAGAGTTATTGTTTTTTTTCTGTAGATCAGTCATGGTTTTGCCTATCAAACCATCTATGACAAGCTTGGCTTACATAAAGTCTCAGTGAGAGCGTGCCACAAGAGCTTGCTGGAAAAAACATATGCAAGCTTTTTGAGATCTGTCATGCTTGCTTGATCATTACAAGAATGAAAGCACAATTTTTGAGCAGAATAGTCATAGGGGATGAAATGTGGGCTATCACTATAGAATCTAAATGTTAGAATATGGGATGGAAACATCTGGGATCACCAACAAAGAAGAAATTCAAGACTCAATCTTCCATAGGAAAATTGATGCTAATCGTTTTTGGAAACTCAAAAGGGGTGTATAGTCATTAGTGCAAGATACAGTGATTTGCTAGGCAACAATCTGAAGCCAGCAATTTGAATCAAATGCTGAAGCCTTAAGGCGAAGAAATTGTTGTAGTTCAATGACAGTACAAGGATACACATGGCCAGCCAGACCATTGACCATTTGGGCTTTGAGATGTTGAAACATCTGCCTACAGCCCAGATTTTACCTCTTCCGACTATCATCCCTTTGAACCACTCAAAAATGCTTTATGAGATTAATGTTTTTCTATAGACATAGAAATCAGGGAAGCAGCACATAAATGGTTGTGTGACCAACTGAATGCCTTCGGGAATATACAAACTTATGAACAGCTGTGTATTGAAAAGGAAGGAGACTGTGTAGAAAAATGATGTACTTATTCAACTCTACTTCTGTGTAAATAAATTGGAAAAACAAGAGTTTGATAATTTTTTACTTTCCCTTATATCTTCAAACAGGCCAATATAATTTCACATATTTTACTACAAAGATTACTAATATTCTTTAAATTCAATACTTCAATTATTCCTTCCTCAGTTAGACCTTTTCATGCCATCTTGAAACACTGCAATCTGCTATTTGCACAGACTCAATGCTATTTTTTTCTGCACTCATCTGTGAACGACAATCTAAACTATTTTGCTACGTACCTCTGTGGGCCCAGCATACTGCATGGGTGAAGGGAAGATGGCAAGTAGTGTACTTTGAGGATCTAACACCCCTTCTTCTAAAACTGCCTGATGTTGTTTGATGCGAACAGATAAAGGAACATCATCATCTTTGGTCCAGCCTCCGAGAGGGTGCAGCAGCAATACTGGCTTCTTGTATCCTTTCTCTTCTAGCAGTCGACGATGTGTGTCCTGTGAAGTTAATGAACTGAAATATTATATTTTCTCCATGCTCTTCAAAAATGATAAAACTACTGAATGTTCATGCTTCATTATTTTGTTGTATGACAGACTTAAATCTCCATTTTCTAGTACATTTCACCTTTATGGTGAATGCAATGAATAAATGCTTGCAGAAATGAGTCTCTAGCCCATTAGAGACAAAAATTATTGTAATTTACCTTCACAGCCTTAGGGAAATCTCCAGAAAAAGTACTCCTGTTTTGGCCAAGAATTAAACCTGGCTTACTAGTTAATAAGCAGCCACTTACAATGGGTATTATCAGACCTTCAGACAGCAATTATCATGAACTTTCTATGGTGGACCAGCTCAAGACCAAAACAAGTGTGAAGAGCAGCATTTTGCAATTGCCCATAACACAGAACATAGCTTATAAAAGTGGGGTGCACAACTTTAATGTTTATAGATATAGAGTTTCAAACAACACTTACTATGACATGCCTGTCAAACTCAACTCTCTTGGTATGAAGTCCTTTCTCCCCTCACATGCTGCAACTATACAAAACATCATATATAACCAAAGAACTAAGATTTCAAGAACCATGTTGCTGTAATTGCTCTCCATAGCGCTGGAAAGGTGTAACTGAAATTTAAGCTGAAAATCAGCTGGATGTGTGTGTGCTGCACTGTCCACTGCTTCTTTGAAACTTATACTAAGTATGATCATCCAGATTTGAATACCTGCACTCTGTGGAGAAAGCAGGGACAACTCAAATGGAAGCAAATAGTCACAGACCATGAGATGAACAACTCCAAGAGATCAATCTCAGAGAAGAACCTTGGACCTGCCTTGAATATTTCCTTCCCAAAATTCCTTTCCCAATTTATCATTTCATATGTCAGTGTCTGCATGTGCTGCCACAAGAGTAAAAAGAGCTTTCAAAACTATTAAAAAAACCAAGCACAACTCTCTGCAACCCAAGAGTTCAAGGCAAAGGTTTTCTCCTAATGAGTCCAAGAAAATATTTCTCTCCAAGCCAGAAGTTCAGAATCTGGACAAGTTTTCACCAATGACATATGAACAAATGAGGAAGGTGCATGAAAGACCTATGGCTGCTAATCAATAATTTTTAATGAGATGAATGTATAGTGTGATTAGTGATGCGGAGTTTTTCCTATGAGTAAGCCCCCATCAATTGCCAAGCTGTGGAAGGGGTAGCAAGACAAAAATATATAAAAGAGGTTTCCACACTGAAGAATGTCAAGGAAAGGTACATATTCAAAAGATTCACATATTATCCAACTTACCATAACAAATTCAATAGGATATTCAAAGAACATGGCATAAAGTTAGCCCCAAAGAACAATTATGATATCAAATATTTATTGGGTTCCACAGTAAATGACACCATATCAACAGAACAGAAATCAGGAATTTAAGAAATTAAATATTCAGATTGTAACCAAAGATATATTGGAAAAATGAAGAAAAATTTAGAAATTAGGAGAAAGGAACACTTTGGAATATTTGTCTTAAACAAATTGATAAATCAACAGTGGCAGCTCACATTTAGACCCAAAATCATTAAATTAAACCGGAGGCTAAACTGCTGAAAGAACTTCTAATCCCAATAGAACTATCTACTTGGGAAAAAATTTTCATCCTAAAAATATGAAAAACTTAATGAATTTTTATGTGCACCGATGAATGAGATCAGCAAGTTCCTATTGGAACTATGAGGACTATAAGTAAGGGAGTTAGTGTGAACACATTTAATACATTCTAATAGGATATATGTTATAGTTACCTAATTTACAGCAAGACTAGATATATAAGTACAGAAGGATTCCATAAGCAAAGATTAATGACTTAAAGATACATAATACAAACCTGCATTAAAAGAGCATGGCCATTGTGGATTGGATTTCTCAATTGGAATGCAAAAACAGCATCAGCACCCATTTCTTTGAATCTTGCTCTCAGCTCATTAGGAGTCAATCGATAACTATCCAATCCATCACCCCAACGGATACGTTCCATAACTTCCAAATCACCACCAACAAGCCAGTCTCCACTTTCATATATCATCTGCAGAAATAAATAGTCTGTGTAACCTGTTCACGTAGCATTAGTGAATAAGCAAAGTATGCATTTTTTTTATTCAGGACATGCATTGTTTCATTCAGCAAGAAATGAAAGCTGTTTTAGAGAGCAGTTTAAAAAAAAAAAACTTACATAAATATAAATGTAAAAATAAAATTGTCAAATTCTGCCAGGCATAAAATAAGGAGCAAGGTTTAATACTTACCTTAATATAAGGATGATCTTTATGACATGTTCCAAATTGTCTGCATACACGTTCCTCTTTACGATGTGGATAGAACTCTGGTTTACGCAGAATGGCTATTCGATATCCATTATATGATAAAGCAAATGAAGATGACCCCTCTAGACGCTCTTTGTCCTCAGTAGGTACTGGCAACACGATAGGAATTGATTGGTTCACACCACTTCCATCCAGCAAGCAATTAAAATGTTGTGTCTGAAAGAAAATGGAATAGTAAGGTTTAAGACTTGGGACTGACATTTCTTAATTGTAGATCTCTTGTAAGCACTTTGATGGAAAATGTTCTGCTATTTACATGATTCTATAGGATTTATTTTACTGAGTATTAATGAACTACACTGCAAGTAATTTAAAAGATTGTTACAGGATTTCAGGGATTTGAGATATAGGAATCTGTATCCCAGGAAGAAAAATAGCAGAGTTAAAATCAGATACTGATAAGTCAATGTTAAAGTGAAATGGGATATAAATTAGCTTTAGAATGTCTTTAAACCTGCTTTGTGAGTGAGGAAATTCCAATTTTCAATAGTTCATCATTAATGTTTTCAGGGTTTAGTGCTCTAGAAGTCTTTAAAATCTTGGACTAATCATATGACAGCACATCACTGGACAATAGTTAACTGATTTGTCATATAATGTAACTTTCTATCATCTGATTGTGTGGCTTAATGGATAAACAACCGAGTGTGATATTGTAGGTCATAGATTCTGGTCTTTGGAGGTAGTTCTTAATTTTTTTATGAATTAACTTCATACATAAGAAATATAAATAGCAAAAATTGTAAAAGATAATTAAATCCACTACAATGATTTGCTTTTAATTGAGTTAATAGCGATTGCTTTGGAGCTTGGGAGTTAATAGACATGTTTCGGCCATGGATTCTAAAATGTTAGGTCTGGAGCCTTCACTAGACCCAGTGATCCAGGTATTATGAGGTTTTGAAACATTTTACTATTGTTTTACTAATCCTCATTTAGTAATTTTCTTATTCCTTTTGACTTTACTGATTTAAGGGGAACTTGTAATATAAAGCCATGTTGTAGAAATTATTGTAATTTGAGGGTTAGCACTAAAAGTCTTTATTTGTTTATAAAGTCTTTGTCCTGTTAATTATTTGTAAATTTTTTAAAGAATGATTATATATCAAGTTTGTCACTGTTTTAACACTTTGCTTGTTTAAAAGTTATATTGCTGTGTTCTGTTTTACACAAGTGCTATTTTCTAAGATAAAGTTACTTTAACATCTGAATTATATTTCTTGTTTATGATTGATTAGAGAAGAATTTTTTTTTTCCCCCTTTTGTTTTACTTCCAAGAGAATTGTGACTTCTTTTAACTGCTTAAGTTTCTTGAACTTAGTATCTTTTTTCAAACAGTTCCTTACAAAATTCACTATTCATTACTGTTTTTTGTATTTGGTTGATTCCTGTTGGTATTTTGTTTTTTCCAAAAGTAAATTGCTTTGAATAAAGGATCAGAAGTTCAGAAACTTAAGCAGCTAAAAGAAATCACAACTCTCTTGGAAATAAAAGAACATATTTAAAAAATTTAGCTATCACCCTTGGGCTACACAAAAACTTTAGATGTTGAAGGAAGTTAACGTTACATTGACACCAAGGAAAAATTTTAGTGTAAAAATCAAATTAACAAGAAACAGATATTATACCATCAGAAAAGAAGTCAGGAATCTATCATATTAATTGCACAGATTGCAATAAAATATATATTAGAAAAACAAAAAGAAACAAATACTCAATGGAAAGAGCACACCAGAAACATAAAATATAAGCAATTAGAAAAATCAGCTGTAGCAGCTAATTTCTGAACAAAAAATCTTGAAATTGAAGAAAAAGTACAATTGTTAAAGAAAGGCATACAAAACTGAGTACGTGAAAAAAAAAAAATTATATACATCCAAAATGGGTCAACAGCTGATGATGGGAACGACGGTTCTTGAAACATGTCCTGTTTTTAAAAACCATGTAAGTGAAGTGTGTAAAGATTACTCACAGTGTATCAATCAATATACAAGACCTTCACTGTAAATAGCTTCAATAATTTAACAAATACGTTATATATCCAAAAGTTAAATTATCGGCTAATGAACTCTGATATCCTGGGGAAAGGAAACATTAATTTCATATTAATCAAATGTTTGCCAGAGTCAAACAGTAAAATTTAACTGTACAGTATTTTGTTAGCTTAATGTATAATATACACATGGTACCAGTTTCATTGACACTTCCATAAAACTCTGCAAAAGGCACATTTCCTTGCATGCAACAAGCTGGATGCTGCACCATGACAATGTATGATCACACACGGCAAATATGAATGTCTCATAAAATTAATCTGAAGTGTGTCCATCACCCTTCATATTGCCCAGATTTAGCTCCACGGGACTTTTTCTTATCCCTATATTGCAATACCTTTGTGGGAGGCATTTTCCATTTTATTGAACAGCCCTTGTATTCAGCATCTGCACTTCAGACTCCTTACAGTGGATGTAATGCAGTGCAATATTTCAGTATCACAAAAGATTAAATAAAGGCAAGTTGATTTTGACAATTCTAACAGAGTAAATAGTTGCCCAGATATTTTTTCTTACGAGCTCTTCAATTTGGGATCTTCAAATTTATTTACCGATAACCTAAACTTAGTTATTCATTTTTTACACTAAACTCCACTTACTTTTACGTAAGAAAGTGGAGTTTAGTGTAAAAAATGAATACCTAAGTTTAGGTTATATTACCACTCCATTGTCAACAGCTTCCTAAGTACAATATTTACTTACCTATGTTGTAACTAGAACCTTCTTCTACATATAATATTTTTCTACAAGTCTCCATTTAATTTCAATACTATTGTTTCAGCATTGAATGAGAGCATGTAAGCCTGTGCTGTACGTGTTCATACAACTGCTCTACCATGCTACTGACTGACCACATTTTCCAACCGTTCTTCCTATAGATAATACCCTTCATAAAAACTAAAGAGCTAAAAATCACAGACTGTATTGTGGATAGGACTTAACACTAAAATCAAGGTAAGATTTCTCAAGTCTTTAAACTTAATGTAGGATTTTTCACTCTTAGATATCCATCAATCCTCATCAGGTTTGAATCTGGGACATTGGGTCTATGAGGCAAGAATGGTTACCACCAGACCAACTACAGACATTTAAAATCTTTATGGAAATTAGTAAGGCATTTTCTTCTGGTATTGGGAATGCATATTCCAGGTGTCTTTCTCTATGTTACAGAAGCGACAGAGATTTACTTTAGCTTTGCCCATCTTGAACAGATGATCTCTAAGCAGGGCAATATGCAATGAATAGATCTCTCAGTTCCTGTTTGCTTTATATGAGAAGCTTTTTAGCTTATAGCTATAATTCTTTAGCATAATTTAGTTTTGTAGTAGAATTCCAAAGATTAATTATATACTCCTATCTTTATAACAGCACTAAATGATTCCACACCTATGAAAGATGTAAAGATTCCTCCTTTATGACAGGACTGGATAAATTATTTGGTTCTATTAATAGTTAGGTTCTGGCAAAAGTGACAGCATTTATTTTAAAGTCTAAAAGCTATAACATTTGCATCAAATTTCTCACCAAAGTTTTTAAAGTCTATTCAGTTATAACTAGAAAATAATTGTAGAAATGAAAACTAACCTGCAAAAACTCATCTTCTCGCATGAAGCCCTTCAAAGGCATTGCCCAACCTTCTGCAAGAACTTGCACCCATTGCAGGTCTACTGTGGATATTTCTAGTGCAGGTAAATGCTGTGCCTCTTCCCGAGCAGCCTCAATGCGGTTTTCTGGCACAAACAGTTCTTCCACCCAGTCACTAGCTCTTACAGTTGTGGGTATTATGCCCTAAAAATAAATTTTAACAATAGTTGTAACTTTCTTTCTTTCCATTGCTTCTCTTTGTTCCTTATGTAAAGACTAGAAGAACATGCAAGCAAGAAGCAGTGAGAATATTGTAATAACAAACAATTTAATAATATATATTTGAAATTTATTTAAAGTGCTAAGAAATACAAACTACAAGGGATCTCTACCTCTCTGGCCCAGGCCATTTTAGGTGTACCTCCTTGCGATTACAGAAATTTTTAATACATTGATAATTTTATACTAATCGATTATCAGCTAGCTGCAGTCTCTACAAACTACTAATTCTTTTATTTCTCAAATGCCAACTTTAATGCTACATGTATTCACTTTCTAGAACAATTTCCAAAATCCCAAGCTGAATAATTAATAAATATGATATAATTTCACTCCCAACCATTCCCAGATAATGATATTTTTCATAATCATACAAGTATTCTTTATCATCTAAAATTTATCTAAATTACATATCTATCAGCTGACCATTTCCATTCCATTTTTACCTTCCATTATCGCTACACAGCACATAATCCACAACACTCTGTGCTCATGCACTTGTAAATGTAAATTCACCAGTTTCATCTTCCCCCCAGAAACTGTTCAGCATTATGAAGCCATTATTCTCACAAAAGTGAATTTATTTTAGCCCCTCTTCATTCACAACCTTGTCTTTACTACGCTAATCAATATTTTCCTAGATTTGGCTTGTGTTTCTTAGATCCTTTTCGAACTCATCAACTGTCCGATTGTTGATCCAAAGGCGTAGGCTACACATGTACACCCGTTTACCCTTGAATCTTGCCTTCTTCATCCGTTACATTAGTTCTTTCTTCAGAATTCTCTGCTGCACTTATAAATCTCTATTAATAAACTAATTTGTCCCTTTTAATTTCTTACACCTTTTCAACACCTTATAGACAATTTGCATGGGTACAAATCTAACCACTATCATATTTCTTCCTCCATTCTTCCCAATTCAAAAAGCTTCAGCAATTTTCCATTCGTTCAGAATCATTTCCATTTCCCCTTCCAAAATGGGCTACACTCCTCTTCCTTCCTGTACACCTGACATTAACAAATTAGATTTCCAACATCTTTCTTTGAAAGTATCTACTCTTCTTTTGATGACTTGAACTTCTGTTTTCATGTTTCACATTTCAATTTTGATTTCATCTTTAATTTCTCTCCCCACATCATTCATTTTATTCCCCAAACTTTCTTCCATTCTGTGCAATATATTTTGGATTTCTTCACCTGCTCTGTAATCACCATTTGGCCCAGGATTGATCTCTACTCCTTCAATGATTAGTAGCACACCAATTACATACATCACAGCAAAAATAATCCCCATCTCTCCATTATGCACTTTTTTTTTTTTTTTAAATATATTCCACTTCATACCACTGAACAGACCTATTCTTGCTCTATAACTCTCTATGTTGATTCCCATTGTTACTTATGTCACTTTTCATCTTCTTCCTGCAGCTCCCAAGAAACACAACCTTTCCCCTTCTCTCTGCTAGCTTAGCACTCCTAATAATATATAATAGAAATGCATATTGCTTAAAAACTTAAATTAATTATTACTGTTTT
Source organism: Metallyticus violacea (assembly GCA_030762175.1). Classification (NCBI taxonomy): domain Eukaryota; kingdom Metazoa; phylum Arthropoda; class Insecta; order Mantodea; family Metallyticidae; genus Metallyticus; species Metallyticus violacea. The sequence continues at coordinate 15,041,275 of CM060830.1, forward strand.
TGAAAGAGAAAGGGGGGGGGGCAATGCTACTATGAATGAAAGCTTATGTTGGATTGCAGTACCAAAGTGGGAGAATGTTTACATTTAGGCCTCTAGCTGGGCCTGTACCCAATAAAACTTAGTTTCATTTCTCTATTATAAAGGGCAGGGAAAAGAGCAATGAGTCATTTGCTAATAAATTAAAATTATAAATAAACAAATATGCACCCTTTTTTAATTATTTTTCTTTTTATTATAATATATCCTTACTCAATAGTAATAATCATATCAATAATACTATTTTCAAGAAGTTTATAAACTGCATAAACATTAATACTGATAATTAACAATATGTGATGGCACAACAAATTGAATGGAGGAATGATGCTGTATTTTAATTATAAGCCATGTTATATTTGGCTTCATAGGAAAAATTTATATTCTGAGTTTTGATTCTATTTTTTCCAAATTGTTTCTATACTTGTTTTTTAATTGAATGAGTGTAGAAAATGATTTTTCATACATGTTAATAGTTACTAAAGGCCTTTGATAGCCCCAAATGGTACAAGTGAGTATTCTGCCTGTTCCACATTTTCTGCTTACCTATTTGAAAGCTCCCTTTGGAACAAATACTTGCATTCATTTCGATTCTAATTTTCTTTACAAGGGAAGATTGATAAGTCTAGTAAATAGTATATTTTTGAAAAAAAAAAAATTATTTCTCAACATAATCTCCTTTAAGCTCAATACATTTGATCTGGTGAGATTTGAATTTTTTTATTCTCTCAGGGAAAAAAAAAACTCTTTCAAACTAAGCATAATATTCGTTTACAGATAACCTCTTCATTCAATGAAAATTTCTTTCCCCTCAAGCAAATTTTTGTATCTAAGAAAAAGGAAAAGTTACATAGGGCCAGAAAAAGGAAAAGTTACATAGGGCCAAATCTGGGGAATACAGGGGGTGGGGAAATATTTTGAAGCCCAACTCATGCGCTTTTGCCATCCAATGGCTGATGTGTGAGCAAGTGCATTGTCCTGGTGGAAGAGTGCTTTTAAGCACACCAATCTTAGTCGCTTCTGCTTCAACTCACTATGCAAACGTAATAACAGCCAGTCACTGTTTTACCCTTTTCAATATAGTCAATCATGATGATACTTTGTGAGTCCCCCCCTCCAAAAAAATGTTGCCATCACTTTTCCTGCCAACAAAACAGTTTTAGCTTTTTTCATTGCACTTTCACCTTCACAAAACCCCTACTTTGGCTGCCATTTTGTCTCCAGGGTGTAATGGTGGATCTAAGTTTCATCTGCAGCCATAAAATGGCACAATGCTAGATGTCATTCAGATTATGCTGCAAATTTTCCAAACACTATTTTGAAATGTCCTTCCTTTTTCTATCATGATACTGCAAATTTTACCCACCATTTCTGAAGAAGAAACCTTAATCGGGCTCCGGAATGTGCATCATGTGCAGTACTTCTATGGCTGCATTTAAGTTAATTTATGTCCCCATAGACTTCTTTCAGTTCAGTTTGTGTCTGGGCCTCAGTCCACTTTTATAAGTAAAATGTTTATCACTGCACAATACATGTTTTATTCCTATACATGCCAATAACTTAAGATATCTGCCAACAAAGAATTGCATGTTGCATATGTTTGAAAATTTGAATAAAGCCATCACAAGAATCAAGCTTCTCAACAAAGTTTCCTGCCATTTTATTTACTAGGCTTATCAATCCACTCTCATATCTCAGTAAATATACATTGAAAATTTGTACCATAATTGTTTTTACTGAATTCATTATATGTATCTGTTCATTCAGTAATAGATGCTGTTAAAGTGGAGCACAAATCTTAATAACCTTGCCCCATTCCATCAAGTTTGAAGTGTCTAGTGTTATTGTTTGCATGTAAACAGTAACACATTATCACCAGATACCTGTAATTCTCCAGTATTGCCACTGTTACCTTTGTACATCAAAGATTAAAGAGAAAATGTATTTCCTGTTTTTTATATCACATTGCTGGCCATTCAAGTTATCTTTCAATCATAACTGACAAACCAGGCATCTTCAGATATGTATATATGACTTATTTTTATTGCTTTGGTGTGAGGAAGTAGTCCCCAAAGTTTGTCCCAATATTTTTGTTACATCCTGTATAATACTGTCCCTGTACAAAAGTATATCATGAGATATTAACTTTTGCAAAAATTATAAAGACATAAGCATCCAAAATGTTCTAACTAAATTGCAGTTTCCACCTTTGAAAGGATGCCTTAAACTATTTTCACTTTGCTGAAGGTATTAGCTAAAGATGCCCAAAGAGCATAATATAATAACTTCTCTAAGGGTTTGCAGAATTCCATATATGCAAAACAAGTAACTGTCACTCACATGTTCCTCCAGTAGCTCAACCACCTGAAGCATGCTTTCTTCTATTGTGCATTGTACTGTCTTCACAACAAGGTCTGGTGTCTCTGGTTTTTCATAGGCCTGGTCAACTCCAGTGAAACCTGTAATCAAGCAATCATTTTCATTCTGTTTAATAATGTGATTCCTTGGCTTTGCCTGGCCAGTGTTATAACTCTGGAGACAATTTTTAAATTATGAATTTGTGAACATGTTTTTAGACTCAGTAAAAGTAAAATGAGGAGTCATTTATGCTGGAGATGGAAAGACTACCAATTTGTGAAGAAAGCTATTACAGCGCTAACAAATTAACAGGAACAGAGCTAGTAGTCTGGCAACAAGAAACATCCTACGGTTTAACACATTAGAAATGTAAAATATAAACACATGGAGAAATCAGCTTTAAAAAGGGGGGGGGGGGGGCAAAGCGTAACACAATGTCAAAATGAATCTCTTAAAAATTCCTCAGAAACCCATAAAATCAGCAGTGTGGAAAAATATATTCATAAACAAAGAAAGTAATTAATGGATATCATTGTATGATTCAGTTGAACTACACACTCTTAAAGCTTCACTTACTTTTCATAAATGTATGGAACCGGTTTCGAGAACATTTTGTTCCCATCTTCAGCCATGCTAATTTAAATAAAAAGAAAGTAATGCTAATTTGAACTTGTACAGAACTTGTGCATGAAGCTAATCATATAATTAAGATCACTGTATGATTGAATTTAACTACACACTCTTATTGACTTTACTTAACTTGTTTAAATTTAGTACTTGTTTTGCAGATCATTGTTCACATCATCAACTAACTGTGTCGGTCCTGGTGGTGTAGTGGTTACCATACTTGCCTCCTACGCCCAAAACGCGGGTTCGAACCCGACCAGGATCGATGGATTTTTTCGGGCGTAAAAATCCTAAGTATGGCTTCCTTCGGAAGGGAAGTAAAGCCGTGGGTCCCGTGTCGTACATTTACGGCACGATAAAGAACCTCAAGCCTGAAAGAGAGGCCTCTGAGCAAAATTTGTCGGCCGTTTCACGCCCTGAGTTGAATGGGACGCTGATGACCTGAGATGTTAAAGAGCGTCCATAAATAAATCAATCAATCAAATCAATCAGCTAACTGTTGACTGCTGGATAATTCATTATGCTTTGGGGATGTATATTCTGCTCAGGTGGAGGTGTGATGAGCTTAAAGTTTATGTTTTCAACCCCGGAAGTGTTTCAAGTTCATTAATCTATCTCTGTATTTATAAATGTAGGTTTTTTCCCATGTTGCTAACTCTTTAGGTCCTTGTACTGATTTTAATAATTTTACTTTTTCCACTATGTTATGGTTTTCTGTCCAGAAATGAGATGCTACTACTGATTTCTCCATTTGTTTGCTAACTCTGTAGGTCCTGGTACTGATTTTAATAATTTTGCTTTTTTCATTATGTCATGGTTTTCTGTCCAGAAATGAGATGCTACTGCTGATTTCTCCATTTGTTTGTATTCTATGTTCTTGATGAGTTCTTTTAACTGTGAGCCTATGGAATATATGGTAAAGTCTATATTGGAAAAATAAAACTAAATTTAAACAAGTAAGTGTAGCCAACAAGAGTGTAAAGCTGAGTCAATCATATATTGATCACAATTAAAGAAAATTTACTTAATTTTGATCTTCTAAACAACAGTAACTTCATCACTAATCTTAATACCATGCTGGGAATGAAGGTGAAACCATGCTAATGAAGGCAACAAACAGCCTTCGAAACATGTCTAAGTAAGTGGAACAAAATTAGTGAAATTTGAGTGATTTCCTTATAAATAATTTCAAAAAAAATATTTCAGTCATTTGAACATTTTTCACTCTGCACATTTTCTTCAGCCAGTGGGCAAAAGCTTTCATTGGCACTGGTGGTCTAGCATAACCATACTTGCCTTGTAGACCCAAGATTGTGGGTTCAAACAGGGATGATATTTTAGGGGGTAAAATCCTAGGAATGGCTGCCTTCAAAAGAGAAGTGACTGTTGGTCTCGTGTAATAGATTTGTGGCATGTAAAAGAACTCGATCAAAAGAAGAGACCTCTGAGCAAAAATTACTGGCCATTTTCACACCGTGAATTGAAAGAGATGGTAATGATTAGAGATGTTAAAAAGCATCCTTAAATAAACCAAAGTAAATTAAATAGCAAAAGGTTTAGTAAGCATGAATCTTCAAAATAACCACTTTGACTGGTTCTGGACCAGTCCCTAGCTCTTCAGTTTTTTTTCCCCTCAAGTTTTCACACAAAAGGGTCAATAAGGCTGAAGCATTACAGAATTATTTCTCTTATTTTTTTCTAAAATATTTGTCCTCTCTTAAAGAATTTCCTCAGATATAGTAGTATGTGCATATTACATTCCTGTGCTCACCAGATTTTACAGTTGTCTGTAATGAAATCAACTGCTGGTGTTTTTCACCAAACAGTCTATCTTCTCTACTTTTTGGATATCCATGTCCAATACCATACATCTCTAGATATTTTTTCACTGTGGTAAAGATTCTTAATTACTTCTACTTCAGCACTCACATTAAAAATTTATGTTTTGGTCTGGCTGAACAGGACATCAGCACTCGGTAACCCAACACTTTATGAAAAATAATTTATAATACCTGCAGAATGGAAATAATGTATACCTAAATAATAATATTTGTCAAGCTCAACTGAATACAAGATAGCCTGTGCTGTCTACAGAAACCAGCCACCTATTGGAGGTCTGATCTATGTTACTGGACATGTTGGACTATCAAATAGCCAGATTACTAGAAACTTATACACTGCACAATGGCATTTCTCTTTTAAATCTAAAATATTTAGAGTGGAGCCGTATTTTGATACATACCTTTGATAATACCTTGCCGTGCTTTCTTGTATAAGCCTTTAACATCTCGTTGTTCACAAACATTTATTGGAGTGTCCACAAAAACTTCAAAGAATGGTAGATCACTGTCCTTGTGTATTTTTCGAGCCATCTCTCGGTCCTAGAAGCAAATATTGTTTTAAATATTATTTTCTTGCTGGTTTACTGTGTTTTATTACAGTATAAAAAGTAGCAAACGAAAACTTGAGTTGCATACATGCATATTTAATAACTACAGCATAGACAGTTACATATTTTCTCTGCAAAATTAAGAAATCTAGTTCAGGAGAAATGTTAATTTTCAATTTTACTATTATTTGTTACATATAGTCTTCTTTTATTGTTGACACTTACCGACTCTAATACCTAATATAAGAATAGTCCAGGACATGTAAAAGATTAGAAAAAAGCAAAGGAACCCTTTTTCAAAACAACCTAAATCACACGGTTCATCATATCCTCTCCAAGATTCTGTAACATGGACGGTTCAAGATTATTCATGTCTTTATTCCTGCACACTGGCATATTGCTTCCCATCGCGGTAAACTGACATGCATAAGACTCCCCATACATTTGCATAGGGTTCATGTCCAGGGAATTGGTAGACTTCCATGACACTAACACTTCCTTGTGGATCTGCAGTGTGGGTGGTTTCATTGTTCTACTGAAATATCCAATCCTCTCTGCAACAGGTAAAAAGGGCTCTTCAAGCATTGTGTGAGGTGTATGGCTTTCATACGACCTGTAGGAGATGCAGAATGTGCTATCCTTCATGCACAAATCCACCCCAGAATTAGATTTTTCTCCTTGCTTCCTCTTCTTTTCTGAGGTCATGCCAGTAGTATGCTGAACCATCAGGACCGTCCAAGTTGAATTTCTTTTCATTGCTGAATATTACACACTTCCATTCTTCCTTCCCAGTCAACCCATCTCTGTTTATGGTGAACCATAAGTTGGAGTTGCTTCTTTTTGTTCTTGTATTTCAATATGTTTGTTTGTCTGACTAGCCTGGGCAATGTCGCATTGCAAACAGTGACAATGGGATCACGAGCAAGGTGTCCCAGCGATGACCCACCAGCCTTTGTAATCACTTGCCTCTTTTGTTTAGGCGTAAGTTATTTAGGTCTTCCAGGCGAATTTTGCATTCCACAATTATTTCTTAGCTGCAGAAAGCTGTTCATAACCTTCCAAGACTTCTTGCTATTTCTCGAGTCGAAAATCCTTCTTCTTGTAGGCTTTACCCTGACTTAGTTCGAAGCTGGACAACTCTGCCTTCAGTCCCATACTCACTTAAATGTGCGCTACACACAAATACAACAGACACAAGGCTGGTTACTCTGCAGCTGCAGAAAAGTGTTTGCATATGAAGGTCATGAATAATGCATCCTGATCTTACATTTTGCAATAGAATATTTTCTGTCTTCTGACCCGTATGCAATGAATGCATATATTTGTAACTAACTCTATGATAAAGGTCATATAATTTGATGTACTTAGGCACATATTTGTTTGATTTCATTTTTTCTCTATAAGAGGTGTTTTTGTAAACTATCTCCTGTGACAAGACTTGTAAATCTCTCCAACCTGCTTCTGATAGTTTTGGATCGTCCTTACTGAACATCCAACAATATGAAGGTAGCTATTTAATCACCATGATTTGTCAACTTTGCCTATTTCTGCAAGTAGGTCTGCGTGTTCGTTTCCCATGATGTCACAGTGTGCAGGTACCCATTGGAAAGAGATTTTATGAGCAAGATCCTTCAGCAACAGTCTGCATTCCAGAATTCGTTGCAAATCGCATTGATAGTTTTTATGATAAGGTCTAGAGTGCCGACTTTGAATCCGAGAGCACTGTTCTGTTAAAACCAGATTTCCTCAATTATAATTGTTGGACTGCCAATGTAATAGCTTCTATATCACCATCAAAAGCTGTAGTGTGTGTGCTCATAGGTAAGCAATAATTAAAAACCTTACAAAAACCTCCAGCTCTTGCTCCCTGGACTCTATTTAACATGAAGCCATCAGTAAAGACATGTAATCATTCACTTTCCGGAAATCGACTTTAGATTTAATTGTTCCGTGATCATATCCTTCTTTAGTACCTTCAACCGTCCCTGGGGAGTCATCATTTGGGAAACTCCAGATCACCTACTGCCTCTTTAATTCCGGATCGTATTGGTAAATTCAACCTTCGTCAACTTAATGATATCGTGGTCACTTCGGGAAGTGTCATTGTCAAAACGCCGAACCGTTTCCTGGCAACATTGTGGGGTACCCAAATATAAGAAAACTTCTTCATACCTGCGGTGAATGAATGTTTAGAGAATGGCCTATCTCTCTGTAAGTCATTCCCGGATCGTTCTTCCATATGACAATGGGAGGTGCTCAATTTCAAGAGGTTTCGAAAAAACTCTGCTTAGAAAATAAGAAATAATTTCATGAACGCAGCAACATTTTCCCCTATTTAATAACCAAACATTTTGCATCAGTAAATACAATAGTAAAAATATATAAAGTGGCTTTTTGTTGGAATATTACCTCTGCAAACGGGGACACAAAACTACAGAGTGAAACGACTCCACTGTCTGCAAACAATTTGGCAACTTCCGCAACTCTCCTAATATTTTCCTCACGATCTTCTTTTGAGAAGCCCAGATTTTTGTTGAGACCAGTTCTGATGTTGTCTCCATCAAGTCCATAGGCAGGAATCCCTCGGGATACCAAATATGCCTCAAGTTCGAAGGCTATGGAAGTTTTTCCAGCTCCAGAGAGTCCTAAAACAGAAGACATCCAAAATGTTTTGTTGCATTGCATTCTTTCAACATGATCAAGCTAAAGCCAATAGTACGGATACTGACGGTTGCAAATGTACACCCTTCGACAAGAGAAGAAAAAGAAAAAATTCATCTCCAAATTCTACCTGTCGGAGGATTTCGGGGGTGCTCGATAACGCTGTATTTAAAAGCGCATGCAGCGACTGCATAGTGCAGTGGGCGATTTGCCTGTAAATGTTATGGTCACAATCATAAGAACGTTGATGACCTGAGATGTTAAAGAGCGTCCATAAATAAAAAAAAAAATCATAAGCATCTGGAAAGAGAACGTTAGTGTAGAGTAGCGGTGGCCGAGCAGTTTAGAAGGCTTGCTCTTCTGCGTAAGTTACTGGGTTATTATTACTATTGGTTTATCACATTTCCTTAATATCATATTATATTTTAACATGTTTTATAACATTGAGATCTTACAGAAGATTTGACTTAAGCAAAATTTTATATGAGGCGCGATTAACTGAAACCTGCTCAACTCCATGTGCCAATCAGTAGTTGTAGGGATGAGATAAAAGGCAGCTACCCCGGTAGAAGGTGCAGTTGACGTGCGTTTTCGTTTGGCTGCGCGAATGCTCAGCAAATACAGTGCGATCAGCGATGTTTTCCCCTCCGACGCGGGGTTTATCCCATGAGCGAGCCCCCATTCGTTTGCCGCGCCGTTTAGGGGGTAGCAAACCTGCTTACTTACTTATTGACCTTGCTGATTGTCGCAGTCGTAGCGCAGTCATTCCCGAGTGTGTGTTGTGCTGTTTGGTTCTTAATTCAACAGTATACGTTAGGTGTGTTTACAAAGGCACAGCGTGTCTTTATGTACGATTAATATATTGACTCACTGATGAAAAAATCATAAGGTTACTGTTTTTAAGCATACAGTGGATTCTGTTACTTATGTGGGAAAAATATGTTGAATGTTAAATCAAGAATGGCCATGGTGGAAATTGGCACTTATTTAGGTAAAGTGAGAGCAAACTGGTTGAAAAAATTAGCAAGGCAAGGAAGAAAGTGTACAGTGTGAGATTTTGAGAGTATAGATTGAAAAAGTAGGAAGGGCCTCATAACTCGATAACCGCAGTGTTTGGGTATATCGGGCCCCTGGAAATACAGCAACGTGCAAGGGTAAGTCTACAAGTTTCGACCTAACCATTTCTAGGCATTATAAAGACAAAAACTATATTTCATTTTTCAATATAGTTACCCTTTATTGCAATACACTTCTCACATCTTTGAATTAAAAGTTTTGTCTCCAAAATGGGATAAATAGCATCAATGATTTCTTCGTCACACTTAAATTTCCTTCCTCGAAGATCTTCTTAAGTTTTGAGAAGAGGAAATAGTAACTGGGAGCTAGATATGGGCTGTAGGGTGGATGGTCGATTTCCTTGAAACTACATGCACAGCTTCCTTTGTAATAAGAGCTGTGTGCACAGGCGCGTAGTCGTGAAGAAGGCGCACACCACACTCAGCTTTGCTCGCCTTTTCTCTTTGATGGAAGCACGTAGTCTGTGTAGGCCAGCATAGTACTTTCCATTGTGGTGTTCGTCTCCTTGAAGTCAATGAAGAGTATTCTTTCATTGTCCCAATACCTTCTTGGTTGTCTGAGTGACCTTGGCCTTTAGAGGTGGTGCTTCGCCGGGTTTACGCCGCTCTATTGATTCTCTTTTGGACAAGGGATCAAGTAGAGGAGTTTCATCTCCTGTAACAATGGTTTGCAGAACTTCTCTCTCGTTGCCACGGCAGAACTCCAAAAATGCCTGACAACAGATGACTCGTTGCTGCTTTTGAACTGAGAAAAGAAGTCTAGGCACCCATCTTGCACTAACCTTATTCATGTTTAAATGTTTATGAAGGCCTTGTTTTAGAAAGGCCCAACCTTGCTGCTATTTCTGTAACTTTGAGCCGTCCGTCTTCTATAATTTCTCCTTCTACAAGAGCGATGTTTTCCCGAGTAAGCATCTCCAAGGGCCGACCTGCACGCTCTTCGTCTTCAATGCTTTCTTGAGCCATTCTAAAAGTTTGGTCCATTCTTTTACGGTAGAATATGAGGGGGATGCTTCCCCATATACACCTACCAATCGCTGTTTAATTTCATATTGTCCTTCTTTTGTGAAGAACTTAATAACAGCTCAAAACTCCATTCTGAACATGTCACAATCTTGTACACATGGCTTTCTTTATGCAACCGTATCTGAATAACTGAACACAGCGTACCGGAAGTTACAGCTGCAATTGTTTACTCAATAGATAAGGTATGACACCAGATAAGGGTTTTGTGAAGGCGAAATCCTTATCGGCGAGGCCGGAAACATATGGACCTACTCTCGTAGGGTTATGAAGTATACTGAGTTGTGTTGTAGAATGGCATATAGTTAAAGTTAAATTGTATATAAATGTGATTGATTTATAATTTATATATGTGTTTGTTAAATATATATTCTATTCTACTTATGTGAATGTCATTCTAACCCTCTTTTTTCAAAGAATTAACTGACAGGGAGTGTGATTATTTTTTCAAGTCACAGCTCACACTGCAAATAATTCCATTAGAGCAATTCATAATGTGTTTCCACAAGACAGAGTTATTAGTAAATATTTGTGGCTCCCTCGGTCCGCCGATTTAACAGCCTGCGATTATTATCTCTGGGATAAATTTAAAAATTGCAATGTACAAGACGAACCCGCACACCATCAAGAACAAAGATAATATTCGTCATGAAATCGTAAGGGTTTCTCAAAAAAACTAAAGCGAACGATGAATAATTTTCTAGAAAGATGCTGCAATTGTTTGGAGAATGAAGGCGGGCAGATTTTTTTAATGGTGTTTAACGCCCGTTTTTACTACTGAGGCATCACAGGCGGTGGACACGAATGATACATGAAAAGATATATTGGGAAAGGATTTTTTTTTTTAAAGGAAGGAAGCGTTCCAGGCCTAAGTTTAGGGTGCCTCCTCGGCATTTGCCAATTATGAGGATTGAGGAAAACCTGGAAAAAACCTCAGCCAGGGAAGACGGACCTGGCGGAATTCGAACCCCAGACCTCCTGCTCACGAGTCCGCGCCTTAACGACCTCGGCCACTCGTGGCGGTCCAGGTAGATTCAACATCTCATTTAATAATTTGGTAAGTAATGAGCCTCTTAAATCAGTTGTGTTGTACGTTTGGTTTATTTTATTGTTTTACTCTCCCGCTAATCACCCAGACTGGCCGGCTAATCAGCTAACGAGCGGGACGCTCACCCATAGGCAAACAAAACTGATCGCACGGTATATAGACGATTCTGAACCCCTAAATCTACGTCTGTGCCTTAATATTTGACAGAGGAGGTTGTCATGGTCGCTGTATGGTGAGACGTGTTTCAAAGACAGCGGCAAAGAATGTTTCGCACAGGACGTCAGCAAACGGCAAACCTTCCTGACCCTGTGATGATGAAATTGTTGCATGGAAAAATCTGTCCGCAGTGAACTCCGCGAATGGTAACTAGGTGCAAAAGGGTTTTGTGTCTGCAACAGCTGTACCTGCAGGGGCCAGTGTGGGATGAGTGTCTGAATACCCAGAGTGACTTCTTCTGAAATAATATGTTACTTTTGTTCCTTCAATATTCCTGCTTCTGCTTATGGTATTGGTTTATGTTAATAAATGGGTTCGGACGGGTATCAGTTGATCAGGTCTCGTTAATTAAGATTTTTGTTCTCAAATTTTGTTTTAATTTTATCTTACCAGTAAACCAAACGGTGCATCCACGAAATCCACGCAGATGACCCAGGATCTGCCCTCTTTTATCTCGAGACACATGGTGCTTTTGTTCAGTTACATTTGTCGCAACTTGAAGGCCCTGAAACAAAGTTCGTAAGTGATTAATATCAAGATACAACTATTACAAGAAATAAACTTAACATTTTTACAAACAAATATAGGTTGTAACAGTTTTTATTGTCCCTTATATTTAAAACAATGTTATTTTTCAATATAATCAGCATGCACTTGAAGACTTTTTGTTCTACCTAGCATAGAAACATTTTATTGATAATTTACTCAGTGTCTTGATTGCACAAGAATTACTAAACTGCATTGTGTTCCCGAAGATTTTCCTTTAGTTATGGAAACTGAGTCTTCCAGGCTGTAAGGTCGTGGTCCAATGGGATTCTTCTCCATGTTTCCAAACGTTTCATTTACGATTGCGGTGGATATCATCAATGGTGGGTGAAACATTTGGTAAGATGAAGGAGAGAAATCCCACTGGACCACGGTCTTACAGCCTGGAAGACTTACGTTGCGTAGTAGACACCGGTCTGAAAGCCTGCCTTCTACACTTTCCTTTAGCTTTGGAAAAACAAAAAGCGCTTGTAGCTAGGTGAGGTATGTATTATCAGCTTGAAATCAGCATCAAACATTGCATTCATGGAAACACGTTCTCGTGCTACGGAGCATCGTCTTGATGAGCGATAATTAAACGTGACAGATTTCCTCTCCTTTACGTTTAATGTAAGCAGTAAGCTTTGTAATAATTATGCATAATAACGGTCTGTGGTCGTTTGACCACGTTCCATGTTAAGTAATCGTTGATATTCCCTCAGCATCCCCAAAATAGGAAGAATGGACTCTAACTTTGCAAAGTATTGCCTGTCTCGGTGTTGGCATTCCACGTTTTGAAGTTCAGACAGGTGAGCAGGTGACCCCATGTTTTCATCAACCCAGCTTTTGCGCTAAATTGGTTTCTGAAGAGATTACTTTTCTCTCGCTTTTCTTCATGCTTCAACATTCGTGGTGTCCCTCTTACTGTCTCAAAGTCTCAATCATTGATTGTAACATTGAAAAACTAAACATATAATATAGTGTTAAATAGATTGTGTTTTGTCTTTTCATTAAATAGAACGCGTCTTCCTGATGGAAAAGTTAAGAATTCAAAGATTCTTAATGAAACTTTGGAGGCCACAGCTGTTGTTTTCCTTATATTATCACATCATACTATTGCTGTTATAGTAATGTGTTATATTAAAAATGGATCGTACTGCAACAGTCTCTGTTAGTAAATTCTTGGAATGTGCGTTCTGTTATCTTAAAAAATAATAATAGTAATAATATTTCTCGCGTGTAATGCGCTCTGAATTGTTAACTACAATGTTTAGAGCAGTGTTTTGTTTTGTGATTAGAGATATTTGCGAAACTAGGTACAAACCTGCGAATTTCTTGAAATGGAAGTTGCATCACTGATGTCAAGCATCATTCTGGTAATGATCTATGACAAAGTTTCAGCCAAATATGACACATGGTTAACGTCTCACAACATTTTGAATCATCTACTGTCACATCTGTCATTAAAACTAGGAATAAAGTAAATAAGGCAGTGATTGAACTTTTTATTTGAAAAAGTGAACGACCGCGCAGATCAAAGTTGAATTGAGTAAGTTCATGGAAACTCTTCACCATATTTCTGATAAATGAGGTGAAATGTAGTAGTATGTGTACCGAAGATAAAGCAAGCTTCGGACGCCCAACTGAAGACATTGAAAAAATTCATTATAAGAAGGCGTCCGGAATGATTTACAATAATAGTAGTATTTGTTCCTTATTTATTATGGAATATGGTTCAATGCACAAAATCTCTGAATACTATCCCCACCAACGTCAATGTACGGTTGCCACATTCCTGGTAATTTCATGATCATCGCGAAACAAATTTTTGGGGGTACTACGACATTACTCGTGGACAGCTGCCCGAATTTCCTCGCGGTGCCGAATTTTTTACCTCACAGTGAGTCCTTCATGTTGTCGAATAAGGGCGTAATCAGGCGGAGCAAGAACTGGTGAATATCGTGGGTGCGGCATAACAATGAACCCCAGAAATGACAATTGTGAGGCCGCGCATTGTCGTGTTGGAGGAACACCTCTGTCCCTTTCGAAGTTGCTGAATCCTGCGTCTGGGCAGTGTAAGGTTCTCGCAGAAAACATTCGTTCTTGAAGAACCAGTAAGCCTGAAGTGTCACAAAAGACGGCGATGTCTTGTGCCGGGGACTCCATGGGTGATGATTGAGCTTTCTTCTCTGGAATCCCATGACTTGTCACCAGCTTGTCCAAACTCTCTTCATTATGCATTTCCAGTAGCCGACGACACACTTCAACCCTTTTGTCCTGTGTCAAATCCTGTGGAACCCAATGTGCACACACTTTTTTGTATTCAAATCGTCGTGAATATTGGTGTGCAGGTTGCGCGGCCGTGGCCTTTCTGACATTCTGTGCACGAACTTTTTGACTACATACTGTTTAAACATCTATAAATTTCTGCAGTTTTGATGCCTTCCTTCCACAAAAATAATACAATCCATCTTTGTCCATTATAGTCGTCTTCCATCGAGTCCACGTCTTATCTATTCAACAACAAACGAACGCAGTCCTTTCACTATATGTTGTCATTCTGTGCCTATGATTGTAGATAATATTTATTATCAAACTAAAGCATTGCAGATGAGAACCATATCAGTTACATGGCACTTCTGTGAATGGCGTATGAGGAGGTGCTCCAGAGTCAAATAAATGTCTAACGTATGCTAATACTTCATGGTGGGGAATGTTAGTAGAAAGTGAAGTCACATCAATAGTGGCCAGAAGTATATTAGTGTGTGCCAAAGAGCCGACTATCTTCAGCAAACTCAAAAAATGGTAGAAATATTTGATAATAGGATGACCTAGACGTAACAAATGGCTGTAACCAAAAATCTACTATGGCAGGAATGCTTTCGCGAAACTGGCTACAATCGGGCGGCCTGGACAGTTCTTTTTATGAATTTTGAGAGAAAATATATGGTGGGAGTACTAGGGGCATTGTAGATTGATATCTTGGAGACTTAAGTCCTTCTGCAGTACCAGAAGAAGTGATAAACAAATCTATATCTTGATTAAACTTGACTGTAGGGTCGAAAGACAATAGTTCATAATAAGTGACATCTTCAAGCTGTCGGTAAGCTTCGGCACTGTAAGAAGAAACGTCCTGTAATCTACTGAGGATAGGCAGGAAGAATAATTACATTAGGATTATTAGATAACGTTTTTAGTGCTGGTTTCTCGCATAAGGTTAAGCTGTCCTTAGGGGTGACCTCACCTAGAAATTTGGAACCCCTAATCAAAGTTTTAAACCGGTTAATAAACATTTGTAAAGGAAGACTAGAAGGTAAATAAGGAGGTTCAAGTTTGGAGGGAGGACATTTGAAGTAGGCTGAGTAGATTTAGTTTGCTAACGCCATCGGAAACAAATTTAATATTATTAAATTTGGGAGTCGGGGCAAAAAATAATCCTTTTTGCAAAAACAATGTTATCAGCATCAGAAATTGAAACAAGATAAATGAACAACCACATTTTTATAGCAAGAGAAATACAAAGGGTACATTTACTCTTGGGCTGCTGGTATGCAGTAACTGAGTAAAATTTGGATGGACGAGGTAAACTGAGAATAGAAGATAAGTCAGGAGCTGACGCTACGATCGATGGTGAACATTTTGGCAGACAGACGCGGCAAACCGAATAGGAATACCTTGATCTTGTACATTGCAAATATAATCGCGAGAATTTACAAAGATAATTTTTAAGTGAAAGCGCGCATCAATATACCGTTAAACGGAAGGGATATATTTAGAACACACTAAAATAATTTTAATAAAACTAAGCATATTAGAAAAATGAAATAATTGTAAATACTGACAATTATTGAGGATCATTCGTAGAAATTGCTGGGAGATATGATGCCCAAATAAGTGAAATTGGTTATGGGTGCTAGGAACAACAGAGACCAACACAAATGAACCAATGTTACGTTAGGACAAACGCCAGTAATCGCACAATAAGAAAGGAAGCCAATGTATCTTGTATATTTAGCTAATTGCTTTGAACTGTGCTTACATTTGTTAAAACAAAATTTAATTACATTACCTTGAATAGTTGCCATAAAATAATATATATATTTACATTCTCTCTCTCACTCTTGATGTTTGTTTTATGTTTCCGTGCATTAGGTTACCTTCGAGACTCAATATTTATTTTTACTACCTTCACTTGTCTTCTTGCCTTTGAAGAAGTTGTTCAACTTATAGCGAGCGATAATACTGTGAAGTGCTTTATTCTTTTTTTGCTTCTTTAGCTATTGTTATTGATAGTTTAGATATTGATTGATAGTTATTGATATTAAATATATTTACTGATAAAGTGATTTAGCTACTTGTTTTACAGTCTGTAGCTACAAAAATACTACTTTTGAATTGTTAACGTATTACTTTAATTGCTATTGCATTTAGCCACGGCTATATTGAAGCGATTGTTGTGGTACTACTGTTTGTAGCTCCATTCCAATGTATAAGGTGCATTATTGCATTAACATAAAATATACTTTTTTAAAAGTTCGTTTTCTAATTATTCACCTGCTGTGTTGTAGTTTATGTTGAAATACAGCAGTTTTTACTTTATCAGGCTTCTATTTGTAATAAGTAGTTCAAAACAGTGAGTAGATATAATTGTGCATATTAGTATATTTATATATTCAAACTGTTTATAGATACTCAACATTATTTTCAAAATAAACTTCTTGTGTAGCGGTAGGACCGCATTAGCTTTTTTATGTCACGAGACGCCACTGGCTTTATCTAGAAAGGGCCTACAAATTTGAAAAATAGAACAAAATTAGGGGGGGAAAGAAAAAATTCGCCCTCTAGTAATAATTAAAGTGGATAAGTGTTAAAACGTGCATTTCTAAATTTTAAATATATTATACGCAATGTACTGAAAAAAGTATATCTTTTCAATTAATCGTGTTAGATTTTCTAAAATTAATATTTTCTGTAAAAATTGCACACCATATTTAAGTATTAACAAACGGTAATCATTCTCAGCTCCGTAGTTGGTCTGTTTGACTCAGGTCAACCTTAGAGAACTCACTGCGGACAGAAAAATCATCGGCACGAGTGTCCGTTTCGAGCTCTTGTTAAAAATGTATTTAAAAAGCTAAAGAAATAAAATAGGTCAGCACGAAAATGAAAATTCTTGTGAAGCGTAAAAAGACTTCAGGCAACAATTATTTTATAGTGTGTCCTTAAACATTTTACAAGCAGTTCCTGTCTCACTGTGACACCAGGATCATCAAAAAGGGGAGGGGGGAAAATAGGCTGTTAATACATCAACTGTTTAATGCGGCACACATTGCTGATGTGTCATCGTTTAATAACGGGGAGGTCAGTATAAGCAAAAACTTTGAGGAAACTGAAATGCAAGACAAGGCCACTCTGAAGTTAGTACGAGATAGACAGAATGCGTTTTGTAAGTGGATTAATGGGTTTATTAACTTTACCTTGGACTATGGTAAATAATGTCACACGATCACCGTGCTGGCAAACAGCTCAGCGCACACAGTAGCGAGCAAACAAAAGACACACGCTTAAATAATATTCTTACCCAGACAGATGTGGATTTATGCATCTCCTGTAAAAAGTAACATAAAATGTTTAAAAAGCTATACAAACTATTATTAAAAACGTTTTTATTCTACGTTGAATATTATAATATTAACAAATAGCAGGAACTGGTTAGAACTTGCATGAACGAACTACTGCACCTTAAATTAATATTTAGTGTGCAGACACAAGGTGGAGGGGAGTGGCGACTTTTAAAATGTTCGCCAATTATATCTTTGTTAGGTACATGTCTACTTCCCAACACTTCATTTGTTCTGCTGTTTGATTTTCTTAGATACTGTTTTTCTTTAAATTAGGGAGGCGTAATACACACAATACTGTAACACTGATTAACACAATTATTTCACAAGATAATTGAATACGGGCTCCAGTGCAGTTTTTTATTCTAAATTCAAATATGTAATTATAAATTTCCCATAAGGTATAGTTTTTATGATAGTAATTTTTATAATATATTTTTGTATATTAGGCTTTCTAGGTTATAATTTTTGTGAATTATAGAAGTGGCAATTTTATTCAGAATAAGTTGGTATCACTGCAGATTGATTCATGTTCAAAATTATCTCTGTGTAGCCTTATTCATCTTCAAACATGTTTAAATATTGCATTATTATAGTAAGCAGACACCCATTAGCCAGCATTTAAGTTGACAGCAAAATGAAAGTGACACACGGTTCTGTTATTATATATCTTCAGCTGAGACGTGTGCAGTATTACATGAAGCGTGTGGGAAGTTTTGAAGTGACTTTAAAATGTTTAAAGATGGGACGCAAGCAATTCAAAGGAAAGTGGACCTGGGACTCCAACTTGTGCTCTAACGGAAGAAAACACTAATGCAGTTGATTTCATTGTGAGATAGGATCGTGGAATAACATAAAGAAAACTTTGAAAAAATTCCAAGAATTACACTGGGTGACAGCCACAGGTTGGTAGCTGAAAACCTCATCTGAGACGGTTCTAGGACTACTGATTCCCGTATGCAGTTGAAGATGATGTTTACAGAAAGATACGGAAGTTTCTTTCAAAGGTGCTGATGAAACTTGGCTATATCATTTCGATCCTGAGAGCAAACAGCATAACTCTGTATAGTTACCTCATAAAAATTTTGTTTCTGCTCGGAAAGTTACGCTCACCTCATTTTTCGATAGTTTATCGTACCTGCACACACAACTGTAACTGGGCAACAGTATATAGATGTCCTGAAAACTGCAAGGACATATAACACAAAAGCCCACATTTCCGTGCAACAAGGTGCGATAATGCACGGCCGCACATCGCAAAAGTTGTTGCTGAATATCTCTCAAAAATCTTGCCCTCTCTTTAGTCCTGTGTTCTTGAAGAAACAGTTTCCATCAGAAGCAGTGGTGAAGGCTGCAGAGGCAACTCTGAAGTACATGTCAAAAAAATGTTTCCAACATGTGTTTGACGACTGACAAAAAAGCTGGGACGGGGCATTGCATCCAACGGAGACTACTTTGAGAAAGATCATCAAAATTATGAAAATGAGTTCAGCTATGTTGTCAAAAAGTATGATACTTTTTTACTGTCGTTACATTCAAAGTGAAATTATGAGTTCCTTGTCGCCAACAATGGCTCGTTTCAGATATTTTCCTTTCTTGTTCTCAATATGTAAGTCAGCAGTTAACCATCAAACATATCTTCATTATGAACCAAGCTGGGGATATGGATTTGTATTGTCAGTGCTTTCACAACAGATTGATATCGGGAAAGAAAAAGGTTCTTTTATCTTCCATAGTGTACAATGCTACAAGTAGCAACTGCCTTGTATATCTATCTCCATAGCCTGATTACAAGATAGTCCAACTGGATTAAAACTGTGCTTTTCTGCAGTAAGCTTTTCAAAGTTGTGAAATCTGACGGGGAATTTTTCTTCTGACTGCAGAGTTTGAGTGAACGCTAGTCGGCATTCAGTTGTTTCATAGTGCTCAGTTGAGTTTCATACATTACATATCATTTCAATTGCCTTCCCGACATTATCAAGAAACTGGAGATTGCCTCCGCAAGCAGTAATGGGAATTATGGAAGAAACAGTCCAGACTGTTACGGACTTGTGCACCATCCTCGATTAACATCGGGATATGGCTGCGTTTAATGCGTTTTTTTTTTTCGGTGCATCGACAATGATCAAAGCTAAACTATATAGTTGGTCGCGGGTGCTGGATCGATCATCTGTTGATTTCGGTCATATTACACAAAATAGCTGCCCGTTTCGATTTTCTGGAAGGTACTGAGGACAAGATAATGTACATGGCTTACTTAAATCGGGACCAAGATGACTCTTTTGAAGATTATGGGGACAGCCTCTTTGGCTATAACTTAGATGCTTTCTTTTGAATAATAGTCGTAAAATAGTGTAGTTCAGCTGGTGGCGGTTCGTTGAACGAGAATTAACTATGGTGCACCGCAACTACAATTTCACCGCGATTAAATTTTGATCACGTTTCAGTAACCCTCGATCAGCACGGATTTGATCGAGAATGGTGCATATGGCCGTTGGTGTTGTGTCAGCTGAGGTGAATGGTGTAATTTTCACTAAAATGTAAGCTGTGCTGAAAAATAATCCGCGACATTAAACTTTTCTTACTTTGTGTTGCGTATTTAATAGTATAATTGTAGAACACCCATTGCTAGCTCCTCTGTGTGAATGCACTCATGTGACATCTAGCAATATTTATCGATCTTTTCCCCCAAGTATAAAAAATTAACGTATATGATAACGGAACATTTGGAAAAGTGATCATATTAATTAATTATACACTCCCTTCCAATGTAAATGGAGTCATCTGTCTTTCAAAATTTGCATTCATTCACATAGCAGAAGAACTTAGTTGATTATTGAATATTTTGAAATGACACGTACGAATTTCTCAGTTTCACTAGCTGTAAATAAAAAGGAAATGCTTTTTCTAATATAAATATGTAAACATTGTTTTAAATGAAACATTTGATGCTATATATAATTGCTTCATAAAACATTCTTTGGCTGTATATTTATTCACATTTTTCTCAACTTGATATTACGTAAAATACGGCTTCTAATGATCTGACGAGACTGCCTCGAGAGTGCTTTTCCCACTGCCTCCATACACATTCCTTTATGGCCTCTGAATGTTGTTGATGGTCACATTTTCTGCAAAAGAAATTCAACTACTGCTTTTGCAAAATGTGACAAAACCATTATTTTTTCCGACAGAAAGAAAAACTGGTAATTCGTTAAGGTGAGCATAATGATCTCAATGAATACTGTGCTTAGAAACGAAATTGATATAAAACAGATTTGAGCTAATTAGAACTAACTTAAGTTCTATTTTTTTTTCTTTTTCTTTAGTTTTCCCCCCTTCTAACCTAAATTTTTAAATGACTGAGCTTCTAAGCATTTTCACACAAGCCCCCCAGCGCCCTTTGGTTGATCAGACAAGTTGAACTTGACCCACAAGGGTCCGGCGAGTGGCGGAAGGAAAGCAGATGTTCATGAAAAATCCTGCAAGGTTTCGAAAGGAATTCATGCATGGCCCACATAGATTATAGCTCTCGTGGCACTAGAGGACACGACAAACCCAAGCACATCTGTTAACCTTTTCTCCATAGTGACCAGATGTCCTTCACATATCTTTTTGCTTGAGAAAAATATACAACAGTTCATTATTAAAAATATTATATTTGTTGCTTCTTTCAACACATAGTGCAACACTCATTTTCACATCACATCAGAAAATTGCTTGTAGAACAAAAGTGTGATCTAACACATTACACGTGTATGGACTTGTGATTTGTAGTTATTAGTAAAATTCTGTTCCACAAAGGTTTCTGCTAAACTTGTACTTTACAGCTTCATACTTAAAGTGAACGCATGCTTTTCCTTGTTGTTCCACAGAAGTATTAGTTGTGCACTTGTAATTTGAGTATATTTTTCTACAAATTTAGGAATATTAGTAACTACAAATGCTAGTGAAAGTTTTCATATCTTTTTAGTACTTTTTAGAATCATTTGATCTAAATGTGCGAAGTATTGGCGAAAGTAATGATAACGATGAAGAATAGGAATATGTATAAAAAAGAATAATTGAGTATTTAAGTATAATGAAAAAGTTAGGTTAAATGCAATAAAAGTACGGCTTATGACTGATATTGGCCTTACCCGTATCAAATGTGTTATTTTTTTAGTACTGTTTAACGCCTTTTTTCACAGGCGGTGGACACTGATGATACATGAGATGAAATGATAAACTGGGAAAGGATTTTTTAAGTAAGGAAACGTTCCAGACCTAAGTTTAGGGTACCTCCCCGCATTTGCCAGTTATGAGGACTGAGGAAAACCTGGAAAAAAAAAAAAAAAAAAAACAGTCAGGGAGGACGGTGCTGGCGGGATTCGAACCCCAAACCTCCCGTTCACGAGTCCGCGCCTTAACGACCTCGGTCACCAGTGGCGATCGTATCAAATGTATATTTCAGTCTAGCATCTTACATTTTTTTTATTGTTATGTTTTTTTAAGAGTCTTGCTACTTGCTATGTGCAACTAAAAGTATTTGTTTCCATTCCTCGTTCTCTTTTAAAATATTTTCCTTTAACACAATTTCCCCCCCTTTTTTTTCTTTTAATGAAAATGTGATTGCCAAACAATATAAGCAAATTTATATAAACATAAATGATCAAATAAATAAGGTAGTTCAATCGGGAAACTCTATTCCTTCTGCCTTCTCTCTAAAATTAAAAATTAACGCTCTTGTGTATCTGTGTGCAATCGTCGTCTCAAAGCAAAACTATTACGCTTGAATGTTGACAAATGCACAATAAATGCTTAAATAATCATTATATCTGAGAAAAAACAAAAGACACATTTAGCAATAATGCGCTCTGTTCTTTAAAAAATATTATACTTTTATTATTGACTGGACATAACCTAATTCAAGGTATGGCGACGTGTTGTAAACAGCTGTTTCTCCATATTGCTCTTATATAACGTCACTTGTAACTTTTTACTAATTCTTTACAAGTGTTTTATATTCTTTCGTGGAACAGAAAGTTACAAGTATATATTATACAAAGAATTGTAGTAACAAATGTGTAATGTTACTAGTTACGTCATTTAAGAGCAAGAGGGGAGAACAGCTGTTTGCCAAACGTCGCACAGATGTGCATTCCCTAGTAATACTTTAGTACTTCTTAAAGTTCAAAACATTCCTGCTAAATGGGCTTCTCAGAAATAATTTTATTTAAATCGTTTATTGTGCATTTGTCAATATTCAGGTGTAATACCTCACTTTGAGATGACTATCGCATACGGATATACAGGAGCGTCGAGAGATGGCAGAAGAATCGAGCTTCCCGATTGCGCTCGGTCATTTATTTGATTACTCCATTTCGTCGTTTATGTTCATATAAATTTGTTTATATCGTTTGACAATGCATTTTCATTATAAGCAAAAAAGTGTGAAAATGGTGTCAAAAGAAAGTATTTTAAAAGAGAATGAGGAATGGAACGCAATTATTTTAGTTGCTTGGAGCAAGAACTTTAAAAACAAACAAAGGATAACCTAAGATGCTGAACTGAAATGTACATTTGATACAGGAAAGGCCAATATCAGCCATAAGCCGTACTTTAATTGCACTTAACATAACTTTTCCATTATACTTAAATACTGAATTGTTCTTTCTTTATACATATTCCTACTCTCATTATGATCTTTTTGCAATGCTTCGCATTTTTAGGTCAACAGATTCCAAGAATTAAGAGAAAAATGTTAAAAGTTGCATTAGTATTTGAAGTTACCATTATTCCTATATTTGCAGAGAAATCTATACAAATTACAAGCGCACGACTAATTTTAATACCTCTGTGGAACAGAACAAGGAAAAATTACTTGTAAGAGTGGAGTTGTAAAGAAAAAGTGGAATAGATTCTACTAATAATTACAAGTGTTACAAGTCCATACACTTGTAATATACATACTTTTGTTGAACAGGGCCCTGGTCTGATTAGCGCCTTAGCTTAAATACATCATTATTGTTGTTGATACAAAAGCGTTTATCTCCCCCCTCAAAAAAATCACTCTGTACATAATTGCGATTATAAGTGTTGGCAATGCTGCAATCGGCCGATCACATGTTCAACACAAAATGGAGTCTATTGCTAAACATTTCTCACTGTTTCATATATTTCTAAGTATAGCTTTGTATGATATGATTAAACTAGATTACGCTTTTTGGAATGTATAATTATTTGTTTCTCTGTTTTCGCGATCGATAATAGCTGAACAAATTGTCTTTATTATGCTAGCATTCCTCTTTTAACAACAGGGAGATTTTGTCATTCAGAAAGGCCTTCTGTATATTTCATACTTAAACCTAATTGGATAATCTAACAATAAGTGTGCACTAACACCAGTTTTAAAAATGCATTTAGTTAAGTGAAAGCATAAACTTTCGGCAAGAAATTCAAAATGTTGCAACTCCGTATATAACCGATACACTCATTTTAGTGACAATATCAATCAGATCAATGCTATTACGTGAGCGTACGATCTTTTTTTTTCAAGAATATATTGGCCTATTATATGGGTATTACAAAAAGTAAAATTATTAGAAAACTAGAAAGTGGGAAAATAGCATGCATCAATAATGTTATTTGCTTAATGCTGCTCCACACGGCGTATTGGGCAAACTAGCATGTAAGTGCAAACGAACATAAATGCATAAAAAGTCGTTAAGTATTTTTCTATACCAGAATTATAAACAGTCTTTATTGTTCAAACCGTAAATAAAATGCCATATTATGACACAAGTTGCATAACATTACCTTCGTAATTTACGTCATAAAATTGTTTTCATTGCTATAATGCTGTCAACGAAACATTATATTACGAATTTATATGTCATTTTCATTGCAAAACACACAGTTACAGAATTAATATACAAATATGTTAATATTAGCTGTGAAAAGCTTTTGATAATATTAGCTTTTTCTGAAATAACCATCAGTATTTTTACTTTTCAATTAATGAATCTGTCGTACTCTTTCTAATAAGTATCATATGATTTTCTCGGTAGTAATGTCAATTCAGCCTTTTCTGCTTTGGTTAAATTTTCTTGAGGTAAATCCATCTTCGCCAGCAGCAGCAATATTAGGAAAACGAAATAAATATTCTCCATCTATAAAATAACGTCATATGTATAATAACAGAAGGCACTGTCAGTATATCAATGGAAAATTGACATTAATATTAATTTGCTTTTATTAACATTCTTTTATAATTCAGGTATACCAAACATAGCATATGAATATCGTGTTATACAATTATTGTATTGGCAAAAATTCGAAACTCGTTTCGATAGTTTCTTGAATATTACTCGTGTAACAAAGTATAAAATTATAAACTAATATATTATTCTGTCAACAAAGGACTGAAGATATACCTACACATTAGATGACTTCTTACAGAGTATACATTCAGATAGTTTCCCTCCTCTCGTTTACGTTATTTTATCCTTAAAAAGGACTTTGTTATTGTTAAAACTATACTTAATTCATTCTCATTTAAAGTTCTTTAGAATCATATGTTTTAATGTATAAATGAAACAAAATCATAAAATATTTTCACAAATGAAAAGGGCTGTTTTACATTGTTAAAGTGGCCACCTTGCTTTGAGAGCTGTGTGGTAGTACTGTCTCATAATAGCTAAAAGCCGCTTTTATATGAATATACACTCTTGTGACATTTACCATATTTCAATGTTGGATTCTTTCGGATTGAAAATGTGCACATGAACTCAAGAGAGCCAAGGTTCGATTCTATAAAACCTGGAAATGGAATGGGATTCACCCTGGAATGCGATGCATCTAAACGGGGATGGAATTGAATGTGTTCATAAGTTAATTTTTATCACAAGTAATATAATAAGAGGATCTGAGATAGCTCAGATAGCTCAGAAAGCTCAGACCCTCGAGTGATATTTATTAAAATTATTTCACGAATAAAGTAAGGATTTAAATATAATTCCCGCAAACTCGTTTACAATATTGTAATAATTGTATACTTGTATCATGAACACTTAATTTTTCACTCCATCTTGCAACAGACGATTGCCATTAATGCCAATAGAGAAGAGCCAAATACATGTTTAGGACAATTTCTTGAATAGAAAACGAACAAAAGTAATATATATATATTTGAAATTTGCAAACACAATATTAACAATTGTATAAATGTTATACTTATGAATACCTACCTACTCAGAAACCGTGAAACTGAAATACACGAAAGTCGACTGTTACAGACTGGCTGAATAGGCAAAAACAATTGCTAGAGTTAGTTAAATGTACAGTTACTGTAAACAAAGTGGTCAGTGATGCGTGTTCAGGAATTATATATTGTAGGCATAGATTTGTCTACACTGACCACGAGACAAATGCACTTCGCGCGATAAAACAGATGTAACGAAACTTTGCGATATCGGACTGTGATTGGTCAAAATATAACATTTGTTTCATTTCATTGGTGGATTTTATGATGACGTCACATAAGTGAAATATATCACAAAATATGCATGCCTATTGCTTTATTTCATTTAACTTTCTTTATCTTTCCAAATTTTACATCTTGAATAAATAATTAATTTGTTGTTAAATACGTTATCTGGTAGGTTATCCAACATAAAAAATTAAGGCAGATTATCCAACGTATGTAGAAATCTGTAATAGATTTCAATACGAATTGAACATCATGTAAACGTGGATTGCACTGAGTTCGAATTCAACCCGAAAAGGGTATTCAAATCGATTTGAGTGCAACATGTAAACGTGGTAATTTTTTGTGTAGGTATATGATCAAAGTTAACGGTTTTGTTACCTGAAGATGTAACTACAATATTAGTGGGAAAATGCTTAAAAACACGAACAAATAGATACATGCACAACAGACACTGCAAAGACATTGTTACAGTAACGTGACTCAACTTCTCAAAAAAGTGTGTTTCATTTCATTTGATAAACGCAATAACAGAAACATGTTACGTTCTTTCGCAAAGGACGCTCATAAAGGCTAATTGCGACTTTTCCGTTGGCCGGGGGGAACAACCTAACCTAATTTCCGTAATCCTATGTTTATGATAACAACTAGATATGCATCCTTGAATAGAAACCAGTCAAAACGCGAAAGCAGGACAGACATAATGATAAAGAGCTATTTCAATTCAGTTTTGTTTTGTAATAACAAAATAATGTTTTATCTTGGTTTACTGGCCTGAACCAAAGCTGTCAGTTATTTTGGTTTGTTCCTATATGCCATGTATTTCCCTTCACTATTATGGCATTTCTGCTCAAAGGAGAATTTATTAAAAAAACGCAAAAAATTAACAGGACAAATATTTTTTTTTTTTTCTATTCTTAAAAGCAAAGTAAGGAAAAAATATGAACAGTGCTTTAGCTGGCAGCTATGTGGGGTTAAGTTCCACTTCCGTTTCCACAGTCGTTGATTTTACAGCGTGGCAGAGCACAAAGGCTGTGTGAATTGGCTTTCGTGCTGTGCTTGTACTATGTACATGGCTGTAATAGAGAGTACTTTAATTGTAAGTAAATATTTTATCTAAAATGAAGCGTGGCAGTTCTCACATTTCACAATCAAGATGACATTGTTATAATATAAAAAAATGGAGGTGGTTACATAGGGAGTGACTTTTTTTTTTAAATGTATTTATGCTGAAGCACCACAGGCGGTGTACACTGATGATACATGAGATGAAATGATAAATTGTTTTTTAAAGGAAGTAAGCCTTCAAAGCTTAAGTTTAGGGTACCTACCCGGCATTTGCCATACTGAGGAAAATCTCAGTCAGCACTGTCTGGTGGGAATCGAACCCCAGACCTAAAACTAGCGAGTCCGCGCCGTACCGACCATGTTTAGATGCTTCACGCGTTAGCGAAAACCTCGTGATTTTTCTGTGGCACGACTCTAAGAAGAGTAAGTGAAATTAGAAAACTAGTATTATTTTTACATGAATTGCCATTAGAATTGTTAAAAAAACCTGTGGCAGGTGAGATAAAAAAAGAAATAGTTAAACTTTTGAGAGAAACGCCATTTTCCTTGACTACTCATGGTAATAATAATGCAAATGCAGTAAATTTTGTCTTTAGCTGTGTGTTTCTTTTAACTGCCAACAAGGTCAAATATACAATTCTATTTTTATCATTGATAGGCATGATCTTACAGAGATGGAATTTACTGTTATTGATAACCTTTTTCATTGACATTCCTTGGGAAAACTGCATATATTTTTCTTCTAACAATTCCTATGCAGTGATTGGTGCAACAAAAAATGTCAAATTTGTGAAAGAGAAGCGTTCAACTATTATTTTTTGGGTTCATGTCATATATGCACAAAGTAGCTCTTTAGTTGTCAATAATTGTAGAGAAAGTTTTGGTCAAGTTATTTTACTATTTTGAGAGAATTTTAAAAGGGAAAATGTTTTGAAAGTATATGAAGCGTGGGGCAGAGTCACACAAAATTTTGAAGAAAGGTGAAGCCTGTTTGTCCTATCTTCCTGAATTAATTAATAGAACTCTTCAGCTGTACATCTTGTTTTTAGTAAAACTTTCTTAAAGGTTCCACACACAGATTTTTGATTTTTGATATTTTATTCAGAGTGCACATGCTTTAACATTGTAAGTACAAGGGGGGGGGGGGAGTGCATCGTTGTCGCACAGCAATTGTTTTTCCGAATCCCCCTGAATTATTTTTCTTAAGTAATTTAATTGAGCTTTCAAACTCATGCTTGTTATCTTTAGATAATTGTCATGAAGGTCGAGAAATAATTATCATGTATTTCTTGACCTTCGTGACAACACACACCTCAATTAAATTACCATAAAATTATCAGCACTCGTGGTATTATTGAAGAAAGTGTTTGGTTATGAGACGCTTGTTAAGTGCATCAAAGTGAAAGCTTAGTTGAATAGATATTCAGAAAATAAACATAAAGTTCATTCTTATTCATTTAAAAAATAATTTTTGTTAGGCGTGTTAAAGATGAAATGTTAAACCATGAGAAGAGCACCATATTAAAGTCAAAATGAAAATAGCAAATTATGTCTCAGCTGGTTAGGAACATGTTCAAATCAAGAGTTTACTTCAAACAAACTATGAATATTAGAAATCTACTTTTAGCGGTTCTGCGTTCTTGTGGTGCAAATGGCGAGAGTCTAATAATTGACAAAGAATTTAGTGGCTAACAGTAGTTCCAACATTATTGAAAACACTTGACTATTTAGGTGACGTTTCACGTTTTTTGTTTTATCACAAAAACTGCAGCGGTGAGTTCATAGTACATCCCATTCAGCCATTTGACAGCGTATCGATAACGCCGGGATTTATTTTGTTGGCGCCGATCGTTGCGTGCATGGCTAGCAAATGACACGATAATTACTCAAGAAAAATGTAACATTAGAAAATGCATAGGTTTAAAAGTGCGGGTTGCACAATATTTATAGTCCCTAACATGTACAATATATGTAATTGACACATCCCCTATAGAAACATGTTTCGAAAAACGGTATGTGCATCACAGAAACTGCTGCCATAATAGCATCTTCTTTTGCAAATTTTGTACCTCGGATACCTCCCCTTCGGCTTGACAATAAATAAAAAGCACTTGCAGTTAGTTCCCGTGAGTATGGTGAATGTAGTAGCAATTCGAAATCATCGTGTGTTGCATGAGGCTCTTGTGCGCCGGAGCATTGCCCTAATGATAGAGAATTCCACGCGACAGTTTACCTCTTCTTTTCTCTTTAATGCAATCACGAAGTTTGGTAATTATTAATGTGTGGTCATGTTGCAGATGATCGGTTATTTAAAGTCCAAAAATAGTATTGTTATTCCTGTTTGCAGACGGATGGTAGAGTACGGAGATTCTCTTATGTTGCGATTCTTTGCTTTGAGGTTAAGACTCAGGATTGAACTCAACTGCAACAGTGGGCATTTGCTTTCTGAAGAGATGGTCGTTTGTGTCCATGCATCAACCATTGTGCTGATATCTTATAAAGTACAGATTAGTCGTACCATTTGAAAGTCCAATTATCTCTGCTAGTAGTTAACATTCTCTTGAGCGCACACAGTTTACATGTTCACAAACTCTTCCACATCAAAATTCCCGAGAGAATTCGGTATGAAAAGTCATACATATTTATGAATTAATTTTGGTTTTGAAACGTCTCTTGTGCAAATAAAGCTCATTTTTCTTCATTTCTGGAAATCCTCTCAGAACTTCCACATTCACTTATAGCTTGTAATCAGATTTTTCACTTCCTACACATAATCGTAATAAACAGTTTGAGTTCTATGGATATTTAATTTCAAGACCTACTTATACTAGGGACAATAAATAATGTTTTAACGCAGGTAAATCCGCGAGAAATAACTTCTCTCCTATAGCAACAATAACACTTCTTTAACTTAAATACACTCATTGTTACGCATTTTGCGGTCATACCCGTGAAAATTTTATTTATTTTTAGCGATTTTTAATGTAAGTTATTGTGGTTGTACCCATGAAAACATTTTTTTAACAATCAATGCAAATCTGCATCGATCGTAGTTACTAGGCACCTACAATTAAAAAAAAAAGTATATAATGTCGTTAACGCTCTAGCGGAGTTTTGTTTTTCTCAACGAAACTCGATCCATTTTTATATAATAAATTAATAAAAGTAGTTTTTGAAAATCATGGCAATCGGATGATTAGGATTAGGAGTATACCAGAAAAACGAGTGGGAATTAAAGCGAAATTTTAAACTCGCTCTAGCGGAGCGGTTGCGTTTTTTTAAAAGGAAACTCGGTATATGCCGTTGAAATAAAACATAAAATTAAAATAGTTTCTGAAAATCAGTGAAATCGGACTATTAGGAGGGGGTTTACCTGACTTATAAAACTTAAAAATAGCTCTAGCGGCATTAACATGTTTCCAATTAATTTTAGTTACATTCTCCGATTATTTTATTTACAGTAATGGTTCCCTTATCTGTGATGCGGTTATAGAGTTTATGGCTGTTAAAAATGTAAATACGTATACAAGTGGACTGTTAATGAAATAGCGCTTTCTATTCTGTGGGTGAATGGCCGCTGTTTGAAAATGTAACAGTATACAGGAATGCATTAGTAAGAAAGTACTGCTATGACAACTTAAATACCTTAAGTTCCCTTCGATGTCCGTATAGCTGCTGACGACTCCCAATCATTCTTGTGTCTTCCTGCGCCTCGCCAGAGTGTAGGACTGGTGTACACTAGTGACACACTTAAATAGCAGTCAGTCAGTCACTTGCTAGCGACTGTGCCCTTGTGTTACAGCTCTTGCTGCCAGTTCGCTATCGCTCTACAGTTTTTTTGCTTCACAGCGCAGTATCAACACAGTACACGTGTTCCTCTGGTCAGCAGCTTCCGTTGGTATCAATAACCCACAGCCTCACTCTCTTACAGAAATATAAGCTCTTTTCAGAATCTTCCGACACCTTCCTTTCAATATTTCATCCACCAGAACGATACGTGAAGTCGGCATAAAGTTTCTTAATAGGCACTTTATTATTTTACGTTTCTGAAGAAGGCAACAGTTTCTTTTTCTGGTATGTTCTGGAATAAGGTACCCATTTGCCAGGGATTTTCTTTTCGCAGAACTTTCACTCGGCTATATGAAACTACGCCATTTGGCGGCGTAGGGGTCCAGTGGATGATATCATGACCCTGCATATCTGCTGAACATTTTCTCAGATTAAAGTGGAAAAGTTTGGTATCGTTTGCTTAATAGTGCTAGTACCCGTGTCCCAAATACATTGTGTTGGGAGGGGCAGTGTACGATTTGTGCTTTTACCACTGGGGGATGGTGTTAATGGGTTAGCATATATATATATATATATATATATATATATATAATGCAACTATAGGTGCACTCTTTTATTGTATAAGTGCCTATTATTTACCATATACCTATATGTAATTTACGATTACTTTTTTAATATATCTTTTTGTGTACCATTAACCACATACAGAGAAAGAAATTCACAAAATCACACTGCACACTTGTCTTTTTAACTTGTTTACTTGAACAGAGGAGGTGAATGAAGGTGCGATTGTTTGCCGGTTGCTTTGTCAAGGGCACATGGTGTTGAGACTTGATCCATCTTGCTGCAAACTTTTCTGCACTGCAGGTTCATTTGTTTGAAATGAAGAGTAGATTTGAAAGTGTTGGAATTTGTAAATGATTTCTCTGATTAGTCAGGGTTACATTCATGACACGTTCACATTCAGCTCTAGATATATGTAGGTATAATTTTTGTTCCGTAAAATGTCAAACATAGCACCATTTCTACATTAAATTACATTCAAACGCAAACTTCACCAAATTAACTGAGTCCCGTCGGAACCACAATTGCATCATGGGAAATATTGGCTACATTGCTATGCTTCCTTCTGTCTTTAAATTCTACGCTTTTAAAGAATAGAACAGCAGAAGAATGTTATTAAACTGTAATATTTGAAGGTAGATACGCTTTACAAAAAATTGGAAAGAGCAGAGATGATATGCTGACCAGCGACTATGAAACCGTTTACATCCGGTAGCTGACAATTGACTTTCTAACGGTAAAGACGCTGAAGCAACGACCGAAGGAAAAGTTCATAAAGTGAGAGAGAAAATGCTCCGGGCATTGGAGTGTTTATCGTTCCGGAGTGAAAGTGTACGGAAATCTGTTTACATTCTTGTGAAAATGTAGAAATCAATGAAACATCACATACTCGTCAAGAAATAAGTAGTATCTTGTAAGGATTATTTTATGTTGATCGTTGCATCAAGAACGAAAAACTTGGGTTGCATCGGGCAGAGATCGTTGACATTTTTCCATTAGGTATATCGCAATATCCTTGGCCAAATATAACAATACACAGCACTTGTTTATGAATCACTCTTAACCAGAACGCATGCTTTATTAATACCGTGAAGAGAAATCGGCACATTGAACAGGAGAAACGAGAAGCTATACGTCACACGCCACAAAAACTGCCATCTTTTGGCGTGTCATGTAATTGACATTATTTCCTAATATTGTGTTATGCCATTGTTTTCAGACTATTACTTGTTCCTTTAGCAGATGAATGAATGCTGGCAATTTATTTTATTTTTTTCATTCGGTGGCAATAGAAGAAAAAATGTACAAGGAATGTTTTAGAATAAGAAAAAGCACGGAAAATGGAAATGCAAAATAATAAAATGAACTAAAAATATACAATAGGAGTTGTCACTACATCTGCAATAACTCCAACACTCACTTAACATCGCCATCCAGTCGCTTAAACTTCAAGTTAACTTCTTTTTTAATGCCCTTTTCACTTCTGAAGCACCACAGACGGTGGACACTGATGGCACATGAGATAAAATTATAATTTGAGAAAGGAATTTGAGGAGAAGGTGTTCCAGGTTTAAATTCAGGTACCTTCCAGGTATTTGCTGTTGATTAGGACCAAGGAAAACCTGAAAGAAACTGTCAGGGAAGACGGTTCTGCAGACTTGTTTACGAGTAATAAAGCTGCTGCAGGTCATTTATAATAGTTGTCTACTTCTAACGAACGAGAATGTTCCATCAATAGTTCTGTACTTCATACATTTAATTTCGAATTCAAGGTTGCTTGTTCCGTAGCATTGTCGCGTTCATTAGTATTCTATATCGGCTGAGTTATTATCTGCTTACGAGGACTTTGGTTGGGAAACAAATATATACACAGAAGATGTACCCAACCGGCTTACTTTGAGTAGATAAATGGTCTCTATGATCTTTTTTCCTTCCCTTCAGAGCCTTTGATAATATGGCGATAGAGATTCTCTGTCTTACCGCTCGAATAATATTTTAGCGACAGCAGTAGTAATCTTGGATTTAACAACAGACAAACTGCATGTGGAGTGATGCAGAATGGCAGCCTATAGTGCCACGTTTTCCTCAGAGCCTTTGAGATCAGTTGTTTAGCAATAAAGTTTCTCTGTCTTACTGCACAAAAACAATATTTTAACTTCACTCAATAACAGTCTAGGATTTAAAAACCGACAAACTCTACGTGCAGTGATGTAACAGCTTTGACAATAGCAGTCTAGGATTAACTTATAAGCTACGGGAGAGTTTATCAGTGTTATAGTTGGGAACGAGTAACGGCCATATTAAAAGTTTGCCGTCTCTTTTGATACGATGAGCGTGCAATGTTGTGTTACCATTCACTTTAGATAGGAGCGAAACGTCCATTAAGGCTGTAAGACAGAGCCTACGCAATGTTTGAGCCCCAGAGTATGGACGGTACTTAAAATGGTTTTTCCTCAATGATGGATTGGTAGAAGAGGTCACATAGAGTGGCCAGCAACTTCTTCAGATTTGTCGCTCCTAGACAAATTAGAAGATGTGGAGGGTCGAACAATGGAAGCTGTGCAAGACATTCCTAAAGCCTGGTTAAGTCGTACCTCAAATAGTTTCTATAATCGACTAGCAGTACTCAAACGGTAACGTTTGAAACTCACATTTATTGATTTCCTTGGGACTGACAATGCTGACATTAGTCGAATGCCTAGGATGGTATTTACATATCACGAATGTTTTGCTCTCCCATTTCCTTTCATGCCATATTACGCGAGACGGACTGGTGGCTTGTCGTGTGGCGATTGCTTACTCCTAGCGTCTGGTGAGTGGTTCTGTCTCGGGGCTTCCCCGGGACACCTCGAGAATCTGAGACTTATGGCAAAATCAGACTCTGTATCGCCAGGAATCCTGGCCTCCCTGTATTCTCCCTTTAGTCCAATCTTTTGGAAGTGCTCCTTCGGGGACATACGTACAAAGAGAGAAAGAGTCATCTCTTGAACGCAAAAACCCTACTCGTTACAGCTCGCTGTTCACAAAGCTGTGTATCCACTGCAGCAGTGTGTTATATGACATTCACTGAAGACGCTGTCTAGTGTGTGTGTGTGTGTGTGTGTGTTCCTTTAGCACTGTGGCAGAGTATCCCCTAATGTTCTCCTTCCAGATACTTATGATTGTGACCATTATGTTTGCAGTCAAAGCTCCTACTGCAGTGTGCCATTCGCTGCATGCGCGTCCCCGAGGTTCTCCGATCGACACGTAGAGTCGAAACCGCCACGGGTGGCCGAGGTCGTTAAGGCACGGACTCGTGAGCGGGAGGTCCGCGGTTCGAATCCCGCCAGGACCGTCCTCCCTGACTGGGGTTTTTTCCAGGTTTTCCTCAGTCTTCATAACTGGCAAATGCCGGGGAGGTACCTAAACTTAGGCCTGGAACGCTTCCTTCCTTAAAAAAAAAATATCCTTTCCCAATTTATCATTCCATCTCATGTATCATCAGTGTCCACCGCCTGTGGTGCCTCAGTAGTGAAAACGGGCGTTAAACACTACCCAAAAAAAAAAAAAAAAAACGTAGAGTCGGGGGATGATTTTTTTCCTTTCCCGTCAAAGTGTGTACAATAGGCCCATTGGCTACAAGAATATGATCGACTGGCACATTGTCAAGCACCTCAGTTTGAACACAGAATTTGCAGTTTTTTGAAAGTATTTAAAAAGAAAGTTAATTTTGTTTCAGTATCGGTTCCCGGATTTACCAAAGAAATTTGTTATTGATAAGGGCACTTGCGTGGTGACCATCGCTACACATTTTCTATTCTCTTGGGGTAGCAACTCTAAATTTGTAGTATAGAAGTATATACTGCGGGTGCTTTTTGAAAAGTTCTTAATGAGAATTATTCGAAAATGTAAAAATATATTGAGTGGTCCGTTTAACTTTGGAAACAAATCATCACTTCTGGTTTAGAAAATATAAGTTCCCAGTTTATGGTCTTCTCCCCATATATTTTCAATCCAAAGAATTACATGCTTGAAAAGTTATTTAGGTGCTGCGGGACGTTAAACTAGTCCTGCATTGTTACATTTTGGGGGGAAATTAAGAAATGCTTGAGGAACACTAATAGGCAGCTGACTCTTTTGGAGTGTGCAAAAAAAGTTTCGCTGGAGATACATTCAGAGCTGAAACTTGGATGGAGGATGGAGCGTTACATCCAAACAGGGGCCAAACTCTGCAATCAGGGGTTCTTTTGGCTTGGGTTAGGCGCGTAGAGGATGATTAAAGTAACATATAAGAATCTCCATTTAGGTGCGGAAAATACTCTTGGGAACATATTCTGGCGTACTGCAAGGGGACGGAAGAATGGAGAAAGAGACAGCTACCAGCCTCGTTTGTTAACGGTGGAAGAAGGCAGTGACAGTGCTGACTTTGATGGCAGATAGGAAGGAGGAGGAGGGAGTAGGTAAATTTTTAAACAGCCTGAAACGGCTCAGATCGGAAGAGGGAGGCAACCGGGAAGGGGGTAAGAGAGCATTAGTCAAAATATTTTTTTGATATTATTTGTACATACATATGAGGGAGTGTAACTTATTTACTTGTGCTGTTTTATTTTGTTTGTTTTATTTCTGTATTTAATCGTTTTCTATTATATTTTTCCATTTATTTATTTCATTGTTACATATATTGTTTGTTTCTTAAGGTTAAATATTGTTTGTGCAATTTCATGTATTTCCTAGTATATTAGGAAAGGACGTACGGTCCCAGGACCGTGCAACATGGATAATTAGATTTATAATAAGTATATTTTGTAAATAAATACATTGCTGCTGCTGCTACTACTACTACTACTACTACTACTACTACTACTACTACTACTACTACTACTGCTACTGCTACTACTACTACTACCACTACTACTACTACTACTACTACTACTACTACTACTACTACTACTACTACTACTACTACTGCTGCTGCTGCTGCTGCTGCTACTACTACTACTACTACTACTACTACTAACTTACTAAACATAAGTCAGTATTACTTATTATTAACAGAAATTATCTGCATGGTGCATTAACAAAATATCGATGAATATTATCAAGTCTAAAATACCATTCATGTTCCATATTAGGTACTGAAAAAGTTGGCAACTCATTGTATGCCATTTTCACAAATGGCATTGCATTTGATCAGTTCAACGGTTGTATCGTTCCCAGTATATACAAACAAAACATTTTGTGATAAAACTAAGCAGAAACATATTTAACTTATTTTTCTTCCATAGTGTAACCACGTTATTAGCTACACCTGATTGAAAAGCCTGGGTCACAGAAAGGCAACATTCTAACCCGCGAGATGTAAGTAACGCTTTCAGCAAGTTTTGTGACCTTGTTTTGCGTATAACTTAGATAAAGAAAATTATCTTTGTGCATGTGACTGAGGAAAATTAGTCATGAGTTCCTTAAATACCTTTGTCAACCGCTGGCGTTTGTGAAACATCTGGCACGGGCAGAAAAAAAAAAAAGATTATTACAAAACAAAAACTCTTAGATCGTAGATACAATGAGTACTCTTGATTTTAGGGCAAAAAACATTCTCTCAGACAGATATCGGTAATAATACATATTATCTCCTTGTGAAGTCATAATAAATTATAGCTTTGTGGCTATGTGTATCACATTGAGAGTTCAATAAACAATTAAAAAAAAAACGCCGGTGCACATTTCTTGTATGAGGAAAATCAGAAAGTTTCCGGACCTGAAATAAATGTTATGTGGAAGTTCATATACTTTTATGTGTAAATCCACATAAATTCCGCTAGCTGCTATACGTGCAGCCTCAACAATGTGGGTTGAAAGAAACACTTGCCAGTATGGAGGAGCAAGAACATTAACTTGTTTATGAAAGCGACTCGCCCCTTCGAAACAACAGTTTTCATTTAGTTCTGGAATTCAAGAGGGGCCGAACATTGTTTTAAACACGAAAAGATAAGCGGGAAAACAACGACATTGACTGCGGGAAACCCTCGAGTGTCCTAAAAGCATTTAGAGGCATATCTTAATACCGAATGGAGGTTGCAAGTAGAGTGATGCCGCAGTTTTGTTTCTCCCCCCGGAGTGTTTTGCCTGTGGGCGAGCGCTCCGCTCTTTAGCCTGCCAGTCGGTCTCGGTGATTACCGGAAGTGTAAAACAATAAAACAAACCAACCATATTAGGAGGCTGATTACTTACCACATTATCAAATGAGGTGTTGAAACTGCCCATCTTCATTCTCCACACATTTTTGACATCTCTTTACGAAATTATTCATCACTCGCTGTAGTTCATTTTGAGAAATCCGGACAATTTCCTGACGAATATTATGTTTGAGTTCTCTTTTAGTATGTGTGTTCGTCTTGTATGCGGCATTTTTTTAATTTACTTCAAAAATATTAATCGCAGGCTGTTAAACCGGGGAACCAAGGGGGCCACAAATGTCTACTAATAGCTCTTGTCTTGTATATACACATTATGAATTGCTCTAATGAAATTATTCGCAGTGTAAGCACTGGCATGTCCTGTTGAAAAATGCATGATCATACTCCCTGACGGACAATTCTCTGAGGGGTTAGTATGGTCAACCGTAGGCCTAAATTGGTTCTATGATTCTTTCATCACTGAGCTAACTCGTATCAATCGTACATAAAGACTCACTGTGCCGTTGCAAACACAGAGGCATAACACACTTTATATATACTGCCGAATTAAAAAAAACTAACATCACAACACACAACCGGGAACAGCTGCAACTGCGACAGTCAGCAAGGTCAACAAGTAAGCAAGCAGGCTTGCTACCCTCTCCATGGCGCTGCTAACGAGTGGGGCCTCCATAATAGACGGAAAACATCGCTGATTGCACTGTATTTCAAATCTATAATAACGGGGACTCTGGTCATATTTTTGAAATTATATCAGGGAATGCATCAATATGACAAAGAAGTGTTACTGGTTTGGATCTTCCTAGACGTCAGAAAGTCAAGAGAATAAGTTGGTGACATTTTTCTCCGTTAGCGGCATGTAACAATTCCCTTTGAAGACGAGACAGCATAGAGTGGAGCACAGTCCCTAAGGGGCATCAGGCTGCTCTCTGCTCG
Organism: Metallyticus violacea; assembly: GCA_030762175.1. Lineage (NCBI taxonomy): Eukaryota > Metazoa > Arthropoda > Insecta > Mantodea > Metallyticidae > Metallyticus > Metallyticus violacea. The sequence continues at coordinate 15,079,855 of CM060830.1, forward strand.
CACTTAACTCCCTAGAGAATATCCCTGTAAAGTTCGCCACACTCTGCAACTTCTTGTTCTGTTTAATGATCGAAATACAGGAAAGGATTTTCAAATTGAGAGGATGCTGCAACACCACCGAGGTTAATGAGTCCGGAAGTTGTAAATTATAATTCATATTTTTTTGTACCCAGGAACGTTCTGTAGGATATTTGAGTACTAACGACGCTAAGGTGTGGCTCGATGCCCGATAATGGAACTTCACTATAAGTCGCTTGATAAGGGTCTTCGAAACTTGTTGCATTCCGACATTAACACGTTAAATACGCAATTTCTCGCGCTATACAACATTTTGTAGCTTAATGCATAATGTGCACTTCCGGTTCATGCTGTGAGGGGTGTTCAATTTGACACTTGTCCAGTTCCGCCTGCAGGAAAATGGAGGTGACCCGCAAAGAAAATATCTGTTCTGAAATTCTGCTTTCGTCTCAACAAACCTTCAGCTGAGACCTATGGAGAGTTTGTTCTTCCCTATAGCACAACTTTAAGATGGTTTAAAATGTTTAAAGAGGGGCAATTCATTTCAAAGGAAGGTGGACGCGGCGCTCCAGTTTGTGCATTAAACTCTGAACATTTCACTGGGTGCCATCCAAACGCTGATAACTGAAATGTTGTACATGAACGTGATTGTGCACGGCGGGTTCCAAGTTGAAGATGGTGTTACAAGAAGATGCGGGGTTTCTTTCAAAGGTAATCACTGCTGATGAAACTTGGATACATCATTTCGGCCAGCAAGGAGCAAAGCTCTGTGTGCAAATATCCATCATTACCCCCCCCCAAAAGGCAAAAGTGGTTGCTTCTGCTGGGAAAGTTATGTCTTATCATTCTTGATATTCAAGGTTTACCAGCATGTATCTACACATACAACTATAACTGGGCGGTACTGTAGAGATGTCCTGAAAACTATGCAAGGCCATATCACATTCAAAACCCACATTTCCGTGCAACAAACGATGCTGCACCATGATAATGCACGACAGCACTCGCAAATGTTTTTGCTGAATATTCACAAAAAGCAATGTAATGTATGTCCCTTACCCTACCTTTAGCCCGGTGTGACATTTTCATTTTCTCCAAATCCAAGAAAAACCTCTTCGGGGGAAACATTTTCCATCATTAGAAGCAGTGGTGAAAACTGCGAAGACGAGCATTTGCCCCCCCCCCCAAAAAAAAAAAAAAAAAAAAATGTTGAGCATGTCTGTGAAGACTGGCGAAACACTGGGACAGGTGTATGGCATCGAGCGGGGGGACACTTTGAGAAAGATCATCAAAATATGAGGGCGAGTAAAGGTATATTTTCAAAAAAGACTATCATTCTTTATTTAACAGCCCTCATACTAAGGTCTGCAAATGTTTTATGTACTGGGAAAATTGCTAAATCGCTCACCTTAAAAAATTATTATGTTATTGCTAGATAATAACATAATAAATATACAAATTAATAAAGATTATCAATTATATTAATCTACTCATAAGTTTGAAAAAGCAAGAATACACTGAAACGTTTTAATCTAAGACACATATAATCTTTACACTCATATAATAAAACAACCAGTTTATCTTCTACAATAATTATCAAAGTACTTTTGATATTTCTGTACAGGAGTCAGGGACAGCACTTCATTATCTTGCAAAGCAGTATCTCCACTTGCAGTCATCGAATCTCAACTTGCTTTCAGTTGGAGATGTTTGTTACTTTGATATTCCGAAGTTCAGTTTATTTTCTTGCTGTTTGGTCCTACTTTGTTTTAGTGATCAAAAGTAAACATTTGTGAGGACTGATTTTTTCAGCTGAAGTTGTCCTCAACACATTAATTCACAAGTTCAGAAAGTATTCCAGCCATTTAATTCATAGTTTGAAATTAATCTTGGATAGTTCAACCAGACTTCGGCGCTAATAATACTATCGATGATGCATACGAGGCGAGGTCATACGTTTTAAGCCTCGCAAGCAATTTCTTCAACAGTCCCCCTGTCACCAGAATGGCCAACCAACTTGCGTAGCCTTTCAAATAATAATTCAAGGATTTGACTCCTACCACAGGTTTGTGTCATCAATCCCATGATCTTCACTCTCATATCGCCGTTCTTTCATGTCTTTTTTTAGGTTTGGAGACAAAGGAAATCTGGCGGAGGCAAATCTGTTTAATATTGCAGATGACGGACCCGCGGCCGCGCAGTTTCCACGCCTCCTTTTCACAAACTTCGTAGCAGAGTGAAACACAAGTAGATCATTTGAGCTATGAACCACCTAAGAGCAGGGCCGCAACCACAAAAGAGGAGATTAAGAGTCGCTGCTCGTAAAGTTAGCATTTTTATTTGTACTTAAACACAAAGCAATGCTGTATTTAAAATATACACACATGTGTTATAAGAAATGTTGAAATGATGCCCCTCCGAGAAATGCATTGCTGCTATTTGGGTAGGAAGTTCCTGTATTTCATATAACATTCTTCTGTGTTAATATGGCGGTTCGTAACACGTTTCTTGCCATCGAGAGATTGATAAACAGTTTCTCTACACGGGACATTTTCTTGCGAATCACTTACCACTTCTCCGCAAGAACCTGTTTCCAAATTAAAAAAAAAAAAAATGTTTATTTAGTGGCATAACTGACGTACAGTTTAATACATCAAAGTATTGAGTAACACAGGCCAACAAAACCTCCTGCTACCTGCATATGCTTTATACGGCCTTCACAACTAGTTTGTTCCGGTACGCAGCCGCACTCTGCCTGCCCGTATGTGTTGATCGTAGCAGCTTTGCCAGAAGGTCGATCATAATATCTCAGAAGATGGATGCCATCATCTTCCCGGCGGAATTTTGCCACCGAAATTTCGGTGGGGTGTTTCCATTGCTGCGATTGTTGTTTCTTAACCACGAACTTGGACAAATTAACGCCTCGAGAGTCTGATCACTCCCTCTCTTCCTTTTGTCTTATGATGTATGATCCCATGCCCAAGAAATGCCGAGTCGAAGTCGCTATCGAACTGAAATAGTATCGTGTTACGGGGACTTCTCTCAGAAAACAAATGACATATATTCAGAAGGCCTTGCATATAAACGCTATTATTGTTCTGTTATCATAAAATTCAGCTTGTTCGTGTATGTCAATAAACTATAACATTTGGAAAACATCAGAAATGACGTACTAATGTGATTCAGGATTAAGAATTGACGTTAAAAAAGCGTTATACCTCGCCATATCTACTTACATCCTCCAAAACGTTAATATATTGCATCGGCATTTCTGTTTCTTGTCTCGTAAATCCAAGATCACAGGTTCAATCCCGACCAGGGTCGATGGATTTTTTCGGGAATAAAAATCCTAAGTATGGATTCCTTCGGAAGGGAAGTAAAGCCGTGGGTCCCGTGTCATACATTTACCTCAAGCCTGAATGAAGAGGCCTCTGAGCACGCCCTGAATTGAAAGGGACTTTGATGACCTGAGCGTTAAATAAACCAAATCAACAATCGGCATTTCTTCTGCACCTCAGTGTATGCAAAGTCATGGATAAGACATAACACTGAACTTACTGAATCTTACACAGAATTTCAAAAGATCGCTTTATATTCCTTTGACAAAAATGTTCGATAAAATAAAAGTGCAGTGCATTAAAATTAAACAGTGGCCGAGGAATTGTGTTCAACACTGAATAAAAATCAAGTGTATTTTATAGCATCTATTATGATACAGAAAATAGCAGAGTAGCCGTAATGTTCGTAAGGCTATATCGCTATTGCATGGCCTGCTGAAATCTGCTTTGGAATTTGACAAGTGAGTGGCTGTTCAAACTTCACATGAGCCACAGGCTCTTAAAAATAAAAAGTAAACACAAAACCACACACGTAACCAGTTCAAATTCAAGGTCAACTAAATGGAGTGTAATTTGAATGCATGCGTGTCTTATGTAAGAAATCTGAATGTATATAAAGTTTCCCTTTCCTTTCTTTGACATTGTTAAAATAGCATTTTCTTGTCTTAAAATGCTTATGATACATTTCCATGATTGTTAATACTATGTCCTTGTGAAACTGAGCTATTCCAAGGTCTGCGTCCATTTGGTTGAATTATTGCAAAGTACGGCATTGCATCTTGTAACACGAGTGTAATTGTTGAAAACGATGCATTTACTGAAGTAATATTACAGAATGTTCAGCAAGATTAGTAAAGCATAAAATAATAAACCTGTTCTTTTACAAAGGTGATACAAACAGTTTTACGCTCTATTCCATTAATTTTGTTCATTGAAAAAGAATCGTTTTGTTTGAAAAGGTAAAGGTAGTACAATTATCAGATAAACAAAATAACAAACAAAAATGGATAAAAAAGTAATTAGAGATAGTTTTAGAAACAACGTTCAGGCATATACGAGGGTTGTTTAATAAAGAATGGTCATAGTTTTTTACAGCATAATTTCTCGCGCAGAAATTTAACTTTACAATATTTTTAGCTTAATGCCTAATGTACACGTGGTACTACTTTCATTTTTGTCATTGCCGATTCCCGCCTGTGAGAGATGTGCACGTTGAGACATGTTCAGTTCCGCCTACAGCAAAATGGAGGTAACGCGACGAACAATATGCCCTCTGAAATTCTATTTCGTCTGAACAAAAAATTAAGTCGAGGCCTAGGGGAAGGTTTTTTGTTTGTTTGTTTGTTGTTTTTCCCCCCTCCTTCCCTTCCCTACGGCATAGCTCCAAGATTGTTAAAATATTTAAAGAAGGAAGGCAATCAGTTTAAAATCAGTGGACCCAGTCCCAGTTTGTGCTCTAACGGAAGAGAACATTAAAACCGCTGCTGTCATTGTGAGGGAAGATCGTGAATAGCTTCAAGAACACTTCGAGGTTTCTTTTAATGATAATCGCTGCTAATATATTATGTTTCGATCCTGAGAGCAAACAACAAAGAGATGTTTGGAAATCATCACAAAAAACAAAAACGCGCAAACAAAAAGTGGTTGCTTCTGGGAAAGTTACTGTCATATATATATTCAAGGAATGATTTACTTCTGCAATACTACAGAGATGTCCTGAAAAATCTGCAAAGCCATGTCACATACAAAAGGACACATTTCCGTGCAACGAGCTAGGCGTTGCACCACAAAAATGCACAGCCGCACATCACAAATGATGCTGAATATCTCACAAAAATCAACGTGAAGCTGTCCTTGACCCTCCCTATGGTCCAGATTTAGTCTCGTGTAACTTTTGAAGAAACGTCTTTATAAGGCCATGTCGTAGACATCGAACAGCTTACTTAAGACTGATATGCTGCTGCACGCAAAGTAGTACGACGCTCCATAAAATCAACAAGAAGCATGATGTCCAAAAGATGGTTGTCAACAACTTCCCTGCACTTTGGACAGTCTTAAAAATTTTGTTTGGTGATTTGGAACATTTCTATTTCTATTCCATATTTTCCATTTCTGACTTTGAATGGAAGTGTTGCACTCAAGTTTCTTCATTTGTGGTAGTGGGCGACAGAAGGGCGTTACCTTCAACAGCATAACGTTGGAGGTTCTTTAGTAAAGTGACCTTTCTTTCAAGCTTTGTTGGTCGCAGAGGTTTTTTTTAGCGACAATGGAACACGCTTTCCGATAACCCAAGGACATTGTCATATGAGAGATTAAGTTGCACCTCCAACTGGTTCACCGTACCATTTCATCATTAACGTTAACGAAGCGTTTGATGTTGATGAACGTCCATTCCGCTCTTCGTCTTTCACAGTCGTTCACTCTGCACTCACTGGTTGGATAGACATCACTTCCTCTCCGTATACACATACAATCCTCCCGTGTCTTTTCAAAGAGAGCCATTTTGACCTGGTTTTATACATTCTGGAACACTGTCGGGTTTTGATAAAGTCAGTTTAAACGCATTAATTGACGATACTTCACGCCAACTCGATCATTGGCAATTGTGATTTCTACTATCGCGTGACATTTGCATTCTCAAAAACAGTGTATGGATATCGCGCGTTTTAAGTGGAAACAGCAGAAGTGAGCAGATCATTTGTCGATATCCAAAAAGAAATGATTGAGCCTTACGAAAAAGCAACTCCATGTGCAAAAGCGAGTGGAGTAACTCAGGCGGTAACGCTTGGGACATATTTGGGAGGTCTCGGGTTCAAATCTCTTAAGGCCGGGCATCCTAACGTTGGGTTTTTTCATGATTTCCCCATGTCAGGAGAATGCTGGGATGGATCTTTCCACAAATTTTACGCTGTCCCATTTCATCTCATTTAATTTCGGTGATCCTGTTACAGCGCGAGATGGACTGATGCGGTGTAGGGGTGACTGGCGCTTTAAAAAGGTTTCTGCCTCGGCACCTGATATGGAAGCGTACCTTCTGAGAGGTTCAAACTTTTTGGGGAGGGTTTCTCCTGCATCTGGGGTGTTCTATCTGCAAACATTTTAGGGACACGGTGTCTCCCCTACATCACCTCATCACTTTCGGAGATGTTCCATTGGGGACGTAGGCACAAACGGCCAGCCCTTGGGCAAGGCTGAAGTACCGATCCTAACGATCGAGCCCAATCGTAAATAAACTAGTGTTATCCACAGAAGATAATGTTATGCATTTGGTGGAATAAGAAAGGTGTAACGTAATATGAACTGTTTCCCAGGAATGTAATTATCATTGTTGACATTTATTGTCAACAACTTAGATGTCTTGCGGCCGCAATTCAAGAAAAACGACTAGGAAGATTGCATCAGTGCTGCTGCAACACGATAATGCACATCAGCACTCCACCAACACAACAAAAGCAAACTTCAAACTAGCAGATTTCTTCTTCAAGCGTGGAATCAAAAAGGTCCGCCACATAGGAGCTGCGTAAACTAAGCAAGTTCCTCACCTAGTAGAGAAACTTTAAAATCCAAATTATGGCCATATTAACTAATGAAATGAAAAAAGTTATGACATTGGATGACAAACTCTAAAGCTAACTAATAAAAAAATAACTATAATAGATTGCATAACTAGATTAATAAGTTTTTTTTCCTTGAAAAATAAATGCATGTAGTGAATTTACTACACTTTTTCAAAATTAAGGGAAACAAAATTACAATTCTTGCAATCTATAACGGTTACAAATAAAAATATAATTTTATTATTATTATAATAATAATAATAATAATAATAATAATAAAACAGCTTTAAATGTAACCATGTGTATGAACTGAGCCCTTAATGTCATCTTTACATGCACTAAAATAGAGAAAAATAACAGAAGGATTCGGGTTATATTCTGTATTTAAGAACATGTTCATATGTTTCAATAAAACAAAAACATGTTACTATTTAAAAACAATTACAATGTAGTTAGCAAATACACACAATCAACAATATACAATGGAAATTTCCATCTTTTTTCATTGTTTTTGAAATTTAATTTAAATGTTATAGTAAAAACATGTAACTCAAACGTTTTCTGAAGGTTATTACAGAGCTCTCTTACATATAAATATAATCTCAAATACATATTAGATTAATATTTCACATTTACTATTTTCATGACGATAATTTTGTTATGTATAAAACATATGCATCGATATAAATACAGTTTATATGCTGAATATATAAAAACAATATAGAACAAAACGCAAGAGTGCTTTTTAAATTTCAGTTTTCAAGTATAACCCTACACCTAAAAGGCCGATTTCCCTATTTTTCGGAAATTATTTTTCTTGTTTTTTTTAATGGTATATTCCGAATTTTGTTGGGAAGAAACAAATATTGGTGCCGCTAGAGCGATTTTTAAATTTTGGGTTGCAGGTAAATCCCGACTTCTTTTAGCCCGATTTCCCTGGTTTCATTGATTTTTAGATATCATTTTTACAATGGCACATGTCGAGTTACCTTAAAAAAAAGTTAAAATGTCTCCGCTAGAGCGATTTTTAATTACAATTTTCCCTTTAGGTTAACCCCCACCCCCAATGGTTTAATTTTGCTGGTTAACGAACCCGACGAATCGTTTCTTAACTGATGGTTATATGCCGAGTTTTGTTGAGAAAAAACAAAAATTGCGAGCAATAACACTATATATATCCATGAATTTTGTCTGTCAACTCAATACATTCGCTGTTTAAATAGAAAGATATTTAATTTTACAGTTCCGTTTCTTTTTGTTTATCACGAGCCGCAGAAAACTGAGTTACGTAAGCTAAGTAATATTTAATAAAAAAATTTTTTAAATAAAATTGGAAATGTCACTGGAGCTCCAGTGAACCCGATCAAAGAACTAAACAAACATCTGCACATCAAATAACGCCATAAAGGTTCATCGTGACTCAAAAAATGAAGTATTATGAACCTTATCATCTCATTTCCCCCTAACTTGTTCCAAGAAAACGGATAAAGTAATGGCGTGCTGGAGTCGGCAGATAATTATAAAGACAAATGCTGCAGTTGGCTTTGTGTATGAGTGTTATATAATCTGATCTGGCACAAAACCGCTGAATACCAGGATTCCGGTTGCAAAATTCGCTGTTAAAGAACACGTCTTGAAATATTTCTATGGCTACCGTCCATGTCAAAAATAGCAGATTATGATTACTAATAATGTCCTTTGTTTGTTTGTTTTGCAGTAGCTTTTTGGCTTTCTTCAATATTTTTGTCACTAAATTGTTTCTACATTAATCCCCTTTCTCTTCAGGGAACATCTGTAAAATTCCCATGACGTAAGATCACTCAAGGTTATCAGCTGTTATTAAATTCGTCAATAGAATAATTTGCCGGGGTTTCCCCAGTATCCATTTCAACTTGTCTTGTAATCTTTTTGTCCTTCGTGCTCCAAATTACTTTAATTGGCATTTCTGTATCTTCTGTAACCGCTTATTCCACTTCTTATTTGTAAGCGAATTCCGAAGGAATGTACCAATTAAGGTTGTATCCATGAAAATATTTTTGAAAATTTTCTCCATACCTTCATCGATTCTACCTACTAGGCACCAAAATAGGCGATGAAATATGTGACGATGTGTGTGTGTGTGTGTGTGTTAATGCTCTAGCCGCCACAATGTTTGTTTTTCTCGACGAAACGCGGTATATAAGGAGCAATTAACAAAGGATTCGCCGATTTCGTTAATCAACAATCATCTTTATACATTTCTTAAACATCTCTAAATGTGTATCTCAATTTCTGCTCCCCCCCCCCAAATCTTTGTTTTTAAAAGCTAATTGCATCCCTGCCACGTACTTGTGCGATGTTTGCAGACTACCGGGAATTCCATGGATCTAAATCAAACTCTGATCCCTGAATTCAGAGAAAGGTGAACATTTAAGCCAAAAACTCGTAAGATATGTGTTAAAATCAGCATACCTGGACCTGCTAATGTATTGCACGAATTTTAAAACGTGAAACATAAGTACAAGCTTGTAACCGCGCGATTATAATGTACTTCAAAATGAGCTCATTTTTAACATGCCAAGCATGACTGTACAGATAATACTGCCAAGGTCTTCACTTGCCCCACTTTCATCATCATGGGGCCTTCATGCGAAAATGACTTCAGTCAAGAAAATAATTACACGCTTATGTCAATTACTTTGTGTGATAGACATGTTTTATCTTTCGATTTTAATGCATTGTTTGGAAGTTGAAAAGTATACAGTGACTTTCATTTCTCTCTGTAGCCATGGCAACGCTTATAATATAATCAGATAATATAAAATGTGGACAATAGTTAAAACCACAGTATATACAGTAGGGACTGCTTGGGTATTTCATGAGACAGATTTCTTAGTGCGCATGTCAGGAAATTATATTTTCCTACAGATCACGGTGCAAAAATAAAAATAAATGGATGGAATAATTGAATACAAACCGAAAACATATACTTCTATTTTTTTTAAATAAATGAAAACGATGTCAGGCATGTGTACTATCCCATGCAGGAGAAATTCCGAGTCGAAGTCGCTATCGACTTGAAATATTATGATGTTACGAGGACTTCACTCAGGAAACAAATGACACACAATCTACAGAAGGCCTTGCATATAAACATTATTATTCTGTTATCATATCATTCAGCTTGTTCGTGTGTGTATTCAGTAATCTATGAATAAACTATAATACTTGGAAACCATAAGAAATATCGCAGGAATATGATTCAGTACTGAGAATTGCCTTAAAAAGCTTTACACCTCGCAAAGTTTATTTACATCTTCGGTAAACGATAATGTATCTATCACATTGGCATTTCTTCTGCAGTCCAATGTAGTATGCCATCTAAGTCCTAATAAAAATTATTATGGAATGTAAGCATTCTGAAATATTTACTATTGACACTAAAGTTTAAGCCGTCGGGTTAGTTAGTATATCACTCCGCTCTTATGAATTAAAGCCTGCGATAATTTTCTTGCATATGCTACGGGAATGATACAAATTTTGATGTTGAATGAAATTCCTCTGATTAATAATTCTGACCAAATGACCTTAGAAGTTCCAAGTTCATACTTATTCACAAGTTATTATGTTGGTATTATCCCCTCTTGTGAATTAAAGCCTGCAATGATTTTCTTGCATAGATTACGGGAATGGAGTAAATTTTGATGTTGAATAGAATTCCTATTAATAACACCAAATGACCCTATAAGTTCAGTTCATACTTTTTCACTACCTACTGAAAAATCATAAAAACATTGAAAAGTATTTCGTCTAATAATAATTAATACTGGTATCTAAACAAATTGCGTGATACTTTCTCGTTATTGTTATTTCATGTTATCTTAGGCTGTTCATATGTAGTAAAATGTGCTTATAAAATGAATGCAGGAAACTTAAGGTGGTATTTATGCAGTGAAATTTGCTTTTGGATAATTGTTAAATTTATATAGTAATTTTGCAGAACACCACTCATCTATCTTTACGATATTCTTCTTTCCAATCTTGTTATCGAATAATGTGTATTTTGTGGTAAAGCTGGAAAAACACAATATACCTACTCGTCAGAGATGTCATTTATGTTAATTATAAAATTAAGCTAGGTTCGCTAGCTCCTTAACCTAACTTTTTTTATATTAGGAAAAGTATAATTCAAAAACGTTCCTACACCTTTTTAGCTAAATATAAAGTAGGTACTTAGGAGAAAAATAAATAATAGTACAGCTTAAAAACGCCTGACTGTCATTCACAAACCATCAATAAACAGTGAAAACCGAAAACCGGATTAAAAATATCCAACTTAATGTGGTGTTCTATATTACTTTTATTTCAATATGAAATATAAAGAAATTTGCATTTTCATTACGGCTAAAGTTTCATTTAGCGAATTCGTAACTTTCACATTTACAAATGACTGTTAATACATTTTAGCTGTAGTAATAAAACGTCATCCAACGGTTTCCTTGAGAACCACAACCAACTCGGAGCTGGATTTCAGGAGCAAGAACATCAAAAGCGCCGACACGGTGTAAACTGTGGTTATGCCATTAATGCAAACAGGATTTATTGCTGTAGTTAGAAACGTGTTTCATATAGAAAGAGAAGGTCTGATGTAGTTAAAATGTATACCACAATTATCCTTGACAGTATACAGAGAATATATTAACTTATGTCAATATGCAGGTTGAAGTATCCGAACAATTTTAATACTAGAGGAGATCAAACGTGCTTTGACCTTTGCACAGTGGTTTAAATGAGAGGAATTTTTAAAAGACACATACATCTCTCTACCAACTTGTGTGCGCATGTTCGAGATCAACAACTCGCTTGGTTGTCCACAATCCATAATATTTATATTTCTAACACACAATGCTCCGCTCGGTCCTGACGATTATGCTGATGATAGGTAATAGCTTTACATTCAATAACTTGACGAGTTTCTTGTTTCATAAAGGATGATAAATTTGTCAAATCGCTACGACAGATTTGTCACATTCTGTTTCATAAAAAATTTAGTGTGACTGATAAAAAGTGACAATTTGTCAGAAATATTTTTACATATTAGTGTTATGAAACATAATATTTCCACATAAATAGTAACAAACTGACATATTTATGAAATTGTCAAACAAATTCGATAGGAGTATGTTTACCTGTTACAGCATGTGCGGCAGAAATAATTTATAGCAATATACGATATGATAATTTTATTCCTAATGTGATATATGATAAATCCTAAGCGATAATGAACGTAAGTGTGTAAAAGTTTTTTTTTTTTTTTTTTTCTAAATTTATAATAGTAATCGGCGATTAATTAATGTTTTCTGCATTGCTCTCATATGTCATTTATTTATTTGAGCCTTATACACTGTTGTGTAATAGCTTATTTTGTTTGTCTGCCATAGTTAGTTTATCGTTTTGTTGTGTTGCTTGTTTACGTTTATTATAAAATGCGCGGTAAGGTGACGAGATAATTCTTTTAATATATCTTATTGCAGATAAGATGCTAATAGTAGTAATTTCATTCGTTGATAAGTTTTAACACATACAATATGCTTCGTTAGATTTCTTTTACATTATTTGTTATAATTATAATATAAACATATAGAAATCTTAAAGCTCGGTAAATAACAAAGAGTCTTGAATGAATATAGCTAACATTTCTATGACCGTAGCAATACAGTCATTTATTTTTATTTATGTTTACATAATGCCTAGAGATTAGTTTCGGCTTCAACAGTAAAATGTTTGTCACACAGGAGCTGCGTAAACTAACCGAATTCCACAGCAAGTTGAATAACTTTAAAAAATAAATATAAAATCGAAATTAGGATTAATTAATGAAATGAAATAATTTATGGCATTACTGTATGTTATTAGGGGAACAAAATTAGAATTCTTGCTATCTATAGCTATTACAAAAGAGAAACCCTTTTTTTTTTTTACAATTATTATTATTATTATTATTATTATTATTATTATTGAGATTAACGCACAAAAATTAATGGTATACTATTAATTAAATGAAATGTATGACCACTGATAAATAAAGCCATACAGTGTGATTATTTTTAAACATTTTTAAATGTAGCCACATTTATGAGCCCTTGGTATTTACTAAAATAGAAAAAAATAGAAAAAGGTTGGAGTTAAATTGCGTATTTAAGAAGATGTTCATATATTTCAATAAAACAAAAATATGGTACTATTTAAAAACAATTACAATATACAAAGCAAATAAAAACAATCGAAAGGTACTTTATTTCCATTGGCTTTGAAATTTAATTTGAATTTTATTATAGTAAATACATGTAATGCAAACGTTTTCTGAAACCTATTACAGATTGTTCTTACATACACATATAATTCTCAAATACATATTACGTTAATATTTCACATTTGCTATCTTCACGACAATGATTTTGTGAATTATAAAACTATGCATCGATATAAATACAGTTTTTATGTTGAATTAAAATGTCATTTTATTTTAAAACATCATAGAGAAAATTAAATGTAAGAGAGCCTTTTAAATTTCAGTTTGCAAGCATACTCCTACTCTTAATGACAATTTCCATAATTTTCGGATTTTTTTGTTTTGTTTTATTTAAATGGTATATACCGAGATTCCTTTAAAAAAATGCGATCGCCAGAACGATTTTAAAATTTCGCTTTAACTCTTTTTTTTTTTTTCAGGTGTAGCCCCCACTCCTAATTGCCCGATTGCCATGATTTTCTAAAATTACTTCTATCAATTTATTTTAAAGAAATATACCGAGTTTCATTCAGGGAAAAAAATTGCGGCCGCTAGAGCAAGTTTTCAATTTTTGTTTTAGACTAACCCCCACCCCCCTATGGTCCAGTTTTGCTGGTTAACGAATTCGACGAGTCGTTGGTTAATTGATGGTTATATGACTAGTTTCGTTGAGAAAAAACAAAAATTGCGACCGCTAGAGTGAGAACGAGATATGTGTGTGTGTGCCCATTTTTTAGATTTTTTTTTTAAATTGTAGGTGCCTCGAAGGTACGATCGATGCACACTTAGATAAGATTATTAAAAACCTTTCATGGTTACTACCGCAATAGTTAACATTCTTTGGAATTCGCTAAAACGGAAATATCGACAAGCTTAAGAGAACAAAAAATGGGAGACGAAACGTGTAACAATATTTGGACTTTGTCTTTATCCAAATATTACAGTTTAACCTAACTTGTGCTTTCAAGGATGCTTTTAATGTCTTGCGTTACTTTTATAGTTTACCATACCTGTTGTGCGTTGTGCAAACAGTTGACACAATCTTGGGAACTTGCTGGCTAAGTGATAAACTAGATTTATCTATTTGAAAGTTCTACTTTTTTGTGCTGTATGTTACCTGATAAGTAACTGAAGTGTATGATCCTTAGCAACGATTAAAAAAAATGATTATAATAAAGAATTTAGAACTTTCTTAACCAGCTTAGGCTTTCCAAAACATTTTCTCTAATAACTTTAGGGAATAGAGAAAATGAGCTAATACAATATACATATAAGAGTATAATCCATTTTTGTTATCTAAACCATTATCGTTATTTGGTTGTCCTCAGCACCCTAAACAGCGAGTTTATTCGTAGCTGTAAATTTGAAAAATGCTCATTCACAGGCAAACAATTTAATTCCTTACTATAAATACAACGAGAATTAAAGAAAAATAAGTGTCATTTTGGAGGAATGTGATTTTATACGAATTTGAAGTGATAGCATTTCTTCCATAAAATAAAACATCTTAGGATAAAGATATTTTTCTTCAAACATTTTAATTCACAACGCTAACATATTTATTTATTGCATTTCCTTAACAATAAACATATCTATCATCGGTAACATTCCACCCCTATTTAACCAATGACAAAAGTAGGTATATCCTTTAACAGAAAAAATAAATAATAATAAAAATAGTTCCCAGCACAAAAATTAAATAAATTAATGATGATGATAATAATAATAATAATAATAATAATAATAATAATAAAATAAAGTCGCTCCCAGATTTTAAGTATCGATCGGAGAATTTCGGGGGCCCTCGTAAACGTATTCACAACGCCCATGCAGCAAGTGCACACTGCAGTGGGCGCTTTGCCTGTAAACGTAAGGGTCACGATCAGGAGCATCTGGAAAGAGAACATGAAGGTAGAGTAGCGATGGCCGAGCGGTTTAGAATGCATTGTGTTCTTCTGGTAAGCGCCTGGATTCAAATCCCACACATTTTTGTCTTATTTTATATTATTGGTTTTATAAGTATAAATGGGGAACAACATATTGTCTTAATATCATGTTATATTTTAACGTATTACCTATGCACACACAAAAACGTAATCACAAACTAATGTATTCTTTGCAAATAATTAAAGAAATTTTGAACATAAACATTTATCTTCTAAAGTGAAAACACATGTTTTTCTGGAAATAAAATACAAATTAATATCGGATGTACGAACCCTCAACATGTATAACTGTCCTCAATCATCGGGGCATAAATGATATCGATTTCTGCAGTAGTGTGGACGAGAGGCCACAACACTCCAGTACATATGCAGGGAATGCGTGTGCAGCATATTGCGCTTAGATAGAGCAAATACTGAAGGAAATATAATAATAATAATAATAATAATAATAATAATAATAATAATAATAATAATAATAATAATATATGACGTTATCATATATATGTGCGATAATGTTAAACCTAGCTGTATATGGAAAACAATGTTACGAAACTAAATTTGTCATAATATGTCACAAAAGTTGTAAAGATGGAACTCGGCGATATATAAGATAAAGAAAATAACTCGTCGTATCAGTTCCGAAGACGAAACACACCAAGCGAGAAGGTTTACTGTTTAGATGGAAAGGAAAAGTGGGGAAGCATTTACAAAACGTTTGTGAAACATGTTGCACACAATCGTTTATTTGTCATTACAGACACAGATGATATTAATACAATAAGATTGTTTGGAAAGAAAGTTGCAGACTTTTTTTATCCAAGGTTTTTATTCTCTTGCGAAGGAAGCCATACTTAGGAATTTTACGCCCGAAATAATCCATTGATTCCGACTGGGATTGAGCCCGCGATCGTGGGTTTACGAGGCAAGTATGATTAGACCACAAGGACCGACACACATGTGTAACGATAGTGACTTAACACGAAAAAGCACAAGCGAATTCTCTCTCCTTCCGATGCTACCATGAGGAACAAACACGGATGAGGAAACTTGGCCCGTTTGAGATCCCAGCAGTAGATGCAGGAACATCGCAAACACTTCCTGCCCTGCTTGCTGTATAACCCTGTCGAACTAAGGAAAGAATATAATCTTTCCAGTTCAGCCAAAATTGCTAGAATGAATAAAGTAAAAACCATGACGACGTCTATCGGGAATAAATGTAACTGGGAACAGTAAGGAATAAAAGAACCTATTAAATGCATCGAATTTCGAACCTCGGCTGCTACAACACTAAGTGTACACAAGATAAGCGAGGAAAGCACCCATGTTAACTGCAATGTTTTCGAAGCGGTGGTAGAATATTTTCTGCCACAAGCGTGGCCCCCCCCCCTTTTTTTCACAAATCATTCCTTTTTGTTGCGAAATATATTTTTAAAAGCGGCAAATGATTAAGGAGTTTGGAAAATCATATGAATTTTTATTTACCAGAACGAAAATAGGTCAGTGAGCTTGTGAAATACAGTACGCAATAAGAGCGTTAAGACTGGTTTCCGACACCACCACTCGAAATACGGCAGATAAACAATGTCATTGATAAGCGGTGAAAATGCATCATTCTTAGTAGCTTTATTGAGTGTTATGTAAGATAGCCTTGCTCAAGCAATAGCCTCAACTATATAATTAACAGTATCTGCAACTGTGATAAGCGTAATCGTTAGAAATTGTCTTTAAAACGATAATTCCATTGGGAGGGGAGAGGGACGGCAATTGGTTTCAAACTCGCAACAGCTTTCATAATAGAGTTGTTAAAATTTGGTCCGCTTTGAAACTCCATATAAATTAATAGAAAACTGGGGATTAAGTATACATTTGGGGGGGGGGCTCAAAATAATTGTGTTTGCCTTTACTTAATACATGATTGCTGCTTGGAATGTCAAGAGAATTTGCTATGAGAATATTCTTGACTTTAAATTATGTCTTGAAGCTGTTCGAAATATTGAGTTATTTGTGAGACTGTTTCGATGTTTTATTTATGGCAGGTTCTAGATCTTATTATTTCTAGCTACCTACCTAAATTGCACTTTATGAGCCGCCCTGTTTTTAATGTGTAGTGGACATATATATACACACCATTTGACCAAAAAAAAAAAAAAAAAATCACCTGTTGAACGCAAAATTCTTTTAAGTCCTACTCGAGACAGCGCGCTGTTCACGGTGCCTTTGCAGTAGTTGTATGGCATGTACTAAAAACGTAGTCAAGTGTGTATGCACTCCGTTAGCTCTGTGGCAGTGTGTGCAGTGATGCCATGGTTAAGAGCGCAGGTTCGCCTCTCGGCATAAATCATTTTTTTATCTTTGTAACATATTATGATAAATTAGTTTCGTAATATTATTTCCCATACACAGCAAGCTTTAACATTAACATATAATGAATACTATATTTCCCTCACTATTTGTTCTATCTAAATGCAATTTGCTACTATGCAGAAGGACAAAAGATGACTTATGAGCACAAATTCAATAAGACCGGGCTTTGTGGCCTTTCGTCCACACTGCTGTACAAATCTGATATCATTTATGCCCCGAAGATTGAGGGCAGTTGTACGTGCTGAGATTTCATATACCCCATATTAATTTGTGTTTATTTCTGTGCGTTTTCACTTTAGAAGATAAATGCTTCAGTTCATGTATTTATTTAGTTATCTGTAAAGAATACATTAGTTTGTGATTACGTTTTTGTGTGTGCATAGGTAATGCCTTGCTATTTTAAAATATAACATATTAAGGCAACATGGCATTCACCATATATACTTATAAAACTAATAATAAAAAAAATAAAACAAAAAATGTTGTGTGGAATTCGAACCCCGGAGCTTATGCAGAAGAGCAATGTCTACTAAACCGCTCGATCGCCGCTACTGTACACTAACGTTCTCTTTCCAGATGTTTTTGATTGTGACCATTATGTTTACAAGCAAAGCGCCCTCTAGTGTGTCAGTCGCTGCCTGCACTAGTGAATACAGCGTTTACGAGTGTACCTGAAGTTCTCCGATCTTCACTTTTTTATCTCCAAAGGGTATACATATACTTCGGACAAGTCAGAAAGTTCCCGGATACAGCAGTCTAATAGTGATAATTTGAAACACACCCCTAAACTTTCTACATCAGGACCTCATAATGCATGACAAATTTATAAAATTGTCATATTCTGTTTTGTAAAATTTTAGTGAGATTGATAAAATGTGGCAATTTATCAGAAATATTTTGACATAATTTGTTTTATGGAACATAAAATTGTCACACACAATAGTAGCAAACTGACATATTTGCAAAATTGTCAGTCCTTCGATGGAATATTTACCTATTACAGCATGTACGGCAGCGATGTGCGATAATTTTTAGCCTTAATGCATGTACAATAGTTTCTGCGAGTTCATACATTCCCCCTCCCCCCAAATTTACATATGAAAGAAACGATTATGTTTTCTTCAATGCTTCCGTAGCATATGACTTTTATTTTGTAGCTGAGTTAATGTTGTAGGCCATCTAACTAATAGTATGTCTTGTTTGTTTCTTGTAAAATACGCTGTAAGCTGACAAGGATCCTACTTTTAATATAGATTATTACAGATTATAATGTGCTAATAATAATAATAATAATAATAATAATAATAATAATAATAATAATAATAATTTCATTGGTTGAATATTATCAAATATATTGCACTTAATCAGATTTATTTATATGGACATGGATAGAGGCATTGTCATAAAATAGCCTGGTGCTTCTTAACCCGATTCTGGTTCGTTTTTCACACTTTTGGAAAACTTTCGGGATATAAATTGTGTACCTTAGTTGGTACATGATCGCTAATGGAGAAGAATGTCATTATCATTTTCTTCTCCAAATGCCTTGTTCTCATAAGTTTCATACGGGTGTGATTGATAAGATCCAAACTAATGATTCATGCTTTGTTTCTGGATCATATTGACAGACCCATGTTTCATAATCTGTTATGATATAAAAACATGGTGAGAGTCTCTGTTATTGTCTTGTAAGTCTCTTAAGTTATTGGTTTAAGCTGCTTTTAACATCACAATAAATAATCGCATAATAAAGCTTCTCGTCCCACTAAGTTACTAGCACTATTCAACCCAAGTTGATCCTGCATGGGAGCAGTTAGTGGAGATTATGTTCATTTGCAGATAGAAGTATGAGCTACCGCATGACATATATATTTTACGCATTATTGTAAACAGTTTACTCAGGTCTGCAAAATTTCTGAGTGCCCCCCGGATTGCAAAAAGTAGTTACTAAAATGTTAAAATCGTCTTTCAGTATTCTTGTTGGAAATTTCGACACAATACTATTTAAGGAAAGAATATGTTCTAAAACTAATTTTCTTTATTTAATATTTTATCAACGAACTAAAATGTACATATAAACTACACTTTGATTTCATTTACAATGGCTTTCACTTGGGTTCATATGTTTCTGTAAAATATATGCAAATGTTTATCTTTTAGGCATCTCATAAATAAAACTTGAAAGATAAATACAATTTTTTTAAATGTTTCTTAATTACTGAATCATTTAAGGGTGATGTAAATTAATATTATAAATACTCTAGACATGTCTTAACTAAGATCCCCATATTATCTGTACTAAGGCTAAAATAGAATCAATTAGAGTGTAGCTGCACGTATAATACAAAGCAGAAAGTTTTATTATCAATTCAGATTCCTTTACCCTAACATTTAGCCTGCATGCAATATTGTTCTTGAAGTGAATCAAAGACCAGGTAATTGTGGTGCAAAGTAAATTTAAAAAATAATTAAAAGTGTATGTTAGGTATTTATTATAAAATATTTTGCTTAATCATACATTATATGAAGTTGTTTCATCAAATAACATAAAAATATTACTATTACTTCTTAAATGAGTGTGAAAAGTGATTCCACGTGTAATTTATTGTGAATAAAATGGCCAAACAAAGCTCTAGTATAAATAATGTATTACAACATTTATATTTTAATAATATTTTTAGTTTGGTAATTTTGTCCATGATCTGTTAAATGTACAATCACCTTTTGCATTCTCTATATGTTAACAGCAATACTTACAGTAAGTAAAATATTTATGGGGCTTAACAAAATATTGAATTTATATATTTTTGTAACATTCATATGACTTACATTTACATTTTTTCCCAAGTGTAATGTCCTTCTTAGCAACAATGGTCTAAAGAGACGATGAATAAGTGTTTGATGAAATGAATGTATAAATGAACTTGGAACCCACAAAGCTTGAAGTTATCTGGTATTCGCTCTTTCAGCATAAGGAAAAACAATGGAGTTAACATCTTCTAATAGGAATGCCACACTCCCCTCATCCTTTGATTCACTGCAGCAGCAATAATAATCACAAAATAATGCAACTAGAAATATAGTCTCTATTAATTGCAATATGATTTCAGATAGTTGAATTTCTGAGCCTCTCAGGATATGAATTATATTTCTGCATATTTTGAAATTAATTATATTAGCTCATGTTGAGAAATTTATATCATGAACAATAACACTGGTATATTTAAAAATATTTGTAAGAAATTCCTTTAAGATAACACACTAAACATGATGTTTACATAAGTCTATCAGAGATAATCACAGCGCCAAAAAAGAAAAACAAAGAGAATACAGTTTTTTTCTATTTAGATATCATTATTCTTGATAACTGTCTCAAGTGTTTTAAGATATCTTACATTTTTTTAAGCCTTCAATATAATCACAAGCTATGGGTTTAGTTTTTGTATAACACGTAATACTTATTAATATGATATATACTTCCCGAAAGTTGCCTGTTATATTATTGTATATTTTTAACATTATTCCTCTATTTGCTTTTGTTTATAATTAAGTTGTAAATAATCCAGATCATCTGGCTGTATCTTGTAAATAGACAGAAACACTTCAAATTTCTGGGTCTCTTATCAATTTTCACTCCTTATCAGGAGAATAAAGCTACCTCTCTTCAGCTTATATCAAATGCATCAATTAATGTTTGAAAATTTAACAAATTTAATTTTAGAGATGTTATAAAATTTCTTAATGAGATAAAAGATCTGAATAAATACAAATGATTCAACTTGCTGCTAACTGAAATGAAAGACAGTAAATATATAAATATCAACAGTTAGTTTAGCCAAATTTTTCCACAGTCCTGAGTTGCAAATTAATTGTCAGTAAAATAATACCGTGTCATAGTTACAGCCTATAATCCTTGTTTAGAAATGAAATGATTAGGAATTCTTAATTTAACTACAAAATATACTGGTCATGTCTTCCTCCTGATTTTCTGTGTCAAATTGAAATAACAGATTTCTCATAATTCTCAGAATTTCAGTTTGTACTCAACCTAGACTACTGAATCATTTAACAATTTTTTTTCATTTCAGTGTTTTTTGAGAAACACATCATACATTTCTTGGATATTTGTAATTTTTTAAGGTATAATGTCTGTTTATTTTTTTGAGAAATACTTGAACGTGCTATGTGATATAATTATAAGGGCACTTAACACATTTCTTATATATTGACACTTAATTTGTCTGTATTTATTTAATATTTGAAGCTGATAATCAAGTTGTCCTTTTAGCGATTCACATGCTTTATCCCAAACCGTTATTTCTTAAAAATTGTCTTCTTTTTTTATAGTATCAGAAGCGCATAATGCATCATGGAAGTTAACATAATCAGTATCATCTTCATTTTTTCAACATGATCTACCTGAATAGGTAGTACAGCAACTGGACCACTCATTTGTATACATATTTGATAATTATTATTGTAATCAAAACAGTCTTCTTACATGTAAGCTTAACTGTTTCATTAGAACGAAATTTATTTATAAACATCTTTCACATGATACTATATGTCTTGCTCATTGCAAAACACTTAACATTGTGGTGCCATAATTTAAAACCAGTGCTAACTTCACTAAACTATTCTTCCAACAAGCATCTCTTTGTTATGCTCTTGTAGTGAGGAAGTACCTTAAAAATGGTTTGATAACTAGTGTGCTCTTTTGGGATTATTAATTATTTCATTTTGTGAGATATGTAGTGTACCTGTACCATACTTTGGAACAGCATAAATAACAGGCTTATGTACCATATTTTGGAATGGAAGGAGTAATCCATAGTTTCTTTGATTAACTCATTGAGAATATTTTATCACCAGTTCGTTATTTTAGTCACACATTTAGAGAAACATCTATGCTGAAATGCTGGTTTTCCAGCTGTAAACTGTTGATAAATAAAATTTAATTTATATGTAATTAAACAAGTAATATTTTTTAAAACTAACTAAATTATAAATAGAAAGGAATATTCCAAAGGGCATTTTATGCATTTGCTAAATACATATTTGAATGTCATGAATATACCAAAATCACCTAAATTCAGGGGGAGAGGAAAGAGAGAGAGAGACAAAAATCAATCAATATAAGGTTTTGTAAGTTCCATTCTGATCCTTTACACTAGAACTGCTGAGCAGCCATTTCGACCTTAAATTTGTAAACTGATATTGCTGCCATAAATTTTATTATGAATTAAAAACTAAGTTTATTTATTGTTACTCAGCTGTTTTGCCACAGCAGTGTATTATTATTATTGTTGTTGTTGCTGTTACTGTTATTATTGTAATCAGATGTTATGAAATCATTCAAATATAGTGAAATGCCTTATACTATAAGCACAAGAGCATTCTGTTTACATATCATTTCTGCAAAAATTTACATTAACCTTATTGTTTATCAAAGGAAAAGAAATGCAGACATTATTTCATTGATTATTTTCAAGACAATAACATGAAAAGAAAATTTTTATTCTGAAACTCGCACAGCTACCCACAGAATATATGCAAACTAGAAATCAAACAAAGATGATGAACAATGTTTGGTGCAACCCTAAAGAATACTTAATCAGAGACAAATTGCAATAAATACAGAAAGTACATTTGCAGACCCTACACAAAAAAAATAATAAAAGTAGTTTTACTGAATGTGACTTGAATGTCAATATCGTATTATTATATTATGTAATTATGTTTTTTGTTAGCCTTATTTACATATATTGGAAAATGACCTGGAATATTACAAATACACTTTGAACAATATGACAATAAAGGCTTTCCATGGGCACATTATTGCAGTGCTTTCCTATTAATCAAATATGTTGTAAAGTGATGCATTAATGTTTCATTTAGTATAGAATAATCATGACTGTATGTAATATGTACTTCACATTGGTGGTCTAGTGTTAAAAGGCTTGCATTCACAGTATAATGAACACAAAGTTCATGATGCATTTATTTGGATTAAAATACTGAAAATAAGCAGTAATATCATTAAAATATGCATTTGTTAAAAGTGAAAACAGAGAGAAATATTCATTATTAATGAAAGTAGGAATTTAAGATATTTAATACTTTCTTTATTACTCAATTAAAGAGCTTAATCTTATTTTTCTTGGTTACAAGCAGCAACAAGATGTTTTTTAAAGGTATCAACTGTCATAGTCAGCTGCTTATCAGAAAGAAGAACATTTTTCATCTTGTAAAAAGAAATGATTGGAGCATATTTAAAACAAGCTATATTGAAAGGACTCATACTAGTTACAACAGGACATTCACCTTTCAGATGCTCATCAAGACAAATAAAGTAGTTTGGAATATCCTGGCAAATGAGCAGAAGATGTGCAGTGATTTCTGGTCGAGTTTTTCTGTTTATGCATCTGTAGGGGAATCAGCAAGTGCCTCTCTTACTTCCATAGTGAATAAATTGTAGGAACGGTTTATTGCACAGCTGTACTGCTCTTATCTTTCTAGCTTGTAATTGTTTGTACATTTATGCAGCTGAGAAGTTACCCCCACTACAAATTTTCTAGAATTGTATTGCACAGATGGATACAAAGTCATTTTCCAGGACTATTCAAAACAAAACTACAATACTTTCCTCAACCTGTCTATTTCCTGGTATTTGTATGCCAGAGGTAACCCTGCATTCCTTCCAATAATGAAGGCTCTAGTATTTACAGAGATTAAGTGAATGGGTTGAGGAGAAAAGAAATAAATGTATAACAAAATTCTCAATAGATATTTTTGTGGGGGTGATCATGCCATTTATTTTGTATAACTTGTTTTGCTTCGATATATTTAAATTCTTTATGTGCTTTTTAAAAAACATAAATAATCACAGAAAAAATTCATAACAATGCAAAATATGCAAAAAATATTTTAAACCTTAAAATAGGCAAAAAAAGGCAAAATAAGAACAGGTCCTACTGACTCCAAATGTACAGAACATGTTTGTTTTTATCTGACTCTTAAATATATCCACCCAGATAGAAAAGGCATTTTGTCTAACTTCCAGACTCTGGTAATATTAATGAATAACTGATACTACTTTAGATTTACAGATGACACACTCTGCTTTAGCAAAACTTAAAATAATACAGTATTTCAAAATATTTTCATAATTTTTTTTACCTTAAAACAGTACAATTTGTACTTCTGTTTATACTAGGATACAATTTTGGAAGTATCCAAAAGAGATGAATGCCTTGGACCAATGCTAGATCATAAATTGTTGAAATGGTTGTATTGAAAAAAATTTAATTTAAATTTGGCCAGCAGTTTATATTTTGAAAAATTTTTGTTCAATTCTTCCGACTTAATACTACTAAACTTTAGCTTAATATAAATAATACACACACACACACACACAGGTAAAAGACAAGCTGATAATTGTACATACATAAATTTATAAGAGAGATAATAAAGCTAATATTAACCAACACTAGATATAATACAGTAAAAAAAATATTAATACATGTATCAAGCAAAAATAATCTAAGTAAACACAGTAAGGACAAATCAGATGTAAAATAAACCAGATTATTACCTGAAACACTGACAGAGTTAATGTCCTTCATCATTCTAAGATGAACATGAAATAAGCAACATGAGCAAAATTAAACTGAGATGCAATTTTTGCTTACTAAATAAATGTTTAAATAACATAGATTTAAAAGTAGCCAGACTTCGACTATCCCTGATATGTTAAGACAGTGAATTTCAAAACTGAGCAGTGGATACTGAGAAAGAGGCTGAGTACAGACATGTCTGATAATATGAAGTTGTGTTGTGATCTATGTCATGATTATGCTGGGAAATCAGAAGCATAAAGCTAGAGACAAGGTACTTAGGTGAGAAGTTATGGATGATTAGTACAGCAGACAGAGTGTGAAATGATTGCCTTTCCTTTAAATGAAGCAAAGAAAGGTATTGAAATAATTTGGAGATATGATCATATGGGTGAATATTAAAAATAAAGTGAATGTATGTGTTATGAACATGCTGAAGTTTCTGTAAAAACTCCATACTTAGATCACTGTATAAAATGTCGCAATTTGAAGTTTGTCTGCTTACAAGTGCATTTTGGGGGGGAGAGTTATTTACGGATGCTCTTTAATATCTCAAGTCTTCAGGGTGTGAAACGGCCAACAAATTTTGCTCAGAGGCCTCTTTTTTCAGGCTTGAGGTTCTTTTTCGTGCCATAAATGTACAACACGGTACGCATTCTACTTCCCTTCCAATGGAAGCCATACTTACGCCCGAAAAAATCCATCGGTCCTGGCCGGGTTTGAACCCGCGACCTTGGGTTTAGGAGGCAAATATGGTTACCACTACACCTCCAGGACCGACTTTTACAAATGATGTTGGAAGTGTTTAAGGATGGTAGAAATTTCAGATATATAAATGGTGAATAATAGTGCAGCTAGCACAGACTCTTGGGGGACACATGCCTTCACGGGACATATACTGCATCACAAATGATATCAAAATATGGGTGAACGTTTCAAAATTTAGTCTCTAAAGAAAACTTCCAACATGGAATTTTAATATATTGAGCTAATTTATCATATGGAAGTTTATGTAGCAAAGCATATGTATGTTATTCCTTATTTCGTGCATCACCACATTATAGGTTACATCTTCTATCTCTGAAAAATATTAATAATCTTAGGGAATTTTAAGAAACACAATTACAATAAAGGATGAACAAATGAATAAATAATTGTTACAGGACATAGATTAAATGCATTATGAATGCAAATTTAAATATAGTGACAACAATTATTTCCCAAACTTTTTAATTACATTAGAAATGTTATACCACAAAGTAAGTTTAATGTTTATTACCACATTTCATATTTTATTGTGTATAAGAATTTTTATAAACTTAATTTTGGTTATTGGATTAATCATTTTATTTTAATTGTTATACCACATCTAAAACATGTACTATGTTAAATTATTTTTGTTTGGCTTTTTTGAAATATGAAGTTCCAATGTCAAAAATATAATTTTAAATAACATCACTGTTAACAGTCTTCCTAAATAATAAACAGATGTAATGTTATGTACAAAATAAATGTATTATTGATTATGTTATTTAATTTGACTGTACATTTATGCACACAAACCCTTTTTCAAAGCTAATTAATTTGTATAAACTGCAATTATAAAAATTGAATTTCTAAGGTGTTTGTGACAAGTTATCTTTAAATTAGATAAATTTGTAACTAAGTGATATGAGTAAAAAAAAACTATTATAAATAATTATGTGTCAATCACTGTAATTGCTAAACTTGGTGTCCCACAAGGTTCAATACTGGATGTTCTCTCATTGATTAACCTTGTAGTCTAAGTAACAAATCTAAGACATTGCTCAACTTTCAAACTTAGCTAAAAAGGCATTTTAAAAGCTAAATATTTGTTTTGAAGCTAATATGCTTATATTAAATTTTGACAAAACAAATTCTATTCAATTTAGAACTAATGCAAGCAGGTATCAGAATCAGCTATTAGTTACTCTAATTACTCATAAGGAAAGTTCATGTCAAGTTCGAAGGCTAGAAATTGACAAGGAACTAAATGGAAAGAAACATATAGAGACTACAGTTCCTAAGTTGAGCTCTGCCTGCTTTTATTTCAGAAATTTAAATAATTTTGTGAACCAATGTGCAATAAGATAGTGTACTCTGCATATTTTCATTCCATTTTGAGATATGCAATAGTTTACCTGTCCACAGCAAAAAAAGTTTAACTTGGATAAAAGAGCTATAAGAATCCTCTGTGGTGTTAATTCATAGAGAACTTCATTCTCAACAATCATAGAGAATGTTATATAAAAAGGTCAATATAATTTCACTTTAAAGAGCATATAACTTTGTGAGCTTTGTTGCTGACAACTTTGTTAAATTTAAAATGATTACCAATCTGTATGTAATTATAATGCCAGGCATGCTATAGACACGAATAAACCAATAAATTTACTAAAACTTTGGCAGACAGGCAGCTATTACCTTGCGGTGTAGTGTATAACAATCTTTTAGTTTCCTTGAGATTGCTATGTAATACACAGAAATACAAATTTTTCAAGGAAAAAATAAAGAAAAATATGGATGAATACTTTATTACAGCACAGCTTAACTAATGAATTTATCATGTTATTAGACTAGGTCAGATTTTCCAAATTTGGTGGAGGGTCTTTTATTAAGTAATAAGCAATGATTATACAACTGATCGCATACTTCTTATTATATTGTTATAAATGGTGATGGTTTAGGCATAGTGGTATCTAATGTGTTTAGATGCTTTATAAATTGTATATGCTCAATAACCTTGATCTTCACTCTTCATAGGATTTAAGAACTATACTACTATTACTACAAAGGTCAAAAGTGAAAAATGTTTCTCTTATTATGCATAAAGGATAACAGCTTAAGCAATTAGGTGTAAGTTTTAATACTGTCTGTTAAAAATTAAAATTGTACAGAGAGGAAATAGCACTTCTGTTGAGAAATGCTGTATCATATTTTAAATGTCTTTTACATACCTGCTTGGATAACAATCAGAAATAAAACAATTTTACCTAAATTATATTTTTAAAATATGGTAGAACCAAAAAATTGGAAGAATACAGATTGGAGAGGTTTACAGATAACAGTTGTTTCTAAAAATTGATAAATAATGAATCTTAAAAGCCCACATGTTACACAAAATTAAAATTCTGCATTTACTATGTTTTTACCAGTCATTTCTAAAAATATGTTTACAGAGAAGTGTGTATTAATTCAACGTTTACATTAACCTCAACAGTGCACGCAAAAAAAAAAAAAAAAAAAAAAATAGGAGAGGGAGTCAATTAATAGTAAACAAGAAGGTTTAAATGCGCCGCGTGTGTGCAAATAAAATCTGGTACATTTGGAGAATGAGCAAGGTGGTAATACTGCCAATAAACCCAACTGCTGTGTTCAAAAAATAGCACCTGGTTAGTTTTAAATTTACTTTGTAATCTGCGGTTTTCCTAAAATGTACTCGCATAGTAATTGAGAACGTAGTTACATGTACTTTTCTAAACTCACCGTTTTTTGCTTCTTGATATCCTTGTCTTCTGGCATTTTATATTAGTATATGTACACGTATTTGTACCGGTTAGCGTATATCACTGAAAACTTTAATATGGATATGATTATTTACTATCTTATTATGTGCTGAGGCCCAAGTGTCTTGGTAACAAGAGTTTTGAACTTGTGCTTGTAAAATCTGCTACTGTTCTCTACCAGCTAAGAATGTTCATGCAGTTTAACAAGGCTTAATTGATTATCTCCCCTCCATTCCTCCCAAATCCACGTGTCATCACACAGTCAGCTGAGCGGATGGGGCAGATTAACTGCAGCGACTATATCAATTAATGTTTACAGGGTATACCTTCAAAGTTATGCACTTTTGAGAAACGTATATTGTTAATAATATACTAATTTGGGATGAAGTGGCAATTTTTAATCCATCGGTTTACGATTGGACCAAGTTCATCCTTAAATAGCAGTGGAAATACATGCTCATATATGAACGTTTCGTATTAGAAGCGTGAATGTTTAACTTCTGTGTAGTTAGATGTTTAGGTAATACTACTGATATAAACTCAAAATGATATACGCAAAATAACCTATTTGTATATAAATGTGATTCTATTGTTATTGTGTACTGCTACTGCGCGCTCTGCCATAAGCTGAAGGAACTACATAGATAAATATGGTAGCGGTAAATACATTGCCGTTCTAAGAGGAGGGGAAAATTTTCTTATTGAACCTCTGTGTCAATCGCAGCATACAGAGAAGAAAACATGTCCCTGAGAAATGTTTGGAATCGCAATGAAGTGTCCAAAGTATGATATTATGGTCGTGTATAATTTGTTTGTACACTTTTTTAGGTTAAGAACAACACCTATTTGAGTTCTCTTTACTTTCAGAGTTTTGTTGATGACCCACCCACTGGAATGGATAGATTACAACTCTTAGCACTTGCCAAAGCAGCATCCATAAGCAAAATCGTCACTGAAGTCACTTTAGGGCCTGACAGCAAGCAAAATGCCACCAGTGATGTCAAAGAGGTTTCTGGAAGTTCACAGACAGCAGATTCCCATCTTAATGCTTCAGAGGAAGATAGCTTAAAATTTACCAAGAAGCGAAGTTTTGATAGCGCACAGCATATTAAGGTGACAGATGATGCTTCTCGATGCATTATGAAACAAATAGCAGATATGGACCAGCAACGCGAATTAGAAGTAAGGGAACTCATTAAAGATCGTTTGCTAAAAATGGGAGAGACAGCAAGGATTCAACGAGAAATCCTGAAGTTCAAGAGTGAGGACGTACAGCGTGAAAGTGAAGCAAAATTGTGGCAAGAAGAGCAAGAAATTTTGAGACAGTTCCAAGAAGAAGAATTACAAGCTAGTCAAAGGCAACTTCAGTTAGCACAAGAACATAAACAGCATGCACAGGTAAGTTAAAATGTGCACAATGTATCTTTTCTATCTCATATATTAAAACATTCAAGTTTAAATAGTATTTTTCAAAGTGCAGTAAGCATGCAGAATTTTCTACCTATTTTTCAGCAGTTTTGATATTTGTCCATAA
Source organism: Metallyticus violacea (assembly GCA_030762175.1). Classification (NCBI taxonomy): domain Eukaryota; kingdom Metazoa; phylum Arthropoda; class Insecta; order Mantodea; family Metallyticidae; genus Metallyticus; species Metallyticus violacea. Next base: position 15,110,026 of record CM060830.1, read on the forward strand.
TGCAGGAATGTATCAAATTGCCAGGGACATATGCTAGGCTATTACTGGACTTTATTGGTACCTGTTTAATGTAACAAAAGACGAGATATATAGAGATTATAATTAAAATACCTGTTATAAGGATTTGCGTATTGTTTCTTCTATTCATATGGGAGTAGACCTTACACTTTTCACAATAATTGTCTTATCTTCATACTTAAGCTGCAAGATTTAGTTGTTCATAAATTTTTTATTATGCGTGATTCAACTGTTTCAAAGAAGTAGCACTATTTAATCTATATTTACTACACATTGCTCTAGGGTCAATATACTGGTATTTTACAAAATAACCATGAATTATTTAAACAGTGCACTATTGCACTTGGAAAGCAGTTGCATGCTCACATCTTAATTAGTTGAGTATCAAAATGCATTTCTGAAGGCTTGCAGTGTTTTCCCCCATACTTCTCCATTCACTTTCCAACCTAACTGCCATAGTGAGAGAGACAACCTCTAAGCTGCAATATCTTTGCCAAAGCTTTGCCCTGCCTGTGGTTTGTTTCTGTACTTGTTTTGTGAACATGAGATTAACAAATGCTTAAAGAATATCCATTTACTTTAAACTTACCTCATTCATACTTCAGACAGGGCTTCAGCAATAGCCTTGGTAACCCTTAGTTTATGTCACTGCAAATAGCTCTTTATTCATTGTAAATTTTAGCAGTACTTAACAATTTGAAGTTATGTTGAATAGTATTATAACAAAGTTTTGATTCATGTACCTCATTCAGCGTATGAATGCAAGAAATCAAATGATTAAGGAAGCTGAGAAAAGACGGAAAGAGCTAGAAGAGCAAGAGAAGAGAAAAATTAAAGAGAAGAGAGAACAAATAGAAAATTTAATCCAGTTTCAAAAGGAATTTAGAAGTAAATATGAAGAAATGGCTGATGCAATGAGGTAATTATGACTGGTATTAAGATAAAACATTATAATGTGCCTTAAAAGAGAGTTTTATTGATATTCTTATTGTTTTTACAGAAGCTGCAAAAACAGAGAACAACTAATAGCAAAAGTTAGCAGTCATACATCCAAACTTAAGAAGTTCAATGAAGCAATTGAACATTTGGTGAATCAGTGTAAGGTACTTTCCAGGAAGAGCTTTATTTATTTATTTATTTATTTATTTATTGCAATACTTTTATTGCAGTGTAACAATTGTGATATTTTTCAGGTTGGTGAGCCAAACAACTTGGATCTGCAGGCAGCAGCTGCAATTGTGGAGCAAACAAATGTGATAAAGGAGTTTGTTTGTGCAGAAGTGGGTATGTCTTTATTAACAAATACAGGGCTAACAAATTTTCTTTCAGGTTTCAAAAGCTTAAAAGTGTTTAATGTCCATTTTTACTACTGAAGCATCACAGGTGGTGACACTGATGATATGCAAGATTAAATGATAAACTGGGAAAGAATGTTTTTCAAAGGAAGGAAGCGTTTCAGGCCTAAGTCTAGGGTACCTCCCTGATATTTGTCATTTATGAGGACTGAGGAAAATCTGGAAAAAACTTATCAGGGAGGACGGTCCTGGTGGGAATCAAACCCCAAACCTCTAGTTCATCAGTCTGCATCGTAATGACCTCAGCCACTGTGGGAATAGTGGAACCATGTAGTATCACTATTTGCAGCTAGGGGAATATGACAGAAAATGCCTGGTGTCATGCATTTCCAAGTTAACCAGCCTATTATTAGTGTGCAGCTCAATTTCTGAACAGAGTATGGTGCACATTAGATGGATTTCCATCCCTCCACTTCCTCTAATGGTAGATTTTTATAGACTCCATAAATACTTGCACATATGCACTCCAATATTCACTTTTTGGGTCAAAACATGTTTTGACGTTGATTAGGCCTTGACTTGTCTGTGGTTCGAATCTTACCTTGACCATTCTCCTTGAATGAGGTTCCTTCCAACTTTTGAGCTTTAATCAATTCTCATCAAATGCAAATGCCAGAGAAATAATCTAAACAATGCTTCTTTAAAAAAACATTCCAGTTTATAATTTCATCTTATGCACAATGAAGTTATTTGACTTATGGCTTAATACTGGGGAAGAGTTTAATTTTTTTTTATTTATGGATGCTCTTTAACAGCTCAGATCATCAGCATACCATTCAATTCAGGACATGAAACAGCCGATAAATTTTGCTCAGAGGCCTCTTTTATCAAGCTTGAGGTTCTTTTTTGTGCCATAAATGTATGACACAGGACCCACGGCTTTACTTCCATTCCGAAGGAAGCCATACTTTAGCTTTTTATGCCCGAAAAAAATGGGGAAAAGTGTAGGAGCCACAACCAGAAAAGAGAAAGAATTCCCAGTCTTAAATAGTATTTTTATTTTCGTATTAATATTTTTACTGAAAGCATAAAATGATATTAATAACTGATAATAATAAGCACTAAGCTGTGTTATAAGAGATATGAAAATGAGGGTTCTCAGTGGCAGTTTATTGCCGGCATCTGTGTAGGAAGGAATATGTGTCATATAACTTTTCTTTTGTAAGAACATGCATTTCAGAACTCTTTTGTATGCATGTGTGTGTCATTGAGGGATCCTGTATTTTTAACATTTTAACAGTTTGGCAAATAGTTTCTCTACCTGGAACATGCTTATCAGAATATTTTCATGCAAATAACCTTACCACTTCTATATATGAATCCATTCTAACATATGTGTAAAAAATAAAAACCTGTTCAAGACTATGTGAACCATCAGCATGTAATTTACACACAATGAAAGTATGTAGTAGCATATGAATGCACAACCACTCGCTGACAAAATCTCTTTCAAAGTTACTAAGTAACGACCTGTACATGCATTATACAGCCTTGATGATTGGCTTCTCCCAGTATGCAGCTGTTTTGCTCACATGTAAGTTAAATAGCCTCATTATATCGTTAATGTTCACCACCTGTATTACAGTAAAAATGGTCACTAAAAATTATTAAAAATGTATACTTGCCTACAGCAAGCAGCTGATTGATTTTTTTCTACAGCCTACTTTAAAATCAAAGTATAATTTAAGAATTATGTGCCCATTGGGTGAGTTTGTGTCTTGATCTTTAAAAGAAGATACATATAGTTCACCAACTCAACTGTTACAACTCATGTTCTTATTTTCAAAAGTTCTAGTTATAATTTTTTTACAGATTGCTGATATTAAAAAATGTATTTTGGCTACTTTTGTTTTGGAATTAAACATTCATTTTCTGTTAAAGCTAGAATAAATGAAGAGTACAAAAAAGAAGCTGAAAAAAAATTAGAGAAATTACAGGATAATGGGGCAAGAGAGGCTGCAGTAGTACCACCAGAAATGGCATCAAGTGCCCATTCAGCAGGTAATTTTTTGGTATTATATTTTGATATATGAGTTGATGATGTGCTTCTTTTGCAGTAAAATTACAGTATGGCATATTCATTTGAAGGAGTGAAAACCATAATGGGTCAGCTTCACCAACCATTGATCTTGAGATTATGTCCTCTTACATTTCAGTTTTGAGTTGTGCATATAAGTAGTTCTCCTGCATACATCGTATTTATGTTTTCTGGAGCTATGTAAATAGCTCACCACTGGAGAATAGAGCCATAGTGATTCATATCGAAATTCTCAATTCCTAGTTTTGTGCAGGCACATGGCATAGACAGCGAACAATGATATAGTAAATGTAGACAAGCAGGTACATTTTCAAAAAAAACAAAGAAATTAATAATAATTTGGTGAAAAACAAAGAAACAGTTGAAAAATACCATGCTTTCAAGTAAAAATTATCCTGCACATGCAGTGTTTAGATTCTTGGCGGCCGGACATGTTGCAGCTGCCCAATAACGTACTTTAACTTTGCTTCTAAAGTTGTGTATAAAATCTTACCTCATAGAAGATGCTGGAAATATTGTCCCCCTTCAGCTAAACAGACATATTGGGAATACATATTCTGATTTACACATTTTAAGTTCAGCCACCATATTACTTCTGATTTCATTTGTGATATTTTCCTTTAGTTTTTCCAATATGTGAAGGTTTGTTTTATAAACTCTGCTTCAGACAACCCACAGGTAAAAATCACACACTGTTTAATCTGGCAAGCGACTAGCACTATCTATCTTCAAACATTTCCTTAATATTATTCATGGATTTTACTGCTTTTTGAGCAGTTCCAAAACGTTGAAACCACCCATATGTTTTCTCTTCTTCTGTAAACTACAGAAAAAATGGGGTCAATTTGCTCCTTCTGTACCTTCCTGCATCTAATATCATCTCAAAAAATCGGACTGATAATATACCTTTTGCTAACAGCACATCAAACACCAACTTTCCTATCATAAAGGGGGTTTCCTTTACATGTTGTAGATTTTTGGTACACCAGAGGAGCATGTTTTAATTGTTCACACAGCGTTTCAGGTGATACCAGGCATTGTCTGAAAAGATCAGAAGTGTTGGGTTCATTAAACCTTAGATGAAAAAAAAACTCTCACAATAATGCATTCTTGTATTGGGCTGCCTAGTTTTAAACAATGGACAAGTGTATGGTTTGAGGTTTAATAATTTTTTTGCTTAATGTGCAGAAACTATCCCCACTTGTGCTAATTTCAAGGGTTATTTTGTTGGAGAACTTTCAAGGTTTGCACTAATTTTATCCCCTGGTAAAACTGTACATTTCCGCATGTGCTTTTTTGTTGTGCACTGATCAAGTGGAATCAAATGTATATTCAATATTGTGATTGCTTTTTTGGAAGCAGACAATTGACAAGAAACTGCAAATGAAATTCTTTATGAACTCTATGAGCTGACTGTATTTATGGTAACATTTACACATGAAATTGCACTGCTCTAGAGTAAATTGTCCTATCTTGGCAAAGCTCAACCACTACACTGCTTTGAAGTGAGGTTAATTGATATGATGAGAGACTTTTTAAGGGAGAGAGTGTGGAGCTCTTAGCTGCCAGGACTCAAAACCCTGCGTGTCAGGGATAGTTTTTAGTGAAAGCAAAAAAAATATTTTGGTTTTAGTAGTAATATTTTACCAGCAAAAATGTATGAAGAAAAAGAACACAAATATGCATTGAAATTAGTTTGTTAATTAGGAAGAATTTTAACGGTAAAAATATTTAAAATTATATTTGGTTGGATTTTTGACACTGGACATCACTAAAACTTTTTATTTGCTGAATATACATTTTAAATGTACTTGCATTCATTGTCAGCTGTTGTTTTCTTATTGCTTTCTTCCTCTCCTTATTGTTGCCTGATGAACTCCCGGATAGGTCGTCCCTCAATGAGATTTCAAAATTAATCTCATGTTGTTGAGTGAGGTTCATGATAATTCTTCCTCCAAGCAAGGCAAGTGGCAGAGACACTTCCTTAGTGAATTTATCCATGGAATGTATGTTTTTTACTAAACCGATATACTGTTTTAGGGAGGAATCAATAAGCTGCTTATCCATGCCTTTGCCCTCCAGCAAAACTACCAGTAACCACTGGTAGGACAGCTAGTCTGCTTCAACCTCCCTGACTCTATAGGTGGCTCACTATTCTGCTCCAATTCAGTAGCATCATTATGCCACAGCATACTTAATTGCCTATAATTTGTGAGAACACAACTACCCCTTCAAGTTCAACCCATTCCAGAAGACAGAGAGGTTTGAATCTCTGGCCCTTAGGGACTGGACCAAAACATCTGAAGGGGTCAGAACCCTCCTCCCCCTTATGAGAATTTTGTTTTTGTATAAACTAATTTCCTCCCATATGGTTGGTTCTGTATGGTTTCATGCTATTTTTAATAAGTTTATTTCTCTTTCTATTTTAATGTTTTGAGCAAAAGTTTGCAAAGCTGCTGCAGATTTTTCTATTTCTTTATATATGATATTTCTGAAATGCTCGCACTGCCACGGGTTGCTGAGGTCATTAAGACATGGTCTCATGAACAGGTCTGGGATTCAAATCCAGCCAGGACCGTCCTCCCTGACTGAGGTTTTTTCCAGGTTTTCCTCAGTCCTCATAAATAGCAAATGCGATGGAGGTACCCTAAACTTAAACCTGAAACGATTCCTTAAAAATAAACCCTTTCCCAATATCTCGTGTATCATCAGTGTCCATCGCCTATGGTGCCTCTGTAGCAAAAACGGGCGTTAAACACCATTCATTCATTGAAATGCTCATTCTAAATTTCATTTTATCCATCTATTATGTATCTGATTACTTTCCTTGCAATGTGTTTATTCTAATGTTTATTTAAATTTTATCTTTTTTCTATGTTTTTAACACCTGAGGGTAAATTTCTTTTGGGGAACTAGTACAGTGTTGTATTCCTTGAATATTTTTTTGAATTTAATGTCTGCCAAAGAATGGTGGGTAAATTTTTTGAAAAGTTGTTTTTCCCTATCTTTCTCAATTTCCAAAGTGCTTGTATCTTATGTTTTTGATATTTTTATTACATTTTTTATGAGCTGCTTTTTGAAACCATTATTTATGGCAACCTTGATATATTGTCATTCTTTTGCTAGTTCTCTTTGTGAATGGTATGTTAACCAAGCTTGTATCAGACTAATGTAAAACTGCTAGTTGGTTTGGTCTAGGGTAGAAGCTGTCTTTTTTCATTAATTTTCTATGTGTTGGTCTTCTGTTTATTCCAAACTCTAGTCTAGTGCCTTTTCTAAATATTTTTAAATTAGAAATATTAAGTAGTTGGTTATTTTGAGAATTCTGTGAATTTTCCTGTATAAATTCAGATTTGACTCCATCTTCTATACAGTTTTTATTTATTATGCAGAAAATTGGTACCATAATTTGAACATCTATAGGAATAGACTAGACTGTTGAGACATTGACTGAATTGAAAATGCAACTCTAGTTAGTTTCTTAAAAAAATTGCCTGATTGAATTTTCTTGTTTATTCAGCTTTAACAATCTATGATTTCTCAATTTTTGAAAAATGGCATTAGACCCAGAATGGCTCTCAGACCTTCATTTAGTCATTTTGTTTCACTTGCTACATATAAAAAGATTAGAGAAAAGAATAGAGTGTTGCTTGTATTAGAAATTAATTTTGTTTCCTAATTTATATGTTTTTCCACAGCTCTGAATGATTTTGCAGATGAAAAGTCCTACAAGACCTATATTTTACTCCAAGAGCATTTGAAACATTTTGAAAATTCCTGTGAAAGTCTAGTTAAAGATGATAGAGTGAAGAAATTCAGATTTAACTGCCAGGTAAAGAATATGTGCATCTGGTTAGAATGGCTCTTTCATTTATTATTTGTTTTTCTTTTCTTTTTAATATGTTTTAATACATATTGATAGGTATTTTCAAATTATGAATGCAGTAAATTAATAATCAGTTGGTATCCAAATTACCTGGCAAGTGCATTTTTGGGGTGAGCAAAAACTCCAGAAAGAAACTTCATGCAGGCAGCAGGAATGTAACGAGAAGTGACAGTTGAAAGGCAAGCAATGACCAACTGCTTTGATTTTCTGCCTACCCCATGGCAGTGGACAGGTATTTAAACGCAACTTCCTCAAATTAGATCATCATAAGGCATAAAAGACTGGAAAACCCTAATTTAGATCATTGTCAGTAAATTTTATATCACCTGTAAGTTTAAAATCTGTAGGTAAATAGAATCCTACAGATGTAACCAATGTGGCCAGATCAAGACAAAATGTTATTTATAATCCTAAAAATTCCTGTTGGAATCTGATGTGAGAGTTTATAGCTAACATAAGATTTACATTAGACCACCTCCATGGTATAGTGGTAGTAAATGCAAATATTAATTCGGAAATCCTGGATACGATTCCTAGTTCGATCTAGCTGTCTGGGTAACGTGTTTTGAAGTTTTTCCTCGCCCTGAGAAGGTGAATGGCAGAAAGCTTTAAGGTGCCAAGGAATCCGAGCTTATTTGCAGCATCATTAATTCATTCCATTCCTTAACTACAGACTTACACCTATAGAATTCAGTCCAACCTATAGATGTTGTGATAACACCAATGCATTCAAAGTGACAATAAATAACACAACAAAAACGTATTTGTTACCTACAGTGTATCAATCAATAAACACAACAAAAAGTTACATGTGTTCTATTAGGTGAACTAATATCAGATCTTCATTATGTTTTTCCTCTCACATGATAGGTCATAGCTGCACACACTAGCAGTCAAGGACACTTATTGCTGGTGTTAAGATTGGTTAGTGCGTGTTTAGGTTTAAAACAGTTAGGAGTTAATGTGCTTATCTGTTTCATTTGCTGTAACTTTTAAGAAATGAATCTGCTGCTCATTGTCATACAGGATTTCAAGAACCTTTACTAGGGGTTTATTCACCTAATAGATCTATAGTTTGTAACCTAGTGATTAAATTCAAAATAGTAGGATCAGTGTTAGACAATACCTTGCAGGAGTTCTTCATGTCAAATAAGGCATAATTAGATGGAGTGAGATCAGACTAATATGATGGGTGTGGAACATTTGAACCACAGTGATGCCAGATTTGTATTCGTAGTGTGCTGGTGTAGAACTGCACATTGACATGTTGGAGAAACACTCCCCAATTTGCTTTTAATGAATTTTGCATCTAAGCCATGTAAGTATCTCGCAATTGACAGCCGTTCCTTATGGAAGCCAGACCATTAACAGTATGTCTGAAGTGTCCCAAAAGATCATGTGCCTAAAATTGTTAATTGGAACATTGCACATATATTAAGATCACTGTGATTGAGTGATCATCTGCCTGCTTGCAGATGGAGCAGCATAAAACATCTTGGGCTAGTTTTAACTCCCTGGATGTTTCCATTACATGGATCAGACTGTCTTTTATATTGTGTGGTAATGACACCATGGCTTGTCACCAGCTTCTCCAAATATCCAGATCTTCTCTTCAACTCATAAGAGATTATCCAGATCTTCATTATGCATTTCTAGTAGCTAATGACACTCTTCAATCCTTTTGTCCTTCTAAGCCTGTGTCAAGTCCTGTGGGACCAAATGTGTGCACACCTTATTTATATTCAAATCATCGCAATAATGGGTGCAGGGTATGCGGTCAAGGTCTGTTGGAATTTCCAATTCATCAAAGGTTATGGGCCTATCAGCAATAATCACTGCAGATATAACCTCAACATTCCTTTGACGACTAGAATGTTAATGAACAACCATTACTACATTCTTGTGTGCAGATTCCCTTCTGCTGGCGAACCATTGACCCAGTTGTAAGCAGTCTTCTGTGCAGGAGCTTCTGGTATTCTATAAATAGAAAACAGGACTGACAATGGGAAATCCTTTGTCCCCCTTTCTGGCAGATTTATTCATGAGTACATTTGAAACTCACGTAATTTCCTCCTTCCCACATTATTTTAAATGCTAGTACAGATACATTGACAACATTTTTAGTATAGTGAAAAAAGAATTAATTGAAGATGCTTTAAAACTTTTAAATATACAAGATAGGAATATATACATCATACTTCAAACAGAAACAAAGGGAATGAATGTTGCCATTTTTAGATATAAAAATTAATAAGAATCACGGAAATTTAAAATTTGGGATTTATAAAAAGGATACACAGATAACTATATAAAATCAAATGGGTTCAACCCCATAGCTCACAAGCACACAATTTTTAACAGCTTATAGACTGGTGAATTTACCAATCAGTAAAGAGGAGTACAAAAAAGAATTTGAGAAGATACAGGAGATTGCAATTATAAATGGTTTTAACAAAAATTTCATAAACAAAAAACTTAATAGATTCCTAAAGAAGAAATTGATCAAGAATACCATCACTTTATTGACTGAAAAAGAGAGACCAGTTTTTAAAAAATTCACCTATCATCCAGTAGCTATGAATAAATTCCAAAAAAAATTTAAAGATCTTAATGTTAAATTGGTACCCATTAACAGATACACTCTAAAATGCTCTAGTGGACAACACTTTTAATAACATTCCACAGGAGAAAAAGTCAGGCATCTACAAAATAACATGTAAAGAATGTTATAAGATATATGTTGGAAGAACTAAAAGAAACATAGGAACACAGTTAAAGGAACACCTCAGAGACTTAAGTACAAACAGATAGATAGGTCAGAGGTGGCACACCATTTTTGTATAGATAATCACGACATAAAAAAAGGAATGAAGTTACTTGAAGAAGCACACGTATGTACAGAATTGGACACATGCAATAAGATTTACATTCATAAACATAGAGATCATCTTATGAATTTAGACATTACAGGAGAATGTAATACAAATTTCCAGTTTATAAAAAACACCATCAGGGCGGAGCCACGAATCCTAATAGATGTTAGTTTCTCCTACCAGTCGTCAAGTTTGTTGAAGATGTGGAGGATGTCTCTTCGAAACCGGTTCCACTGTATTTTAAAGTGAAGCATAAGACTGTGCTAGATGACAGATTAGATAGAATTTATATTTAACAAGCTTCACTGTGTGAGTTCCAAAAGAATTTTTTAAAAATTTCTTATAATTTTTCAAATGAATTAGAAATACCATGATCTGCAGACCTTTTCCAAGTGGTTTCAGCAGAGAGTTCTACACTGATACCTCAACTGCATTGCACGTTTCTTGTGTTCCACCTGCCACTTCAGGAAATGTCTTTCAAATTTCCCGTTGCAAATGTGCAGTTTTTTGACCCCAACATTGATGCTTTCCTTGTTGCTCCCTCATGCAACATAACTGCACCCTGAAAGCTTATCATGATTACCAAGGTTCATAAAACTAACAACATGTTACCAATAGGCTACTAACACTTCACACAAATAATTGCAAAATAAAATATAAAATTTAATTTCATGTTGGAACCAATACAATGAATCAACTAATATATTCTTATTATGTGGATATGTGGAAGATACCTTTGCAGTGGTCAACAAGAAACTCTTTGATGATGCTTTGAAATTGCTTAACTTACAAGATAAAGAAATTAAATTCACTTCTGAAACAGAACAAGGCAACACAATTCCTTTCCTGGACTTATAGATTATAAGAACAGGCAATAATTTGGAATTTGGAATATACAGAAAGGACATGCAGACTGAGGATTACATAAAGGCAAGTGGATTCAATCCCCAGCACACAAACATGCAGTTCTCAATAGCTTAGCACATAGACTCATTAACAAATCTATGAATGAGTTGAATACAGCAAAGAGTACTATCATATTATACAAACAGCAAAATTCAATGGATATGATCAAGAAATTGTAGACAAGAAGATCAAGAAATTCAAACAAGAGAAGAGGTTAAAACAGGTTACAACATTGACAGCAATAAAAGAATCTACCATCCACATGAAATTCACTTATCATCCTTGGGCCACCAAAAAATTTCAAAAAATACTTAAGACAGTTTGGAATTACTTTGTCCTCAGTTTAGCCTAAAAAATCTGCTCACTTCTGGTGATAATGATAGAATACCTGAGGAGAAGAAGCCAGGAATATATAAAATCAACTGTTCAGAATGTAACAAAGTATATATTGGAAAAACAAAAAAAAGCACTGGAATCAGGCTGAAGGAACACTGGAGAAACATTAGGCACAATCAGATAGAGAAATCAACAGTTGCACATCACTTTTGGAGAGATAAACGTGATATAGAAATGGGAGTGAAATTATTGAAATTTGTAGATCGGCCCATGGAGCTGGGAATATGGGAAAAAAGGCATAAAAAATATGAGGATAAGGTTATGAGATCCCAACAGAAGACAAATTAATTCAGAAGGTCATAAAATGTCCACAAGAGCTACTCCAAGTCCAGCCAACCTACAACGAATCCAACAGTCGACTCGCAATTGAGGATGCAGGAAAAAGCCTGCCAAACTAGTTTTGCATAATTCAACAGTAACTGGAGCATATGATTATCAAATCAACTCGCTAGATAATTAAGAATATAAACACAGGGTATGCTCACTTTGGGACTACTCTGTACAGTCTCACCCATGCATCATCTTAAGCCATGACATAAGAACCTGTGGACATTAAAATAAAAATAATTTGGTACAGTAGCCATATTTCTTAATAATTCAAGACCCTTCCAGTTTTTTTTATTTATAGAATCATTGCTTTCAATCTACTTGTTGCTGCTACCAGCATTATCAAAGCTACAGACTAGGAACTAATCTTTGAATCTTTATATTTATTTTAGCTCTTAATTTTAAGTTTATTCTTTCATCAATTTTTTTGTATAATTCTGTTTGTTTTTTCTAAAAATATGTTGATGAAAGCAATAGGGGGAATTATGCAAATATGCTTAATAGATAGTTTATAAAGTGGATGTTAGTATGCAATAAAAAGATTATTTGTTAATTTATTTATTTTGGGGTTGACTCTAAGTAATGAGTGGGAAAAGAAAGGGATAATGCAGTCATGCATGAAAACTTAACTTAACCAGTAGGCTTACTAAGAAACATATAAAGTAAGGCCAAACAATGGGGACGGACTTCCTGACAGCAAAACAAACAAAACTGCTTAAATCAATGTATGTCCAGAAATGCACAGAAACATTGGATCGGCAAACACAATATTGAATTTATTGCATTATTCTTGTTATATCTTTCAGAAAGCTGTAAATATTCCAGTGAATGCAATATCACCAACAAATGCAGCCCATATGCAAGATAAATTTATAAAACTTTCAAGCTTAATTTCTGGTCAGATAGTGGATGTAGGGCATGGACCCTTTTCTGCTACCTCACATCCACAGGGAGTTGCTTACTGTAAAACTCTCCTAGCAAAGAAATTTGTGGTAAGTATTGGTTCTGCAATCTTTGAGTTTCATTTGCATTGAAATTTATTTCAAAATGTGAATGAGTTTGGAAAGCAGTACTGCTCAATAATTTGCATACTACTATTACAGATAACAGGGTTATAAAGTGGGATCAGTGCGGGATTGGTAAGTTATGAGCCTCTTAAATTGTATATTGTTGATGGTAGGTTTGTTTTATTGTTTTACCCTCCTGCTAATCACCAAGACCCGGCTGGCCTGCTAACTGGTTAACAAGCAGCACTTTAGCCCGTAGGCAAAACATGTGGAAAGAAACAAAACTGATCACACAGTATGTAGTAATTCATATAAAACAGAAGATCGTTCCATTTTTTTAATGTATGTTTAGAAGCTATTGACAGCGAAGCACCCATTTATTCCAAATTGAATATTCCGAATGTTGACATAAACGTCACTTATATGGCTTTTAGTTAGGACTTGTTTTGGGAACTTTCGTTCTCTTAAGAAAATGACTCAAATCTATGCATTTACAAACAGAAGAAGTAGAAGTTTTAATAAAATTCACAAACCTGTACATACAGCAAAAATTTTTGTTGTATTCATTAAAACAAATCTTTAACAAGTATTAGGATTGGCTATGGGAAGCCCACTTTGTCAGTTTCTTTTCATGAGCTTTCTGCAGACTTTCATGAGTTTTTATAAAAAACACATCATAACTCTTTTTCCATTAATTTTTAAAATGTAATACAGATATTGGAATGGGTATTTGCAATAATACCAAAGAAATATTTTTCAAATGCTCTCACTTTAGAAGAGAAAACCATAAAATTCACCATTAGAAACAGAAGAAAATAGGGAAATTCCCTTTTTAGACTTAAAAATCATTAGAAATTCAGTCAAACTCAGCTTTGGTATTTATAGAAAAGGCACATATTTGGATAATTACATAAAAACAATAGCTATAACCTAATTCCATATAAATATGCCATTTTCAATATTTTGGTACATAAACAAAAATAGAATACAAAAAAGAACTATAACACACTTTAGGACCTCCATCTATCATTCATTCTTGCAAACATTGTTTTCCCAGATGTAGTGTTCAGTTTATGTATACATTATAACTTATGTAAATAAAATCTGCATTTATTGTGCCTTAAAGTATCATTTTCATGTATTATTTGATCAAAAAGTTGGTTCCAAGAAAGTCAATGCTAGATTCAATCATTTTCAAACTGGAATAATTGAAGCAGTGATTGTTGCATGTATAGATCTTTTGCGTCAGGCTTGATCCAAGAAAAGCAGGTAGGCAGCTGTTTACCAGCTTCTGCCCATCAGCTTTGGCACATCAAGCATGACTCTTACTCTCCATACTTGCTGATACTTTTGAAGCAGGGTGATGATAGCCAATGTGAAGAATGGGCCAGAATTGCCGGTGCCATCAGTTTTGACACCTATATTACTTTACAAAATATAATGATCTGTGAGAAATTCTGATAATGATTCAGCATAGAATATACTTTCATTTGCATATTTGCTAAATAAATATCTTGTTGCAGTATCAAGGAGAAATGACTGTATCAAGCAAGCCAGAAGCTGCCTTTGCAATAGCAGCTATAATAGTGGCACTTTGGACAGATTTTCCAGATTTTGGCCAGCTTTTACTGGCGTATTTTCACAAAGAATGTCCATATCTAGTGCCAGTGTTCATGCCTCAAGTGGAGGGTCAATCAAACAGCGATTATTACAAGTAAGTTGCTCTTTTATGTTTAACAGAAAAGCTCAAAGATTTTGGTTAAACAGTAGTGTAGTTCAAGGAAATAAATTAATATGGTGTATAGAATATTCAAGATGATCAAATTCATAATTAAGTTGAAATTTTTACTTTCAAATATTAAGTTACAAAGTTCCTTCTAGTTATTGTTTTCAAAGAGGACAATTTCTTATCCATAAATCATAGATGTGCATAAAAATTCATGGATATATGTGAGAACATGTCTGATTTAATGAAGGTTTTGTTCATTTTTTCTATAAACAAATTTCATATATGTATTAACATAGGAAAAGCAATGTCACTGATATTAAGGTCATTGTGTGACTATGTCAAACTAACACTCTTGCTCCACTTGTTAGTGTTAGTTCGACTCAATTACTAGTTTAGTTTGTAAACCACTAATGAACTTGGCAAGTTCTTACTTGAACAATCGGAGACCATACAGAATCACCTTGGGATCCAGTCACCAAATCAAGTAGTCAGTCAACATTTGATGATGACAGTGATTGCCCCAGAAACCTGTTTTAATATTGTATAAGTAGTGAGTTAATGCGAAAATATTTAATATATTCTAATTGGATATATTACCAAACCATTGTCTATAGCTTTCTAAGTATAATTTAATTAATAACATGTAAAAGTTCAAATGCTAAGCACACTAATGAAATTGAAATTGACGTACTTAATACGACAAAGTGCTAGCCTAACATTTTATACATTCAAACAAAAACTAAAGATTGAATTAAAATATGCATTATACATTACAGTTTCTGGTACCTTAGTCTGTGGATGAAGTCTGGGAGGGAGTAACGACTCTAAAATTTAAAAATGATCTAACTCTGATGAAAGTGCTACTCTCTCTGAAACAAAAACGGTGTTTACAGGCCGAGGGTAAATTTATGTCATGGCACTTCCAGGATATTTTATGTTAGTGTAAAGCCAACGAAAGAAAGGACAAATGGTGCAGGTTGGACATGGGTAGGAAGTCGACAGATATTTGGCACAAAAGCACTTATAGATGTATATTGTTGATTTGATTAAACATTGATGTATAAGATTCATGTTTCATCACCAGTCAAATTTGAGAAAAAATTCATCTCTTTCGTATCAATCCAAAATTGTACATGGAACTTCCTTTCTTGCACATGGCAATCAATCAACATGAGATCCATTTTAAGGTGTACCCATCCTCAAAATTTTCAGGAGTTAATACATTTTAAAATCTTTTTAGTGTGATACAAAAATAAATCTTGCAGAATCTATTGCCGGTTGTTTCATCAGGTGTATTTGTGTTTCAGAGCACTTGGCTATCATTTCTCAGAAAATGGGGAAGTTGAGCCTCATGACAAATTCCTGAAGCGAATGAGTGGAATAATGCGTTTATATGCTGCTATCTTAGTGGCACATCCAAGACAACATCAAAATAAGCCAAATCCTCATGGGCTGGCACAAGCTTGGCGTTGGATTGCCTGTCTCCTTAACCTGGGTAAAATATTAAATTATTTCTAAGTATGTATATAATTAATGTAGAGTATACTTGGCCACCAAGTTCTGTTACAAGGTTTTTGTTAAATAACAGCATTGTGTTTCAAAATTTAGTTGTAAGCAGAGTATGTAACGAAATGAGTGTTTATTTGTTGTCAAGTAGAGAAAGATGTAGATGAAGTGGAGAGCAACTATCACAGACAAAGATGAACTGTGTGTATTTTGTGGAAGGAAGGTGTCAAAACTACAGAATTTTTGTAAGACATTTAACTGCTATATGTGATTAAGAAGCTCCTGCATAGATAACCAATAACAACTGGGTCAATAGGTTAGCCAGCAGCAAGGAATCTGCACACAAGAAATTTAAGTATTGGTATGCTATCAACATTGCAGTCTTGCAGGAACAGTGAGATTGTGTCTGAATTGGCTATGGATAGGCACATAACATTGGATGTACTGGAATATCAGACAGACCTCAGCCGCACAACCCTGCACACAGTTATCCATAATGATTTGAATATGTAAAAGCTGTGGGCACATTGGAATCCACAGTATTTGACACAGGCACAGAAGGAAAAGGTCGGTCATTGGATACTGGAAATGCTTAATGAAGATCTAGATATTTTGGAGAGGCTGGTGACTGATGACAACTCATGGTGTCACTACTGCATACCAGAGAACAATGTCCCATCCATGCAGTGAAAGAGTCCCCAGCCCAAGATATTTCTTGCTGCTCCATGCAAGCAAGTGAGCAAGAAGAAGATCATCTTCTTTTGGGAAACTTCAGGCTTACTGCTTATGGACTGGCTTCCTCAAGGAATGACTGCCAATAGTTGTATACTGTAAAACTCTTCCATAGTTTAGATGCAGGATCCAATAATGGTAAAAGGGAAATTGGTTAGAGTGTTCTTCCAACATGACAAAGTGTGGCCCCATGACAGCAACCTATGACTGCAAAGTTGGCATTGCTTGGATTCATGTGCTGTGTTCACCGTATTCACCAGATCTGACTACATTTGATTATGCCTTATTTGACAGTACAAAGAAATTGCTGTCAGTCAAAAATTTGGCAAAATGAAATTCAGGTATCTGTCCACGAATGGTGGAATAGTACTCTCAGACGTTTTGCCATGCCATAATGAAGCTAGCAGGAAGATGGAAACTATGTTGATATTGGTGGGGAGTATATTGAGAGATTCTATGTGCTTTGGAACATGTTGCATAAAATAAAGTTAAAAAACTAGTATTGTAAATCATTTCTGGATCCTCATAGCATAAATTATTCTTAAAAATGATCCTGTTTTACTCTCATTCAGTATTAAAATCTAACAATGTGCAATTGTGAATTTAAAAGAAGTTGGTTAAATATACAAATAAGTCAGTATTAGGTGACACTAAACTTTATTAACTGATTAATTCATCAGAACATGTTTCAAGAGCGAATGCTAATGAATTAATCAGTTAGTGAAATTTAGTATCACCTAGTACTTACTTATTTGTATATTTAACAATCTTCACTGCTCCTAACTTTTTTTAAGTTTACAATATGCACTTTACCCATAGGGAAATCTGCCACTTCCTATAGGATCACTTAGGGCTTTCAATATTAGAATGCCTTTTCTTACATGCTACACTCTTGAGCACTAACCACAGCTTCTAATCCAATGGGTTAAAGGCCAGGGTGCTGGAAGGCTGGTTTTGAGCTGTAGTAAAATTGGGGACATTTATCTGAAGCCAGTGTTGAACCCAGTTTGAAGCTGCTGTTCCTGTTCTTGTACAAAGCATTTTTTAACTCTTTTACCACAGGTTCAAGGACAGTAATTTCATAAATATTAGCCATTCAGTTTTTAAAGAAATGCAGCTTAGTTACATCATTGAAACTCACTCCCCATCTAACCATCACTGAGGTAGGATGCTGACCCCTCTCATGAGCTTCTTGGAAAGTTAAAGCATATACTGTATCATTTTGCTCTAGATGGAACTGAACATGTCTCAACTTGCACACCACTCATGGGTGGGAATTGAATGTGACAACAGTGAAATTAATACCACATATACATTACATATTAAGCTAACAAAATATTGTAAAGTTAAATTTTAGTGCAAGAAATTATAGCCATAAAAATTATAATTCTTTTATGTATCCTTTCATATTTTTAAAACCTTTTTTATATTTTTTATCTATTTTATTTATTTATTTATTTATTCCTCTAATTGTGTGTCATACTTAAAAGCTGACAACCTTTGCTTAAAACATATTTGTATAGAAGGTTATAATAATAAAGACATACCTACTGCTGTCAAATATCATATATTAAGATTATTGTACAACAAAGCTGAACTACACACTTTTATTGACTCCACTTGTTTATGATTAGAATATATTTCGCTGATCGTCTGCATCCTCGGCTAATTGTAGGCTGCTGGATAATTTATGTTGTTCCTTTGGGAACACATATTCTGCTCGGGTGGAGGTGTGATAACTTAAAGTTTATGTTTTCATCCCCTGAAGTGTCGAGGTTCATTAACCTGCCTCTGTATTTATAAATGTAGATTTTTTCCCCCTCATTACTATTTCTGTAGAACCCTTTGCTGACTTTAATAATTTTGCTTTTTTCACTATGTTGTGGAATACTTTCATTAATATTGCCATTCAATAGGTTTTTTAATATTAAATTTGTTTATTGATACCAATCTAATGTTATGAATATTTTTAAATTTGTCCATAGCCCATTGATGATATGTGAATTTTTTAAAATTATCTTATATTTTCCTGCTGAAAGTGTTGTGGTTTCCTTAGTAAGTACAGAAGTTTAAGAGGCAAAAATTTATAAAGGATACCACAACACTTTCAGCAGGAAAAGATAAGGTAATTTTTAAAAAATTTACATGTCATTCATGGATATGTGCAAATTTCAAAATATTCTAAGAGACTTCAATATAGATTAGTACCTATAAGCAAATTTAATGTTAAAAATCCAGTGAATGACAATATTAATGAAAGTTTTCACCAGAGAAAAAAAGCAAATACCAAATAAAATATGCAAATTGCAAAAAACTTATTGAAAAAATAAAGAGAAACCTAGGCCCATGGTTAATAGATTACTTCAGGAACATAAAATTCAAACAGATGAAGAAATCAGTGGTAGCATCTCATTTCTGAAAGAGAGCCAAGACAAATGTAAAAAGCAAAATTATTAAAGTCAGTATAGGGACCCACAAAACTAGCATTGTGAAAGAAAATCCACATTTATAAATATAGAGGCAGGTTAATGAACTTAGACACTTTGAGGGATGAAAACATAAACTTTTAATGTAACAAATTTGTTATATGATACTATATTTCACTGTGAAAATCCCAAACTATTCAAATTTTAAAAAGTTCATCAAACCTCCACAAGAGCAGAATATGCATCTCCAAAGCATAACGAATTATTCAGTAATTGACAATTAACTGAGGGGACGAGCACGAATGTACTGGGTAGCACAGTGTCAAATGGCTGACCAGCCAAGAATGGGCGTTCGCTGAAAAAGAAGAACAATTAACTGAGGATGCAGCGGATGGTCTGCAAAATGTGTTCTAAACATAATCAAGTAAGTGGAGCCAATAGTAGTGTGTAGTTTCAACTTAGTCATACAATAATCTTAATTATATGATTTGCTTCACTGGGTAACTTTTAATTAGCACTTCAACATATACTAAGTTCATCTTGATAGTATGTGAGCCATTAATATCAGTAATACCTGAGATTAATTCTTACAAGGTACAAAACCAAGATATTTCAGGATTGGTGTTAACCCATTGTATGGCAAGTAAAATGTGCAAGTAGAAAAATATGTATAACCTATCTTGTCTGTTGCAGAGCCAATGCCAGATATCTGTGCTACATTGCTGTATGATTTTCTTGACGTTACTGGGAATGCCATGTATAACACTTATGGACGACAGTTTCAGAAGCTTCTGCATCTTACTGCAAAAGAATACTTCCCAAAAATCAATATGGTAAGATTGAACTTTTTTTAATTAGATTACATTCTGCAGAAAGAAACCAACCTAAAAATAGGTAGGCATTATATCCATAAGTAATGAATGTGTGTTATTTTTTTATTTGTATGAAGATTCAGCAGTATCATCTAAAATTAGAGTTCATATATTATACTTATTCCTGAATTTTTAATTTATGTATAACTTTAACAGCAGTTTTCTCAGCTTTAGGCATATTATGGGTATTGTAAAATTAATAGAAGATAGAAACAGTGAAACTGATTGATTATAAACATAAAGAAGACAGTATTAGGTGACGATATATTTCATAACTAATTGATTTATCAGAACATGTTTCAAGAGCTTTTTCTCTCACCTCAACTGGGACCTGATTAATGCTGGCAGGTGACAATGTACCTCTGGTCGTTCCAATATACAGTGAAACAGGAAGTCCATTGGTGTGAAAATTCATAATACGATCCTTATTCTTTAAAATGAATATCTTTTCCCTTATTGCTATTTCCCTGAGATTGTTGGTAGCTTACAACGATTTGGTTTCTTTTGTGATATCATGAATGTAGGTTCAAAAATGATTTGCACTGCCGATTGATCCACCTATTTATATCTTACATTTCTAAAGTGTTCTTTCGTCCTTGTCTCCAAATTTATTGTTCTGCCTATACATATAATAACAATCCAAACGATCTATATGGGGTACACTCCTGCCTTTTTGTTGCATGAAATAACATCCTTTATGGTTCTGTTCAAAAGGTTCCTGATGTTAAATCTATTTTTTGCTGCGAACACAATTATAATTTTTTTTAAAATTTTCATGAATGCCCTGTTTGCCCGTGGATATGTAAATTTTTTAAAACTTGTATACTCCTTTATCATTCAGAGAATGGTGGTGTTTTTAATATCTTCAAATCTTTTGAAATGTCTGATCTTATCTACTAATGAATGATTGAATCCATTGTTGAGAATAGTACTGATGATGTACTGATATTCCGTTGTGTATTCTTCCTTGTTGAATGGAATGTTTACTAATCCATGAGCAAGGCTGGTTATAATGGTGTATTGATATGGTTTAGGGTTGAAGCTATTATTCTTTATGTGATTATCTGTATGTGTGGGTTTCCTGTATATACCAAATGAAATTATATTGTTTTTTCTGTAGAGTTTAAGGTTCAAAAAGGGCAAACATCCTTCCTATTCATTTTCTATACTGAACTTAATGCTTTGGTATTGCAAATTAGTAATTTTAAGGCAGTTGTTGTCGTCATATTTGTTGAAACCATTGATTATTGCTATATTGTTATCTGTAGGCATTCTATTTGTACTCTGTTTCTATGAGTGGGATATTAATTATTCTATATGTCAAGCTATAGAACATCGCATATTTATATGGATGGGGTAATGGCTGTTACTTTTTATGTAAATTTCTAGTGTGTGTCTTTTCTGTGGATTCTCTGTATGCATTTCTTATAATTTTTAAATCTAATCAATGATTTCAACAAAGACATAATAATAAAAATTATCAATAAATTTAGAAGCTAAAAATCTCTAAGAGAAGTTTTTACACTGAAGAGTATAAAAGAAAGATGCAAATTCAAAAGTTTCACATACCATCCAACTTATTTGGATATTCAAAGAACATGGCATAAAGTTAGCCCCAAAGAGCAAATGTAGTATAAAAAGTTCCTAGGTTCCACAGTAAAAGACACCATATCAATAAAACAGTAATCAGGAATTTAATAAATTAAATGTGCAGATTGTAATCAAAGATGCATTGGAAAAACAAAGAGAAATTTAGACATTAAGAGAAAGGATCACTTTAGCAATGTTCGTTTTAAACACATGGATAAATCAGCAGTGGCAATTCAGTTTTTGGCTTAAAATCACGAAATTATTCCAGAGGCTGAACTGCTGAAAGAACTTCATAAACTAATGGAGCTGTCTACTAGGGAAAAAATTTCCATCCAGAAAAACAGAAAAAAGCTGAATGAATTTTAATATTTTACCCATGAATGAACTCGGCAAGTTCATATTCGAACCATCAGAGACCACCACAAGCACTTTTGGATCCAGCCATAGCATCAAGTAGTCTGTCAACAGTTCATGATGGGAGTGATTGCCCCCAAAACATGACCTAATATTGTTTAAGTGGAGTAGTGTAAACATGTTTAATAAATTCTAATAGGAGGATAAATTACAAACTACTCATTATACTTTCAGTTCTGGCTTGCTGCATTATCTATCCCTAAACCTCTCTTCTGATTCATCATTCATTTGTTTTTTACTGGAATATCCGGAATCTGGGGTTCAGTGATCACCAAAATTTTTTCTAACACAACACCTGAGGGTCTACCCTTTGTATCTTTGTTTATTAAATTCTTAATCCTTTCCATTTTTTCCTGTCACTTTCCTACTCTATACCTGATTTAATCCACAAATATTCATAAACATATAACTATTAAATTCTAATACCTAAACTAGGAACATGCTATTTTCCCTTTACATCATTCTTTCCATTTTGCTACAATGCTTGATCATTATATCCAGCTTTATACACATCAAATTAGAGGTTTGAATCTGTATGTAGAAATTTTTCTATTGAGCCAATCTTTAGAAATTTAAAAAAATATTCCATTTTCATATCTCACACTGTGGGGCAATAACGAATGCAGAGTTAGTGATGTATTGGATGAATTGTTTGTAAGAATGCAAGAAGTAAACATCTAGTGGTTGGATGAGATCTGTTCATACTTCAGGATCTGTTCCACTTTCAAATAGACATCAGCAGATACCGCCATGTGTGGCCGAGGAACTGACCTTCATAGTCTAACATAAAAATAATTGTAGGATTTCCTTTTATAATTTCCTTAAAAGTAATAGACAAATAAAAACAGAATACTAGTATTTCTTCTAAACTTAGGTATTCATTTTTTTACACTAAACCCCATTTACTTACATAAAAGTAAGATTCTCCTGAAACACGTCTTACTTTTATGTAAGTAAATGGAGTTTAGTATAAAAAATGAATACCTAAGTTTAGGATATATTACCACTCCATTGTCAACAGCTTCGTAAATACCGTAATTTTGTTTCCCCACAGTTTGCAGATGTTGTTGTTGTTGATCTAATGTGCAGGATTTTGATCCATCAATTTTTCCCTGGCCAGCCAATATAATTTGTGTATTTTCCCGCCAGGTGCAGCTTTCCTCAGTTCTGTGCATTCCAATAGATGTTCTCCATTTAGAATCCTGTCAGTATTGCAGATCTTACATGTGTTATCATTCATAAAACCAAATCTGTGCAGATGTTCCGCCAGACAATCATGTCCAGTGGTCAGTCTAAAATGAGCAACTGCTTCCTTCCTTGATAGATTTTTTTATTTTTTTGTACTGTTTCTTTTATATTAGAGTAATTTTATTAGACATTTCCACTTGAATATTATGTTGATATTTTTGTTTCATTGTTTGTTTTGATATTTTTTAATTTTACATTTAATCCACAGGACTTTATTGGATTGGAATAAAGCACTGCCCCCTTTTTGGCCAGAAAGTCTGCATTCCCGTTATCTATCACTGCCACATGTGCTGGTATCCACAGTAATATTATTTGTTGAAATTTTGTTTGGAGTACTCTATAATAAGATCTACGTCCCTTACATTGTAAGATTCATATGAACTATCATATCATTCTATAGCTTGTATAGCTAAAGCTGAGTCTGTAAGAATCACTACTTTATTTTCTTTTATATCAGTCCTATGGTATATCTGTTCCAACGCTCGTATTGCCACCATTTCACTCTCATAACTTGTGGATTGTCTAGGCAGTGTGAAATAATGCAAGAAATATTTGCAATATATACCACCTCCAACATTATTTCTCTGTTTGTCTGCAGATAACATTCCAGTTTTTTTTCTCCCTCCCCCTTATGGAGTAGAATGTTGAACAAGAAGCACCAGTTCTATTTATTTATTTTACTGTTAAATTTCCAGAAAACTACAGTTTCCAGTGGTCCACTTGTCAGGCTGGAGGTATTCCTGCAGAAGATTTTGAAGCAGCAGGGTCATATTCCTGTACCAGCAGGAATATTACCACCAAATTTCTGGTAGCTGTGATACAGCTATTTTAATCTGGCCAGAATGAAGTGTATCTACATTTTACTTTTTTAATGATGGTAAATTCCATAATACATTCATTTTTTAAATGGGTATTGAAAGTAAATATTCAAAAATGAATTTTTTTGTGGATGCAAACCTCAGTACTTGTGTTTAAGATATAAATAGTTTAATTTTATGAGAGATTGTAGTTCTCTAAAAATAGTTTTATAACAAAAACAGATTTATATAACACAGTCACATACCTTTTCCCCCTTACACATATTTCTCCTGTGTGGTAGTAGTTTTTCTGAAGTAATATTTTTATACTGGTAAATACAAAACTTTTTGTTCTACTTTTTAATTTATTATTTTCCATTTCAAACTGCAGGGCCAACAGTTTTTCCTTCTATTTATTATTTCATTAAATGACAATATATTTATATTTTTGTGTAATGAAAAATGAAATATTACTTTGATATCAAGCACTGACTTTGGTAATCTTATGCAACTAAATATTGTTGTTGTCATCAGATTTTTAGCTCAAAAATCTAAATTAAATTATTAGTTAATTTTTGTAGAAGCATACCACATTATTTTAGTTGATAAATTGTTACGAGCTTAAGTTAGGTAATTGAAAGCATTGTAGCAACAAAATATTAAAAAGGCTTCATAAAGTGACTTGAATAATTGAAATTTCATCTTTCATTGACAGATAAATGACTTGTTAGGCTAGGGCATCAGAGCTGAAGGTTTGAACAATATATTTATTTATTTTATGTAATGAAAAATGAAATATTACTTTGATATCAAGCACTGACATTGGTAACCTTATGCATCTTAATATTGGTTCATGCAGCTGAGATTTTTTCTGAATTCAATGGTTCAACTTTAGTGTAACATCTAGTCCTTCAGTAGATTCTGCAATGAGATTGAACATTCCTAATTCAGAGAATTCTGGAGTGTTGACACACACCATGATCTCAGCTCTGCAGGCACAACAGATTTCCATCTCCCTTCTGCTGGCATATTTATTCTATGGCTATATAACTACATATGCAAGCAATTGTAAAATGGAAGATGGTTACAGAAATGGTTACATTGCTTTGTGCCATGCTGCAGAAATATTTTGACTTATAAGCTCCTCATTTGTGCAAATGTGTTTTAAAAATGAAATGCATACAGCATAAGCATACCAATGACTGAATTTATTGTATACAAATATTGTACTTAAGAAGCTGTTGACAATGGAGTGGCAATATAACCTAAACTTAGGTATTCATTTTTACACTAAACTCCACTCACTTACACAAAAGTAAGATGCATTTCAGGAGAATCTCTCCCTTCTTCAGTTGCTCACTGAACTGGTTTGGAGTAACGGCGGTTCAGTGAGCAACTGAAGATGGGAGAGATTCTGTTGAAACGCATCTTGTTTTTGTGTAAGTGAGTGGAGTTTAGTGTAAAAATGAATACCTAAGTTAGGTTATTGTATACAGTTTGTTTTATGCACAAAATTGTTACAAATATTGTGCAAAATCATTTTCAAGCTGCATTTATGACCCATTTTTGGATCATAAAAAAGTTTTGCAACCTGATGTTTGCTTTTTGCACATTTTCAAAACATTTTCCACCACATTTAATATGAGAGTAGATTTAGAAGTTACCTAAATGATAATGAAAAAAATATACAAGTGTTGGAAATAAAGTAATGGTAACACTGAGGCATTGTTGTTCTGAGTACATTCAGAGGAAGGACAAAGCAGTTCAGCACATTCAGTATCACTAGTATACTGCATGTAGATGGACAAATACAAAGGTGTCAAGAGGTGGAGTAAAACTTGATCATCCTAAAGCAATGCTTTCTTAAAGCGAGCAGCATGCATATATTAAAATTGAGCTAGCATATGGCTGGAACATGAGGAAATGTTATAAGAGTCCCCAAGAAACTTTGCCTAGGGTGTCATCCTTTCAACAAGGACGTGATAGTATGGAATATGCTTCACAAGCATTTCATCATGTTTTTGTAACACATTACATTGATTTAATTCAATCAATGCTGGGGGTGGATTAGTAATGAACAATGAAGGAGGAGTTAGCCTAGAAGTTGAAACAAGCCACTCTACAATTATATAATAAACACTGCTTCTCAGACAAAAAATAAAAACTGCTTAGCTATGGGTGTCCAGCATCTTCCAGAAGAATAGTAGTGGATGATAAACATAACAGGAAATTACATTGAAAGAATGTAAGAAACTTCATGTTCTAGAATAAATGGCTTGCTACTTATAAATATGTTAATAATACATATTTACCACTTCTCATAAATTTGATTCAAGTTATATTTTTTCTCATTATCTCCAAGAAGTGACTTTCTTCAGGGTCCTCAAAATAACCATCTACAGCTTCAGTCTCATCATTCAACCAGAATCTCATTCCAATAAAATCTCTATTAAGTTGTAGGGAGAGATGAAAACCTGAGAGAAGCAAATCTGGATTTGCAAAGTTTTCAAACCTTAAGCCTATTAATTTTTTCTGAACAATTGCATTTGAATAATTGAATGTATTTTCATGGAGAAACAATACTTGTTTCTTGGCAATTTCAGGGCATTTTTCCTGAATTGCTACTTTAACACTTTGTCCAAGTGTTGTATAGTTTGGTAAGAGCTCAAGATAATCAGTTAGCAAACTTTTTGTTTCCCAAAAAACTGATCACCTTTTCCAGCTAATTGATAGATGTATGAATAGAAAAAGATGGAGGAAATGAAAAAGTAATGTCCCTCACTTTATTTTTTTAGAAAAAAAATATTCACTTTTAAGTGTAATCTCCTTGTATTTAACAATTTTGGTTCATCTTTTAACAAAAGAATGCATTCTTGCATTCTTTAATGCTCATCACACTACCTTTTACAGTTGAAGCATCAAACAAGTTACTGGTCATTGTTAATTAAACAGAAGTTGTTGACAGCAATCAATTGATATTAGCAGTTGACAGTAGTAACACTATTATACTTGTTTAAAATGTAGGACTTGAGCATTTGCTCCCATAATCATCTGTACATCAAGTGACATCCTCTGGCATTGGTAGCTTGCAAAAAACATTTTAAATGAGTAAGTGAAGTATAAGCTGTTATCTGACTGTCAGCAAAAAATATCTCATTGGATGTAGTGAGTGGCCTCCTTTTCAGCAACCAATGAGGAATATTCAGAATCAACATATTGTCTAACAGTGCTTACTCTCCTTAAACATTTTTAGCTGTTCATAAGTGCAAATTGATGTTTGAACTTTCACATTGTGGAATTCTATAATAACTCAATATTCAATATCTTAACTTCATGCCAATGTTAGGTATTTTCT
Organism: Metallyticus violacea; assembly: GCA_030762175.1. Classification (NCBI taxonomy): domain Eukaryota; kingdom Metazoa; phylum Arthropoda; class Insecta; order Mantodea; family Metallyticidae; genus Metallyticus; species Metallyticus violacea. The sequence continues at coordinate 15,137,501 of CM060830.1, forward strand.
AAAAGCATGCTGCCACTTTTTTACTCAACGGCATTTGTTGCCAAGGAACCCCCCCCCCAAAATAAATAAATAAATAAAATAAAATTTGGGGATCACACCAAGTTCTCATATATGGGAAAGTGTCAACTTGAATTTTTCAGTAAAAATTTGTACAGAGACTTACCTCAAAATGTTAATGAACACACTAAACATATTTGTTTGTGTAAGACTTCATTTTGCTGATAAATATATTTATAAAATGTGCACTAGGATTCTCTACAAAATGTAATATACCCAGTCTCTGGATGTCTATTTCTTTGGACAGTACAAAATATTTGTGAGAAAGATTACAGATTAAATAAAAACTCTGAATGATATCCTTCCCAGACATTTCTTATACTCCTGTGGTAAAACATTTTCTGTAGCAGGAGCTAGGTAGAACGTACCACAGGAGTAAGCAAAAAAAATCTAGTAAAAATGAACCCAGTATACCATGGCCTGCAAGCCCAGGAATTTTTCTATCTAAAACCCTTCCCTTTTATGTCTGAGCATAATCTCCCTGTACTTTTAAGACAATTGTCCCATTATATTCCAAGCCTCTGAATTCCAACAGCTTCATCGTTGGTAAAATGTTCACCCAAAAAATTATATTTAAGAGCAAGATCTGGCCTATATAGAGGATGCTCAAGAGGATGCACTTGAAATTTTGCAGCACCTCAGTTTTCTTGTTGGCAGTATGAAGATGTGCATAGTCATGCAAGAGAAACATGTCTTTAGTGAGAAGTTCTGGTCACTTTTGTTGTGGGTTTTATGAAGTTTCCGGAGAATGTTACAAAGATAAGAGTCTGCAATTAGGATTTGGCCTTGAGGTTGGAATGCGGTGACCACAGAAGATTCTGAGCATCACTTTCCAGCAAACTTTTTTTTCACAGGCAACGCTGAGTTTTTTTCAATGCATTGATGCATGCTTTGTCTTGGATTGGTATAGATGAACCCAAGACTCACCTGTGACAATTATGGTTAGCATGCTTCATTGTGGTAGCAAGCAATTAAGATGTTATAATGCCAGATCCATTCTTTGCATTTTGTATTGTAGGGTCTGCATGTATGGCACCCATCGTACATAGACTTTGTGAAAACCTAACCTGTCATGCATTATGAGGTAAACCATGCCATGTGAACGACCAATAGCAATTGCTATAGTGTCTATAGTTACCCTTTGATCTGCTTAATTAAGTCTCCTACTCGGAAATTTGCCTCTGTAGCAGTCTAGGTTAGTTGGCCAATGCAATGTGCCTGCCCTTCATAGAAATTCTGTTTCAAATTGTAAACAGCTTGAGGTAACAGGCAATTCTCATCGTAAATGGAAAGCATTTCTTTATGAATGTTTATTAGATTCCATGCATTTTGCCCACAAAAGTTGCCCAATGGGGTGCTGCTCAAGGGAAATGTCACTGAATCAACATTTCTAAAATTTCTGAATATAGTCATTTTTGAAAACAGGACATAGTTTCTTTTAAAATTACTTAAGGTGTAATATGTGATGATATCCTTATTTGCAAATAAATGCAGTTGTTTTTCATCATTAAATTGATTCAGATTTTTGTTTCAATACAACTATCACCATAGATTTAAAATGTTATGTATTCTTTATAAATATAACTATTTATCTCTGAAATGCAAGGGACATTATAAAAGTTGTGCTCAGAGTAGATTTTTCCTTAAAAAATAATTTATTTTACTAAAAATAATTTACAGACTTCCAAAGCATTTTTCATTTTCCTCTATCACAGTGGTGCATCATTTAGATGAGTTTGTATTCCTGTGTGGAGTTAGATTCATTAGACAGATTTACATTGTCTAATGAAAAGTGAACTCTTTTAATTTTGGTAATAAGAATCAGATAGGGCTCTTTGCAAAATTGCAATCTTTGTGTAAAGCATTTAAAATATTTGTAGGCTGCCACACCCAGTGTTTCTATAGTGAACTCGGGCTTCCTGTGATGGCTGCATCATGGTTGATGGGTATTCCATGTTTTGCGCATCCTTTGTTGAGAGTGCTCTCCCATGGAGAAGCTAACAGAGCAAAATGGAATGAATACCCCTCAACCATGATGGCCATTACCGGGAGCCCAACACTATTACATTACCAATTTCATTCAGATATCTTCCTTTGTGTATAAAGTTCAAAGACAAATTATGTGTCCGGCAAAGCCGACTTACAATTATGCAAAATGAGAATGATTGAAATTCTGCTGGCTGTGCGTGCACAACATACAGAATAAATGGCCCTTGTATGTTAAAATAAGTATTCTAAAATACAGTAAAACCACTGCATGTTAGATATTCCATTATATTGGATATCTTTTCATGGATCAGGAAAATTTTGTATGATTTAACATGTCCAATGTATTCTCTATGTTGGGCACACCTAAATTGTAGAATCTGGGCTCTTCTAATGGTCATAACTGGAACAATTTCTCTTTCTGTTTGGTACTTCTGCTAAATCATTTAAGCTTGATTGGCATTTATCTGTAAAGCTTTAAATGGGTCATTTACAAGTATACAATACTGTAACATCAAAAGGATGGGTTTTATTCCTAACTGGTTTTCGCTACCTGTTTGAACGTGATTGATATTTATCTTTATGCTTTGCAATGGGTCATTAAGAACAATGGTATGGAAAGTATGGGTTTGTAAAAATGTTTCATATTTTGTAGAAAGTACACTGTACATAGCTGTAACTTCATGAAGCAAACAATTTTATGTCTAAAATAAGAGAGAAGTCCTAAATTAATGTTCAGAGGTGAAATGCAGAAGTTTACTTTTATTTTGTTGCAGTTTCAATATGAGTAGTATTTTTATTTTACTTTTATTGAGCATTAATGTGTAATACATATGTAATTTCCTTAAATTATGAATATATGTATTGCATACTGTGAAAAACTATTTCCCTCTATCATGAACAACCTTGTTAACTTTGACAATTATTTATTTAACTATACCTGATCTGGTTCACAGAACTTAATTTTTTGCAATATTAATAAAAGCAATAGTGTAAGAACTCTTGTGTTCTCTAATTTTATATATATAAAAGATCTTATAATAATAATTTGAAGAAGAAGATGGTTATTCCTTAAGTCTCAAAATATTTGTAATTGAAATTTTGATTAGATGTACTCTCATAAAAACTATATTTTTTGCCTGCACAAAATTATTTGCATATGTTATGGTTCATAATTTATGTGTGAGGTCATCCAATAGGTAGGTTTCCCTATGGTGAGAAAAATATTAAATTTATAAACTAAATCAGTAATATTCTACAACTACCAAGCTATTTCTCCACATAATCACCATTTATTTTTCAAGAAATTTTGGCATCATAGCACCAATTTTTTAATATCTTGCCTATATCATTCTGTGTCCTATTGTGCAGTCATCAATTAACTATGATTTTCACTTCATTGCAATTTTCAAATTGCTGGTCTCCAAAGCGCTTGTTGAATTTGGTGTAAAATTATTCAGGGCAACTTAGGAAGATAGATGGCAGACAATATCGCATTTGAATTTCCTGAGCAAGTCCTGGATTCTTCAGATGAGTGTGGGCAAACATTGCCATGCAGCAGCTGGACTTTGTGATTAAAAAATATGAAGTTTTGCTGTTTAATTACAGCTTTAAGTTACGTCAGAACCTCACAGAATCTTGCAGCATCATTGTGATTTGGTGAAGCAAGTAATGCACCAGCAAAATCCCCTGACAGTTCACAGCATTGTTTGTCTTGCATGTTTTAACCAGCATCAAATATCTGAATGTCCATACTCCCTTTTCAATAAACATCAAATATCTGACAGGTTAACTAACAAGATTTTCACAAAAATTAAATTTTTACTGTGAAAATATGTACAACTGCATGCATTTTGCAATTGGACATGCTTTGCAATGGCATCTTCATTATTTTTGGTTAATTATTGACAAAATAATGCAAATCTTTTGAAGAAAATGCTTCAGGGCTGATAACACGCCCTAATGAAATTTCTTATCCAAAAAGCTGCATTGTTGCTGTTTATTTTTCAGAGATAAAAAATAGGGAAGTTTAATGGATGACCATTATTATAAAAATAGTTATGTGTAATTGTTGCTGTTTATTTTTCAGAGATAAATGAATGGCCATTATTATAAAAACAGTTATATGTAATTGCAGAACTCTTGCATTGAGCACATGTAATCTTGAGTATTTAACAATTGAATATACAGAACTTTACATTCATTTACAAAAGCCAAATGTGCCATATTTTTTTATGTTTTAAATAATGGCTAAAGCTTGTCATAAAGTTGTTTTCTTATGTACAAATGTAAATGAAACAAAAATATATTAATGAAGAATTTGAATCTGGATGTCTTCTGTATTTTTCAAACATTATGATTAGACCTTGCAAGAAACACAGATTAATGTTCAATTCTGCTTTTTGCTTTGAATCTCATGAAAGCCAGCTAGAGGATGTTGGATTTACTCAGAGAAGAAAAGCATATTGACATTTTTCTGGCAGAAGTCATTTAAGTCCAAAATTGGCTGTTTTGAGATATTAACAGTATTAAAGGGAGTTTTATAGTTTGGCAGAATGATATTCCTGTATGTTTCTATCTGATGGATATTTTATATTTTCATTAAGTGTATATTTGACCTATTTTAATCAAAAGTCACTAACATTGTTATATCTCAAAATGAACTTAGTGATTTCTGCCAGAACAGCAATGATATGAGAGTCTACTTTCATATATTATAAGAACAAGCACTATGTTCAAAAAATCAAATGCACTAAAATTTAATATGTACAGCAAATTTAAAACTTAGAAATTTAAAAAATGTTTTCTGGCAATTGTAATGTGCAGCTGATATCAAATCTTCTAATGGTATGTCATCAGGTTATTGACAATGCTACAGATGAACATAAGTTGGGTCCTACACACCTCATTCCAGCAAGATGCATCTTTCTTGGTGGACTTTCCATTGGGCAGTACCTAAGAATTAAATCTATCCCCCATTAATGGGTGAAAGCAGATAAGCCGCTTTGCCTTTGCCCTCCAGCAAAGACTCCCAGTAACACTGATCAATCTGCCTAATCCAGCACCAATTTGTTCATTCTGCAGGCAAGTAACCTGAGCATTTATTGGTACCTCACCACCCCCTGCAACAAGCAGTGCTTGAGGCTTTAACCTCTGTCAACAAGGTACATGTCAGTGGCATTCCCTCATATGGCATATAGCCACTGCAGAGTACTCTGTTTCCCGTGACTTGCAGAAACCACATACCCTGCCGAGTTCAAACCATCTAGAAGACTCCCCAAAGGGAGAGGGTTGGATGTCTGGCCCAACATACTTCTAGTAACAACAGAAGCACCTATGGGTGCTTACAAGGTGCTTCTGACATTACTAGTAGTACCAGCTATCTTTTTAGTTGACAATTCGACATATGAACAAATGAGAAAAGCTAACTGTTACACCTTCTGAACTAGTTACAAAGTAGCATTATTGATCAGTCATGATGTCGAAGCTGCTTTGTTGCAGGTTTTACTTATTGTACGTGCAACTGATTTTTATCATGTATTTAGTTTTGTATTACTGTTATTCAGAAACTAATTAATTTGTAATAATTAAAAAGTTTCAAAAAAGACATAAATTGCAAATGATTCATGAAATAATACCTAATTATTATAATAGTATATATCTAATAAGAAATGAGTAAAGAACAGAAGTATACACTGTACATACCTAAAATTATAAGCAAATATCTACAAAGTAAACCTCTCACTGTTGAAAGTATGTTTTTAATTATATTTACATTATTATGCAGCAATTTAATTGCGGCTAATAATAATTCTAGAACTAAGTAATTTATTATTACATACATTATTAATTTTAATAAAAACTTATCTTGCTCTGTCTTGTTTAAAACTGTTACATGATGATAAAACTGGGTGATATCGTTTTTGTAGCATAGTTCAGCAGCTTTGCATTTAATATTAGGGTTGCTTTTACTTTTGTTTCGCTTTTCAAGAAGGGTGGCATTCTTCTGCCACCCAAACTTTCTTTTACCTGTACACTATTCATTCTGATTTAGCTTGAAATATTTCTTCTTACTCCAACTGAACTGCGCTATTGATAGCTTCTCTAAAAGTAACCTGGAAATATGCTGATGACAATGAAGTCTGGTTGCGGAATTATAAACTACCATCCAGAGAAGAAATATTCTTACAACAATGAGTAATATAGCATAAACTATGCATGCTCTATTATGAAACGAAAGTAAAGAAGAATTTATTGCATTTGTTAACTTTTGTTTTAACTCTCAGATTAAATATATTGGTTTTTGGTAAAACCCTGTGAATTGGCCTGCTTAAATAATATCTGTCATCTTTTGCTAAAATTCAATTCACAGGACAGCGTGGAAGGTCAAAATTATGTTGTTTTATGTATATAACTCAATTTCGAACATTTTTGCATTTATCCAGTTTTGAAAAAATGCTCTTCAATTCTTCTAAAGTGGCAAACAATTCAGATTGAGGAATTTATAAAAGGAAACACTTTGGCTGCAAAAAATTTAATTCTAAAATAATCTAAATTATACAAAAATATATCAATGGTATCCTAGTTTGTGTAAAAGCTTTCTATACAAAACTATAAATGCAAACATCTTGAACAGGGATGTCATACTATTTTGTGTCTTTCAGGAAGAGAAACAAAATGATCATATTAACAGGAACTTATAGGAATGTCTTGTTATGGCCACTTCGTGCTCCAGGACAGATCAGTAGTTAAATCTAAATCAGTAATAACGCGTACCAAGGCTCATCTCTTTCACAGCATCTTGAATCTCCCGTTCTTCTTCATATGCATCTTTACTATTAGGAACAAACTTTATAATACCAAACTTCTTAAGCTGAGTACCTATAGTCTTCCATGGAGATATACTCAGTAATGCTTCTGTTATGCATTGCTTCATTTTTGCTGTAAAATAAAATAGAAATTAATAACAATAGTATCACTTAGTTTGAAAAATAAAATTTTGGAAATACAATGATGAACCTCTACCTGGTAAGGCAATGTAAATGCAGATTTGCATTAGTTAAGCTGTGAGCAATAGGTGTTGAAGTTATCAGGGTGTTCAAAACTAATAAAAAAATAAAAAAGAAATAATAAAAGAAATCAGTGCCTGCCTGCCTAATAATATTTCTTTTATTTTAAATAAGGTGGTTAAAATTTATTTTGTTTGGGAACAAAGGACGACCCAAATGTGGGTAGGCTAGTGGAAGTGTTGACACCAGAAAAGATCTACTTTGTTGAAGAAGAGGTTTTGAGGTCAGGCATTGATGACAAAGAAATAGTTGCAAAAGGTGGGACTTTCTAAAACTAGTGTTTCACATTGTTCAAAGGCCAGTGCAAGATGGGTGCCCCAAATTCTTTCAGCAGTTCAAATTCAAATGTGCATGCAATGGTATCAAATGTTTTTGAATCTTTGCCATGGTAACAAAAAGGCAGTGTTGGAACCCATTGTCACAGAGACAAAACTATGGTCCTGTACTATGAATCTCTTTCAAACAGATAATGTAGTGGAAGAAGAATGGTTAAATATCCCTAAGGTCACTCAGTCATGAAGATCACGGTGACAATTTTGGGACTACAGAGAAATTCAAAGAAAAGAACACACTGATGCGATCAGATCAGACTGATGCTGGAGTATGTAGATACAACTTAGCACTTGAGCCACACAGGTTCTATATGCACTGTTTCAATTCTAACTTTGTAGTTTCAGATCTAGAGCTTCAGTGAGCTCTGGAATCTCTCCTACAAGCTTATGACTTGCATCTCCTAAAGAACTGTATCCTAAATACAATAATTAGGAAGTATGTCCTGAGTTGAGAAGTTAGATCTGCTGCATGATAATGCACCAGTCCACACTGCTGCTATTGCGAAGGCTTTTGCTGTTCACATGTGCTTGCTTCCAAGAGCAGATCATTCACCATATAGTCCGATTTTGCCCCCAATGACTGTTTACTATTTTCAAAAATGAAATTTAACCTTTGGGGTTGGAAATTCATGAACAATGATAACTTGAAGGGATACTGTTATTTCCAACATTTGTCCTTTTTATTTATTTATTTTTTATTGTATCATCTGCCTAACAAGGTAAGGATGAAAATTTATCACAGACCTAGTAGCCTTTGGATATTTTAAATGTAATGTAAATATCTGTCTGTCAAGAGACAAATTGGCTAAGAGATTTCCCTCATTCTCAAAAGGCAAACACCCTTGACAGTTGAACAATTACAGAAGAAATGTCACATTTCAGGACTTAAATTTCAGGTGTCCTGCAAAGTATTGTAACACCAATTGTGCAAAATGTTCACTCACCATCCATACGGCTGTTAACAACTATTGCATATGGTGGCAGGGGTCCAATGCTTGTCAAGACAAGTACATCTTTCCCACCATCCTGAAGATATTTCTTGTTATATGCTAATGTATTGGCATCTACAGCAGCTGCTTCAGCTTGTTTGGTCAGTACCATGTGGATAGAGTTCAGATGTGACCCAGATTCTGTAAAGTAAATGTCGTTTACAAAAGAATGCCTTCATAGATATAACAAGAGAATCTCAGGTTTTATGTGAATGTGGCATTATACTTTGAGAAGTTTAAGCTAACAATTTGATACATTGGTCTGTATATTGTGACCAGATATCCAAAGTAAGGTTAAGATAAACACATCATATAGGTTGCATCTGGCTTAAACTTAATCATAGCTTGTTACAATGATAGCTTTCTATGAATAGACTTTTTCTAACAACTTTAATAATGGTTTTAAAAAATTAAAAAATATATTCTTATGATTTAGACTGAAATTACAATAAGAACTTAAATAATTTAATAATTAAGATAATTATATGATTGACTTGAACTATACACTCTTATTGTTTCACTTGTTTATAATATGTAGTACTAGTTTCACAAACTATTGTTTGCATCTTCAGCTAACTGTTCACTGCTGGATAATTCATTATGGTGTGGAAATGTGTATTCTGCTCTGGTGGAGATGTGTGAACTTAAAAGTTATGTTTTCATCCTCGTAAGTGTCAAAGTTCATTAAACTGTCTCTGTATATGTAAGTGTAAATTTTGTCCTATGTTGCTAATTCTGTAGAGGTCCTTGAACTGATTTCAATAATTTTGCTTTATTCACTATGTCATGGTTTTCTGTCCAGAAATGAGATGCTACTGCTGATTTCTTCATTTGCTTGTATTTTATGTTCCAGAAATGCTATTTTAACCACGTACCTATGTTTCTCTTTGTTTTTCCAATGTAGATTTGTTTCACATTCTGCACAACTTATTTTGTAAATACCTGCTTTTTTTTCTGCTGGAATACTCTCATTAACATTACATCAGGAGATTTTTAACATTAAATCTATTTTCAGATACCAATCTGATATTAAAATCTTTTAGAATATTTTCAAATTTTTGTGTAGCCCATGGATGATTAGTAAATTTTTAAAAATTAGCTTATCTTTTCCTGCTGAGAGTATTGTGGTTTCTTTAATAAGTTTTTGCCCCTTGGCTTTTTGTACTTTTGTGTACTAGTTCATTTTTAAAACCATTTTTAATCGTTCTTTCTATTAATTTTTATTCTCTAAAATATTCTTCTTTGCTAATTTATAGGTTAGCTAGCTTGTATGTCAAGCTGTTGATTACTGCATGTTTGTATGTTTTGGGGTTAAAACCATAAGCTTTGATGTGATTGTCTACAAGTGCATTCTTTCTATATATTACAAATTCCAGGTTTCCTTGACTCTTCATTATTTTTTTTATCTTAAAATTCTCCTGATAGACAATGTTAAAGACAGTATTCCATGGGAGAAAAAAAGCAGGTATTTACAAAATAAGTTGTGCAGAATGTGAAAAAATCTATATTGGAAAAACAAAGAAAAACATGGGCATATGGTTAAAATTACATTTCAGGAACATAAAATATAAGCAAATGGAGAAATGAGCAGTAGCAAATGGACAGAAAATCACGACATATTGAATAAAGCAAAATTATTAAAATCAGTGCAAGGACATACAGAATTAGCAACATGAGAGAAAATCTGCATTTACAAATATAGAGACAGTTTAATGAACTTCAACACTTTTGGAGAAAAACATAAATTTTAATTTCATCATACCTCCACCAGAGCTGAATACACATTCCCACAGTATAACAAATTATCCAGCAGTTAACAATTAGCTGAGGATGTGAACAATGGTTCATGAAACTAGTACTATATATAATAAACAATTAAGTCAAGCAATAAGAGTGTGCAGTTAAACTCAATCATACAATGATCTTAATTACATTATAACTTAGTTTATGATAAGCAGGTGATTGTAATATATCTTGAGTTCTAAGACAACATAGTTGTCTTGTCTTAGTTCCTAAGTTTACATAGTTATTCAGGAATAAAAAGAACACTGCAAAATAATAAATTAAAAAAACAAGAAAAGTACAGAATCCCTTAGCAGAGCCAAGACATATTATTAGAATCTATTTCTTACTTAACATATTTCCAAAAAAGCTGGAATTTTCTCCATTTTCCTTCAGATATTTCAAAACTACTTTGCTTCCACTCAACGAGTCCTCATTGCTGTATGCCCATCTACAACCACGCAGGTCTAGAAACTCCTTCACATGTTTTCTGAAAACAACCAAAAGTGCATTGGTTACAAACAGAAGATCTGTAGTGGTAATGGTGGTGGTTTATTGAAATGCTAAGAAAGTACAAAGTGGACTCATCAAGCTGGCCCAGCCGATTTTTAAGTGTGGCTCATTATAATTAATGCATTACTATACATTTTTTTAATATGAGATAACTGTTGTTCCTAATTAATACTTATTCCAATTCTTAAGAAATAACAAAATAGAGTACCTCCTGGCTAAACCTACTAACCTATTCTAACCACTTATCTTTAGTACATCAGTAGTTCCCTATTGGATTATCCAGAAGAGAGAGGTTCAGTCACTGCTTCAGTTTGTTCTTCATAACACCAGAAGGTTTACTCTCAATATCCATTACATATGGGCTAGTCCATGTTAAATCTGACAGCATTACTATTCAGTTTATATTTAATGGATACTTAGTAAACTTGTAGAGACAGGCGACAGTATGTTTCATGCAAAATATGATTAATTTAAAGTTAGATAAAATGCCTTTTCTATATTAAGAGTCAGAAAGAAATTAGCATGTTTCTGTATATTTAGGGTTGGTAGGACCGGTTTTTATTTTGCCTGTTTTGGGTTGTTATGGATTTTTTCTGCAATTATTTATGCATTTTAAAAAAGCACATAAAGAATTTCATTGTATCAAAAGTGAAAAAAGTTATAAAAATCAAATGGTCTGTTCACCTAACAAAAATATTAATTGTGAATCTTGTTATATAATTATTTCTTTTCAAGCAGTCAAAAAGTTTCTCCTCAATCCCATTCACTTAAGCTTTTTAAATGGGAGAACCTTCATTAGTGAAAGGAACACACAGTTACCTCAGTCATACAGATACCAGGAAATAGAGAGGATTGCGGAAGTACTGTAGTTTTGAATAGTCCTGGAAAATGTCCTTGTGTTGATCTGTACGAGACAATTCTAGGAAATCTATGCTGGAGATAACTTCTCTGCACCAATGTACAAACAATTGTAAGAGAGAAAGATGAGAGCTGTACAGCTGTGCAGTAAACCATCTCTACATTGTGTTCTGAATCGAAGTAAGAGAGATACTAACCAGATTACCCTATATATGCACAAACAGAAAATGAACTCAACCAGAAACCAATGCATATTTTTTGTTCATTGGGCAGGACTTTCATAAGTATTTTATTTGTCTTGATCATAATCTTGCAGTTACTTAAAATATTTTTAAAATCCATGTTGATTCATTACTAGTACACAATAAGATAACATGTTTCAGATTATCGGCATCTTAGGAAGCAAAAAAGTTAATCTGGAATGGAGTGGTGATTGTTTCAAGTCACTTTTGCTCATGCTTACATTCTCCAAAGAATGCACAATGTGTGGCTGTGCCAGGGGAGTATGCTAAACAGTTGACTACAGTGCTGGTTTGCATTTAAACAAGAAAGGCTGCACATGTCCTGTATGCTTGCAATCCTCTATAAGCATTAAAATAAAGTTTTAGAAGAAATTTTAATTTTGATATTGGACCATATTTTGGAAAACTGATAATTGTTACATTTTTAAAGGTGTATTTTAATATGAATGCACCTCTTTAAAATACATTAGAATAAAATAACAGCATCTGGTTAAACAAGCAATATTGGTATATACCATTAAGAAAGCTTCAAAAAGGAGGTATTACTGGAAATGGATATATTTATGTTCTCCCATGCAATGAATACTGTCAAAGAACTTACTTTCCATCAACATGAATTATGATGTCAGCATAATAACCTTTAACCCCATCCTTATTCTTGAGATGATTGAAGGCTGCAGCCACAGGCAGCAGTTCAACATACTTGTTTTTTGTGTCAAGCAGTTTGACATAAGAAGATGCGGTCATAAAAGCTGTAAAAGTAAATATGTTGAAAGATAAAGATAAGATTGTAATTTCAACAAAAAAATTATTATTTTGTGAATTTTAAGATGAGTTCCTTTAAAACTAAAAGGAAATGTCTCCTGAACAAGTGGCAATATTTTCAACTGTTTACATTGTGATTAAAATTGTAGGAAGGGCATTATATTGATGAAATGTTCTACTAACAATTTAACTATTATATTATTAACTGTAATTGCAATTATTAAAATAATTTATATTTATAAAGGATCATTACGACATACTTATTATGAATAAACATATATGAAACACCTTTTAATTAAAATTTCCAATAATGCATTAAATGATATAGCTACCTCCTCTAATTTATCACCAATTAATCTTAATATTTCCATTTTAAATGTGTTTTAATTTAATTAAATTTAACGTATTTATGAAGATTTACTCCAGGCATGTTTCGTAGATCCTTGTGCACATCCTGAGCTTGTAAATAACTGTTGGATCATTTGAAGTTGGGTTGGTCGCAAGACTATCGGAATCAAGCCAGAAACCTACCAATCCAACTTCAATGTATGCTCCAACAGTTGTTTAATGGCTGAAGATGTGGACAAGGATCCATGAAACATGTCCTGAGTAAATCTTCAGTAAGTGAAGCCAAAAACAGGTGTTTAAATAGTTTGACTCAAAAGAGATTTATTAATGCATGTTTCACTGTGTTAGATTCCAAGTTTAATTAATATTGATATATATAGTCTTGCCATAAATATTGTAACAAGGCATTAATTTTTTTTTTTTTTTTTTTTTTTTTTTTTTATTGGATATGTTATACTCCTACATATTCCAAACATTTAGCACTATGCAGTTTTGAAAATTACCTATCACCCTCACATATGATCCAAGCCTATCTGGCCATTCATCTATGGCAGCATGCACTACCTCCATTTGCTGACTCCAAAGATCGCTTGAGACTTTCAGTATTAAGTACCTTCTTGCAAGCCATACCCTCAAGTACTGACCACATTTGTAGTGTAGGAGGTTTGGGTTGAAGGCCAATCTTGAGCACTAATAAAATTTGGAATACAAGCCAAGTTTGGGTGTGGACTGGAGCTGAATCTTGCTGAAAGCTTCAATTCCTCATCTTGAACACATTAGTTCAAGTTTGTCACCACAGGTTCCAATAGAATGGTTTCATACACTTTGGTAGTTGTTTTCAATTCCTTTTGACAAAATAGAGCTTGGTGACATTGTCATACCTCACAGCTGACCAAATTGAGGAAGAATGGTGGCTTCTTTGGACCTTTAGGGTCTTCTTGCAATGTAGTCAAAGCATATATTGTATTATTTTGACAGATGTAGTTTTCTTCAGTATTGACTATTTTATTGTCAGTAAAAAGAATTTTCCAAGTTGTTAGTATAATGCTGTAGCAGTCATTTGCATCTTAACACCTCCTGCTTCAATTCTGTAGTTAAAAAATGAAAAACCCTCAGTCCTAGATTTTATCCAAGCATTCTGTGTATGAATTTCCTGGTTATATTCATTTCATGGGCCATCATTGTCTGCTTCTGAACTGAATTGTGCTAAATTTCAGACTGCCACTGCTTTGACATCAGCTACAGTCCTCACAGAGCAAGGCAAATCATCTCGGTCATCAATATTATGAGTCTCAATTAAGCAAAGAATGGTGCAATATGCAAACATCCCACCATTTTCTGCTTTTTAAGAATCTGGACCCTATAAAGAGCTATTATAGAAACATGTTTTCATAATCTTTATATTCATGGTTAAAGCTCAAGCAAGTATCCTTTCTGCTGCACCTGAACTCAACAATAAAGATTATAGGATCTGCAGCAAAACCAGAACACTTCATACAGTTCCTTTCAGAATAATATAAAAGTATTTATGGCAAGACTAGATATAATATATTTTAAGAATATTTGTTTAAAAGGAAATAAAATTATCAAAGATTTTTTCTTGAATCCTCTCAAAGTGATACATTACCTAAATCAGCAGTATCGGCCGTGAAAGGATCAGTTCTGTCTGGTAGTGGCCCAGAGCCTCGAGATTCATAAATAAGGTAAGCTTCACAGCCAATTTCTTGCTCTAAGTACTGCATTATAATTTCATACATCTCCACTGGGTGGCTTGGGCACATATACGTTATAATTCTCAACTGTGGCTTTTTAATGTCCATGGCTCCTGGTTAAAAACATTTATAGAAGAATATTTATATATACTTTTTGGAACATCTTGAAAACAGAAATAATGTAATGCTCATTAATAACTTCAGAAATATTATTTATATGCGAGGAAAAAGGTTGAAGTTACAGCTGCCTTCTTTAGCATCAGTCTTTGTTCAGAGGTTCAGGTTGTTAGGTTCAAAGGTTCAGAGACTGATATATTTCTTACTTGAATATTAGTACAACTAGAGCTGGTTTGCAAACAGAAGAGAAAAGATTCTTCTTTGTCCATTAACAGGAACTAATATGTTGTGAGAGTTGAACTAAACACTCTCACAGCTTCATTAAACTTAACTTTTCATTAGTACATGTTTTGTGGACTTTTGTCCATATCATCAGCTACTTGTTGACTGTCAGAAAGGTTATTGTAATCCTTGAAGTACATACCTGAAATTAGTGTTTTCCTCCCCCAGGATATTGAAGTTTATTAGACAAATGTGGAATTTAAATATAAATTTTTTTCCCGTGTTCTAATTTTTTCTGTATGTCCTTTTACTGCCTTACTTAAAGCATCAATTAAGATTTTCTGAAATGTTTGTGTAGCCTAAGGATGATATAAATATATATATATATATATATTCCCTTTTATTGCCAGGGGAGTTGTGATTTTTTAGCTGCTTAAATTTCTTGAACTTAACAACTAACATTATTTTGGCACCTAGGAATGAGTTTAGCATAAAAAAAATCTTTTAAACAACAAACAGTATACCACCAGAACAGAAGTCTTATATGTTCTGCAGACTGCAGTAAAATATATTATTGGAAAAACAAAAAGAAATATCAGAACCGGACAGAAAGAGTGTATCAGGAACATAAATTATAAGCAAATAGAAAAAGCCACAGTACAATTTATTTTTGGACAGAAAATTATGAAATTGAAAAAAAAAATACATTGTTAAAGGCAGTAGAAGGACATACAGAATTTAGCACAGGGGGAAAAAATTATATCCATAAATTCAAGAATTGGATGAACTTCAATATCCTGGGGGAAGAAATCACAAATTTCAGGTTCATCAGATGTCCACTAGAGTCAAACACACCCTTCTGACAGTCAACAGGTAACTGATGATGCCGCTAAAGGTCTACGAAACATGTTCTAATTAAGTTGATTTGTTTTATTTATGGATTCTCTTTAACATCTCAAGTCATCAGCATCCCATTCAATTCAGAGCGTGAAACGGCTGATAAATTTTGCTCAGAGGCCTCTGCTTTCAGGCTTGAGATTCTTTATCGTGTGGTAAATGTACAACATGGGATCCAGTCTTTACTTTCCTTCCAAAGGAAGTCATACAGAATTTTTGTGCTTGAAAAAATCCATCGATCCCAGCCGGGTTTGAACTGGCGATCTTGGGTTTCTAATTAAGTAAGATAGTGGAGCTGTAAGAGTGTTTAGTTTGACTCATCACAACATATTAACAATATGTTATCCACTTCACTGTATAGTTCCAATTCTATGCTATTTTAAGGAATTTAAGACTTCTATTTGATAAAATGATTAATATTTTACATTGTTATCAGTTTGAACTTGTATTAGTTAACATTTAATACTTTTTCTAACTCTTTTGCTAGTTACATTCATTTCACTTTCTACAACAAGTGATGGATGTATGTTTCATATCGATTTTTGCTCTTACAGATGCCTTGAACAAGTTAGAAATAGTTAATATTGAATATTTTTTAATATGCAAGCCGAAGGCTGCTAAATAAATTTGACCATATCTTTAAATAGAAATCCATGTCAAGAAAGCAGAAGGTCATGTGTTCATCCCATCTAGCAATAGTGTTGCCACTTTTTGAAATTAAAATGTTTGGATACCTATAACTACATATTTTATTAAAGGGTGAGATAAATTTCTACTAAGAATAATTAAAAATAAATTTGGTTTTAATTTTTGTGATGCATTTGTTGTGGTCTTTTAAAGGTATATTTCATTATATGGAAAAGTCCTTCCTGAACATAAAATCTTATTTTCTGAAGAGAGAATGTACAATGTACAATGGACAGTCATTAAATACCAGGAATCTTGTTGGTCTTCGATTTTCCCAGTAGTTTCAATGTGAAAATCACTAGGCTCTGAATGCTATCAAGATGAATATACTGAACCTTTATGAATTGTTTTATCAATAAGCCTTAATAAAAATCAGAACAATAAAATCATCATTATTTCCCTTATGCTTTTAAATGAAAATTAACACACTATCTGCAAAAGTGTGGGCATTTTTTTCTGAATGCTGGACAGGCAATCTAGATAAAATTTGGATTGGTGACAATTAGAATTCAATCAGCAAATTGAAATTCAAAAATCCCAAAAAATCCTCAAGAAATAGAAATTAAACAAACCTGTAGGATTAATTATTGCAATGTTTCAAGCCAATAGGCACTTAAAAGGTAACATTGAAGATTTTTCTTTTTGAACTATAACATGTGAAATCTGGAAATCAGTGCAAACGTATTATAAAATATGCTGAAGAAAAAATAGAGGTACTTTTATATGTGATTCAAATTTGGAGATCAGAATTGTACCAGCCAGTAGTACAAATACAGACATTCCTATTTCATATACTTTTCATAAGGGCAAATAAAATGTCTGGAGGGATATTTATATTTTGATGAAATTTGTACCACATTACTTTGTGCAACTTTCATATGCTCATGCGTTCTGGTCATTTGAGGCACTTTTTGGTGACGGCCATGCCAACAAAGTGCTCTTGGTCTTTTAGACCAAACTGCTACTCCAATTTATGTGGCTTCATGTTTCCAAACTATATTAGTACTTCATAATTTAGGGGTGTCTAATAATAACATTGTCACGAGACTTATACATGATCTGTTATCATAAAAGTTAAATTAGGGGTTGTTGGAAATATTGTCATATAGAGCAAATTTTTATCCATTATTTTTTAATTGATTTGTTACTGTTTTATAAATTCACCTGTTAACAAGGGTACAAATTTGTTTATTTAATATTCTTAATTTTAATGCAAATTATCATATAGCAATAGTTGATATATTAATGCAGATTGCCAACTTTAATTCTTATGCACAGTTGTAAATAACTGTTTGTAAAGACATGTGTTGCAGCATATTTGTTAATAAGAACTTGCTAAACTGAGTATCACACCAAAAATGGGGAGTAAAATAGTGAAAAAGTGAATTCTTAATATTGTTTAACGTACATTTTTTACTGCTGAGGCGTCATGGACGGTGAACACTGATGATACATGAGATGAAATGAGAAATTGGGAAAGAATTTTTTTAACGAAGGAAGCGTTTCAGGCCTAAATTTAGGGTAACTCCCTCTTATACATGAGGACTGAGGAAAAGCTGGAAAAAACCTCTATCAGGAAGGGAGGTCCTGATGTGATCGAACTCATAAGTCCGTGCTTTGAAGACTTCAGCCGCTCGTGTCTGTGTAGCTTGTGATAATATGGGGTTGTTTTTAGAAGAAAACCCGCAGAATTTAGGCATGAAAACTGTTCTGTAACAATTGATAGTTTCAAACACTACTCATCTCAACTTTATAGAAAGCATGTTAAATATTTAGAGAGAAGTAAAAGCTTCTGCCTCCCGTAAATCCCCACATTGGGGATATTTTATTTAAAACATTCTCAGAACTACTGGAAAACCAGTTTTGACTCACGTTGAAATGCTTTAGAAATACACAAAATTGCTTGGGAGAATTTCAATAGTTATTGCACTTGGCTTCTACCGAAGCGATAGACAGCAGCGGCCGTAAGAAATATTTAAGCTATGTGCTCAATTACCATTATCATCTAGCGTAATGTTATCGCAGAATTACAGTGCGCGGCTTGACAATGCTCTACATAATTACCCTCCATTGCCTGAGTGCGAAACGCTTTTACTTAATTGATAGAATGGAACACAGAAGAATGAGATGTACTGGACATTTCAAGCACCAGTTTATAAATATACTGGAGAACAAATTTCTGCCTCGCGGATGTAGTTTTAGCATCTCTGGGCTGTGCATTTTTACTATCAGCAAAATCTGAATATCTAATAGTATGCGTAAAACATTAGCACTGCTCTACCTACACTTAAAACCTGCAGATGTCAGAAGAATAGGTGCATAAAAATTAAATTGATTGCTTCCATAGCGCATACATTTGTAGAATAGTAAGTATAGCCTTAAATATTCATTATTATATAATATTATTTCTAAAATGTTTTAAAAATAAATAAATAATAAATAAAAGTTTATACAATATGAGAAATATAACCTAAATAAAAGAGGATCATAAGGAAACCACAAAGTATTAAAACAAAGTTATTTTAAAAACGCGTTTACATTGCTTTATGTATGAACGCTCTTTAACATTTAAAAGCCGGAAATCAAAATAATGTAGTATTTATAGAAACATCGTTAAAAACTTGCAGTAGAATCAATATGAACTACACTGTTTAAAGTTTCAATTTAAAAATGTAAAGTAATTATATTTTTTAAACTAAAACGTTTTTAGTTGCGTGTTCAAACATAAAGCCCATAATTATTACATAGTTAACCTGGCATTTTTTAAAAAATGCTTATAATTTCACATAACGAAAGAGAATTTTTAATGGTGTTTAACGCCCGTTTTAACTACTGAGGCACCACAGGCGGTGGACACTGACGATACATCAGATGAAATTATAAATTGGGAAAGGAGTACTTTTTTTGTTGTTGTTGTTGTTTAAAGGAAGGAATCGTTTTAGGCCTAAGTTTAAGGTACCTCCCCGGCATTTGCCATTTATGAGAACCGAGGAAAATCTGGAAAAATTCTGAATCAGAGGACGGTCCTGGTGGAAATCGAACCCCAGACCTCACGCTCACGAGTCCGCGCCTTAACGACCTTGGCCACCCGAGGCGGTCAACGAAAGAAAGAAATGACTGACGTTGTTTGTCACACTCTGGTTAACCCTCATGTTTTAAAACTTTACATCTAATCTACAAAGTTATCCTACAAAAGCACAACTAAATATTTTTTTTTTAATTACAGATCTGGCATCTTTCCACTTTTGGGAATTTCTTGATAGCATTAGACTTTAGATTTTGCTTCTAATTATTAAAAGAATGTTGTAAATAGGTCTAAAATGGTAACATCTAGTCATAAAACACATTTGTAGCTAGATCTGATGATTCCAGACAATGGTATTAAAAACAAACTTTCCATCATAAAAGACGGTGTTTAGTTATTTCTGTTCGCAAAGCAAACTGTAATTCCTTTTAATCATTCTACTGTGGTAATTTTGTAAATAGCAACTAATATTAATGAAATATAATTGTGCTGAAGCAAAAAGTTATATAGCAAACGCGTACTTACCAAGTTTTGAAAAGGGCGCGGCTCACTGAAAATCAGGAGAACTGAGTTCTGGGACAGGCGTTGTTAAGTCATGCACGACCGCAGGCAGCTTGCGTCTTCGTGAAGGAAAGCGGCTTATCTAAATGTCTGTGTGGACGTGTCCTTTTGTTCCAGATCCGTTCAGAATGTTATCTCATCACTGCAGTCAAAAGTTAACAGTGGCTGCGAGAGCATAAGCTGTGTTAATGAAAAATTAAATTATTTTTACAGTGCCCTGTTCACGTAACAACAATCTCAGGTGTTGCAAGAAACCGGTTGACTTCAACAGTGAAGGAGTGGGGGGTGTATCACGTGCTTATCACGTTCATGTCTCAGAGCGCCAACTTTAACTGCCCCTCTAAAGCGAAGGTCAGAAGTTTATCTTTTTGCATTCTGCATTTAAATTCCAACAGTAGTGTGTCTATTGGATCATCTTCTGTACTCTTAGCCGGCAATGATCTAGTTAAAAATAGGTCCTTTAAAACACCTGCACTCATTTTATTTCGTCAGTGATCGAAATTTGGCAAAAGTTCTGAATGACATCACTTATCATAGGTGAAAAGCGTTTATTATAGTTGGGCAGAGGTGGCTAGTCTGAAGGTGCCCGGGCCTCCCAATTTTTATAAAATAATTTTAAAATCCCTAAATAAATTTGCTAATTTTACACAAAACTAGTTAATTGAATAAACGTAATTTATATGTCTATTAACATTTTATTTATATTGCATATGCTATTTTTAACATATAGCCTATTTTGATTAAAAACTACAACCAATGAGCTAAAAATGTGTAATGACCAGATGAATTTAAGGCATAAAATTAACCACCAGTTACAGTTAACTTGGACATTTGCGTTGAATAAACATTAATCTAGGATTATTTCGTCTTACTCTCAAATTAAATCTAACTCGCAAAATTTCATAAGTTAAAGCACTGAATACAGTTAGTAATTGTTAAATAAAACGTTTCTCAGAATATAAGAACATAACAATTTCATTTATAATAAAATGGTGATTCACGTTTATTTTAATTTCATGTAAATAAAGTTCCTTCAATGTTTCACTTTTCATTTCCACGTAATATCAAAGTTGCGTTCAGCCAAAGGTTGTGTTTGTTATTATTATTTGGTTTATTTACGGACGCTCTTTAACATCTCAGGTCATCAGCGTCCCATTCAATTCAGGGCGTGAAACGGCCGGAAAATTTTGCTCAGAGGCCTCTTCTTTCAGGCTTGAGGTTCTTTATCGTGCCGTAAATGTAAGACACGGGACCCACCCCTTTCCGAAGGAAGCCATAGTTAGAATTTTTACGCCCAGAAAAAATCCATCGGTCCTGACCGGGATCGAACCCTCGATCTTGGGTTTAGGAGGCATGTATGGTAACCACTACACTACCAGGACCGACTGGGGGGGGGGGTTGAATTAGGCTAACCTAATAGGCGGTATATTGTACATATTTCTGATCATTCCGACATCTCATTCAATGATGAATTTCACGAGAGAAATAATCCGATCTTGCAACACAAAATATTTTATTTATTTATTTATTTTGTATTGTGACAGTTTTCGAAGAACCACGCCATGTTGATCTTCACAGAAGGTTGTATTACATTACAACACCGCCTTATTACTCTATCATAAGACATAGCAATTCAACAGGTTACATCTTGTTGAATTTGAGAAAGAGACAATCCCTTCATTTGAAGTTGCTCGCCACGCCCCATTTTCCTAGCGAATCAGCACATATCATAACTGCTGTGACGTAATGCTACAATGTATAACTTGAAACTGTGAAGTTAAAACATTTCAGGCATTCTTGTTTTAGTAAATAAAATCTAAATCAACTAGAAATCAATCTGATGAAACATACCGGATCAAATGTTATATAACATTTTGGAGCATTTAAAATATAAATTATTTTGATAGAGAATTTTGTATGTGTAAATATTCACAGAAACTGATGATATTACAAAATCCTTACACAAATAACTGTTTATATGCAGAAATTGACAAGCCCCTATATAACCTGCAATTCTCGATAAAGGTGGTTTTTAGCAACAGCAGCAACTCCATTAATGAATAATTCTGATTGAGCTACATATTTAAAAAGTACACGACACGCTGTTGGCTAGAAATGGCACATTTCCGTGCCCACGCGATAACAAAACAAGGCCAGTTGTGCCGCCTGAAAGGCGAACTAATGTGACCTTTAACCCCCGGCTGTCAAAGTTCGATATTCCAAAGCCCTTCTTCATGGGACCCATAGCTCGGTCTGGCTCGCATTTCGTAAGTCGTCGTGATCTATGAGCTTGTTGTTAAGTTTCGCCATTCTAACAATGCTGATTAAAAAAAAAAAAGAGTAACACTTATGTATGTCAGCTGTTTTCTCTTTTCCGTGAGTTAATACGAGGGTTAGCTTTAGTTGTTACAAAAACTAGGAAAGAAACAATATGTTTTTCAAGCTATTCGCCTTTAAGATTTATATACTTTTGCATGCGTTCAAACCAGTTCCCAAAACATTTTTTCCACTCTGAGGTTGGTATGTCAAAAACATGGTTTTAAAGGCTTCAACAGCTTTTTGAGATGAAAATCGCTGTCAACGCATTTTTTGTTAGACATTCGGGATCAAAAAGAAATCATTAGGCGATAAACCAGGTGAACATGACAATGATACATTAATTGCATGTTTTTCTCCTTCAAATAATCAAATACTGTGTAAGAGCTGGTATTGTCATGATGAAGAATGATGCGACGTTTTCGGTTGTTTTTCTTGATTTCGTCGATGACTTCAGGCAAACAAATTGTTGTATACCATTCAGCATTAACTGTTCTTCGATCCTCTAAAAGAATGGTTGCGACATGCCCAGTACAACCGAAGAAACAAACCATCACTTTCTTGGAAATGCTCCGTGAACGAACAATTTTGTGGGATTCTGTTCATCTCGGGACATGCAAACAGTGGATTGTTGCTTAGTTTCCGGTTCATACGAATATATCCAAGCTCCGTCACCTGTTACGATGTTGTATGTGGATTTTGCAGTTCCTCGGTGTTATTTTTTATTTATTTTTGAGTTTCGGTCAAATTATGTGGAATCAATCGAGAACAGATGCTTTTCACAGCTGCAAAATCGAACATACTGCAGTGTTCGATATGCTTAAGGATGCTTTTGTCCCACTCAAGTCACATTCCGATCTTCTTCAATCATGTTGCGCACAGCAGCGTTGTTTTTTGGAATGACAACCGATTTTGGTGGGCCTTCACAAAATTCATCACTGACGGACACACGACCTCGATGGAATTCTGCAAACCAATTGTAAACTGTCTTTTCTGATAGTGCTTCATTACCAAAAGTTGAATGAAGCGATTTTATGCATTGCATTGTGTTAAGCTTTTACTAAAATCGTTAAAAAATTACGACATATCTCAATAGCGTCACTTAGTGGTCGTTTGTAACAACTTGAAAGGTATGAAGGTAATGGGATCTAACATAGAACATTTAAATGTGTTGAGGTTCTACCTATTTCGTGTTTCCTAAATCGATATAAATTTATTTTTGTGCCACCTAATGGTGTTCAAACAAAGAATACCATCGGCTTACCTTTCCATTAGCATTCATTGTCATCAAGACGAATTTCTAAAATTATAATACGGACTTTTTAACGGGTTTTCCCCTTTATTTTCTCCTACTAACCTCGTTTTCTTTATATGCGAGGGCTTTTCTATCTGGCAATATGTTACCGCCCCAAAGGTATCTTTTGCAAAGGTGCAGCGAAATGTTAAAGAATATGAAAGTATGCAAAGGTTTTACAAAAAACACGGAGAAATCGAAACGCGCTTTGATGACTGTGGGATGTAATTCATTATGACAAAACGATGCAAGCTGAGAGAGCTAATTAAGAGTAAAGGAATAGAACAGGTATTTAATAAACACAGTTGCTACCTTGACTTGCAACGCCGCTCCATCTTCAGCAACAGGACGCTATTCTGTCACAGCTGACGTTTCGGAAGGCGATGCAAACGGACGAAAGTCCCACCGACCAAGTTACAACGTGACGGGCGGCGAGGAACTTTCGTCCGTATGTGGCGCCACATGTTTCACAGCCTGGCAGCCGTTATTCCCTGAAAACACAATGTTGATAAAACGTAAAACAGATGTATTGGGCTATCTAAACTAAAATAATCTTCTGTACAGCGTGTTTCATACAATCTCCCCACTTAGTTAAGTTAGAAATATGCTGTTCATCTTATCTTGTATAGAAACTAGTGCGCCTGCGCGTGGTATGGCAACACATAGAGTTAAAATGGCGGAATTCGCATTTTAGCACAAAGTGAATTGGTTAGCGGAATTCCCAATCAACTACATTACCATTATTAATTAAATGTGCATAATTTTTTAAGTTATTACCAAGGACCGGATTTTGATGACAACCTTTTTTGTTACATCCTGTGCAATGCTCACTAATCCTAAATCCCGAATATGAGCTGCTGATAAGAGATGATTTTTTTTACACTTCTTTCAGAATCGCTTCCGTAGTGTTCACCACTGTTTCTGATGATGCTTCCACGAAGGTGTTTCTTCAATTGGGGGAAGGGACAAAGTCACGCGGGGCTAGATCTGGATTATAGGGAAGGTGAGGAACACATGCACATTGCTTTTTGTGAGATATTCAGCAACAATATTTGCGATGTGCGGCTGTGCAGCATTCAGCTCGTTGCACCTTTTGTGTATGATATGGCCTCGCAGAATTTTCCGGATATCTTTGTAGCGTTGCCAGTTGCATTTTTCTGTGCAAGTACATGCTGGTATAACATTCCTTAAATACCGAAAAATGAGCTTACCATAAGTTTCTCAGCAGAAGCAACCACTTTTGTTTTGTGTGCTGGTGACCACATAGAGCTTTTCTGTTTGCTCTCAAGAGGGAAGGTATGTGACCAATATTTATTAGCAGTAATGACCTTTGAAACAAACTCCGCATCTTCTTGTAACATCATCTGCAACTGCGTGTGAATCTGTGTGAATCTGCACGCGGTTTTCGAAACCACGGTGCACAAACCATCCCATGTGCAACTTTTCAGTAACCAACGTACGGGTGATGGTGCCCAGTGAAATTTACAAATTTATGAATGTGTTCTTTATGTTATTTGACTATCCTCTCTCACAATGACAGCAGGGGCATTAATGAATTCTTCCGTTAGAACATAAATTGGAACGCTGAGTTCACTTTCTTTTGAAATTGATCGCCTCCCATGTTAAGCCATCATCGAACTGTGCTATAGCAAAGAATAAACTCTCCATAGGTCCCCTGTAACATTGCATAAGCTGTTGAGACGAAAGCAGAATTTTAGAGCAGAATATTGTTCCTCGCATGTCACCTCATTTTGCAGTACGCGGAACTGAACATGTCTCAACTTGCATACCTCTACCAGGTGGAAACCGTAAATGACAATAATGAAACTAATACACGATACGCTAACAAAATAATGTAAAGTTAAAATTTAGTGCGAAAATTATGCCCGTAAAAAATATGATTATTCTTTATTCAACAGTCCTCGTAGAAATAAAGAATTACTTTATTTCCCTCTTGCGGCTTGCTGGTTCAATTCATACAAACTATGCATGAATATGTCACTGCCTAACTGTATATACCAACTTAGACAAAAATAATACATGTGAAAATTATTGTTGTACAACTAGTCAGTTGTTCTAATAAGAACAACAAATCAACTTTTCCTCTACTCGCTATGATCATAGTTGCTAAACAGATCATTCTGTTTCTAAATTTTATCCAATATACTTTTCGTGCTGGAATTGTACACTAGTAGAACTCCATTAACATTATAAAGCGCGCTCTACAAAATGTCCGGGATGAAGATGCGCTCAATTCAGGGCTTGAAACGGCCGATAAATATTGCTCAGAGACCTCTTATTTCAGTATTGAAGTTTTATTACGTGCAATAAAGTGTGGCACATGACCAAAGGCTTTACTTCCTTTCCGTAAGGAAATCATACTTAGGATTTTTACGAACTACAAATTCCATCGACTCTGATCATATTTGTACCCGCTACCTTGGATCTAGCGAAGACTACAAATAAGAGTTCTATAACAAACGAGAACTAAAAATAAAACAAACCATTAAAATTTGGAAAATGCTTATTTCATTATTATTACTCATATTTTCATGAATTATGCATTTAATTATTATATCCCTTAAAGTTTGTTGATTGTATTGACTTGGGATCCAATAAACTACAGACTATACATTTTCAATGCAACAAAGTTTTTCTGTTACAGTAACGTATTTTGAGGCATAATTTTACTAATTTCTGCAAGAGTTGCAACAAGCTAATATATATTTTTCTAAATTCTCAGGTTATAAATGTTTTCTATTGTTATAACAATGCTTTTAAATAACGATATGCTGCTTTCAACACCACAGAATGTTACGAGATATTTAACTACTAAAATTTCTGATGCCAAATAATCTGACATGACATTTATTCCTCACTCTCTTTTGAGAACATCGCACACACCATTAAGAAACGCTAGCCCTGGATTTATACAGGTTGTAAATAAACACACACATTTAAAATTAAATTGTGATTTAATTGTTTAAATAATAAACAACTTTTTTATTTTTATTGCAGACTTGACAGACTCGGTAATCCAGGTGTATCGTGTTTTTCTCTGGAACTGGATTTAAAGTTTGCGGGTTCAAATCCGGATGAGGTCTACAGGTTTTTTGGGACGAAAAAAGCTCAAGCACAATTCCTCAAGAGGGATTTAGAGCATATTAAAATAACCCGCATCTGAAAAGAGTCTGGGCAATACTGGCAAGTTCACGTCCAAGGAAAAGTCGGTCCTGGTGGTGTAGTGGTAACCATACTTGCCTACACGAAAAAGAACCTCAAGCCTGAAAGAAGAGGCCTATGAGCAAAAATTGTCGGCCGTTTCACGCCCTGAATAGAATGGGACGCTGATGATCTGAGATGTTAAAGAGCCGTGAAAAACAAATAAAAAAAAAGCCTCCAACTAATACCTGAGGATCTAGTATGATGCTATTAACTAGATATACTTGAAGCGATGAACTGATTGCTTATTCTTCTGACATCTGTAGCTGCTATATATAGCTAAATTTAAATGGTTCATAACATCTGTGATGACCCGAAACAGGCCTTAGAGTAATTCTAGTACTTCGATGATGGTAATGGCAAATAACAACTTTCCTATTAGTCATTAAAGTTGTATCGCTTTCAATCCACTACTTAAGTAGATGTTTATGCACGTTCGGGAGGAAAAAAAGAAATTCAAAATTATAATTTCCTTGTGACTAGGCTGTTCTAAAATACAAAGCAATCTAGGCACTGACATGTCAACAAAATGCAATGAAACACATCTGAAAGCAGACAATTGCATGGTCTGGTCCATTATTGTGGGCGTGTGATGAGCTTCGAATTTGCTTAGACAAGTCTGTAGTCTGTCCATCGTAACTTTATAGTAAAATATTACGCCGCGTCCCCCCATTCCCTTTTGTAGCTCATGACTGTAGAATTTACCGCCACATAGAAACGCTTGTAAACTTGGCCATTATTTTCAAGAGTTCATCCTTTGTTGGGTAAGTGTTACGTCTTTCGTTCTTGACAGACATTTAAACCACAATCTTTATATATAATAAAAATGTATACTTCATGATATAATTATTAAAAAGAAAAAGGCAAGCAGACAAATACGAGCATATTCATTTAATAAGTCGTACTACGAGGGGCATTCATGAAGTTTTGCAAGTGCCACCTTAAAGTTCAAGCTGAGGACTAAATTCGAAAACTTATGCTCACAATCCTTCAAACTACACCCCATCTCTCCTCACACACAGATGTAGACGGTACTCGGACTGAGATATTGTCAACAGAGCTGAATGTATAGCTTGAGTACGGTTCAGCACTCGTTTAAAAATTTTTCCAGCAATGTAAGATTCACTCGAGAAAATGACTAAAAGTTGCAGGGTGCAGGGTTGATGATCAACCAAATGGATTTCGGCGACTTCCAATTTCTTCAAATTTGCAGCTGTTCTGTGAGAAGACAAAAAAAAAAAAAAAAAAAAAAAAAAAAAAAAAAAAAAAAAAAAAAAAAAAAGCAACAACCTTTAAGTGCCTGTCTTTGGACGCCGCCGCCTCGGTTCATCCAAAATATAAGCGCGT
Organism: Metallyticus violacea; assembly: GCA_030762175.1. Taxonomy (NCBI): domain Eukaryota; kingdom Metazoa; phylum Arthropoda; class Insecta; order Mantodea; family Metallyticidae; genus Metallyticus; species Metallyticus violacea. The sequence continues at coordinate 15,165,842 of CM060830.1, forward strand.
AGTATTCTCCATTCATTGTCATTCCTTCTCGACCACAATGGTCCTTTATAGTTGAAGAAAACAGTGAACATTCGCTTCCGAGAGCGAAAAATGTGTGGAAGAACAACGGATCTTGTGTCATTCTCATTTACCCACATGCAGTTCTGAGCTTTATTTGGGGTGGTATAGAAATAAAACCAACTTTCATCATACGTGCATATATCTTTCAAATGTTTAGAACCTTTGATGGAAAAATGCTCAGCAGTTACCTTGTACATTCCTTTCTCCTCTTCTTCTCTTCATTGGCTACGGATGTGGAACCATTTTTTTGTACTGATTTTTCACCATTTCAATAGTAACATGTCTATTTTCCTCCACCAAGTTGCTCACTCTGAATTGTTCTCTCGTTCACAGCTTTCCAAGGCCGGCCAGAGCGAGGTTAGTCTTTCAAAGTCTCTAGCGCATCTTCTAATGAACGAACTCATCTTGCAATGGTATCAAATGCACACACGTGATCACCATGAACAGCTACCAAATCCTCGTATCTTTTTTTTTTTTTTCCCCCCCTTCCCCGTCCTTTCACCTAGCTCATAGCGTGTGAAAATATAGAATTTACAGTATTCTTGTTATATTGATAATATTTCACGTGTTATTGACACAAGACTACTCAGCAGTCTGTACGACAGAGACTTTCAGTTTAAACTTGCACTTATGCATCTTTTGATAGTTGCGTTAGTTATGTTTTTGTAGACATTATTGTCCAACAATGTATAGGTTGGTTGAAAAATGTTTCGAATGCTAATTTGAGAGTAAATAGGTTCATCAGCCAATCAAATTTATTTCTCCACGTGCTTTTGTTCACATCCGGTATAAAATTATGATCGACGAATTATAACAAACCTTTTTATAACGTTCGCTTTGCAGCGTTCCTGCGACAATTGTCAAAATCTTATGTGTATACTTAACAGACGGTAAGACCGCTTCTTACTTTGATTGTCTGATATTTTAATCTTGACTGCCATATGTCGTATTATACATTGTCATCATCGATTCTTTTGAACTTTATTTTGATATTCCGTATTCTTAAATTAAGATTAAGCTCCCAGAGTGCTGCAGTGTGTAAGCACAAAGGATCCCATATTGGGATGAATAACGGACATTATAAATCGCTTTCAGAATAGTATGGAACTCCCCCCCAAGAATGACATTATTGCGATGGGAAAAGCGTGCATTTGAGCTTAGCGAAAGACCCGTGACGAGAATGGAAACATGCGACAACGTGCAGGCATCTGTGGAGCAGACCCAAGTGAAAGCAACACGAAAACACTCGGCTAAACCTCGGCATATCCGAACTACAATGTTACGTCATATGTAAAAGTTTTAACTGTAAAATTGTTCCGATCATTCTCTGTTAATGAAGCGAGTGATGTGATGTGGAAGCTCGGCTCAGCACTTCTCCGAAGATTCTGTTGGGAACGTGATTGCAATAACAAGTTCACAGATGAGTGGGCAACTCATAGCAGTTCTTGAAATCTCAACATTGCTGAAGAACAATCCCACACTGAGACTCTCGTTCTGGATGTCCCTGGTTCAATTTCCATGGGGCAGGCCATTCTGACCTTGGGACTTTTCATGGTCTTACTGGTCACTTAGGTGAAGGGTAGTTTGGATGTTTACATTCAACGAATTTTCTGCTCCTTCATTTCATATAATTTCATTCCTTTGGTTCTATTACAGGGTCAAAAGTACCAGAGCAAGGTGGGTGGTGCGGTGCGGTGCGGTGGTGGCTTGTGCTTTGTAAAGATTTCTACCCCGGCGTCTGGAATATAAGCGGACCTTCCGAGGGGCTCCACTGGTTTTGGGGTGTTCTATGTGGAAAAACGTTAGGGGCTCTTCTGCGGCCCAATCACCGCTCGTAAATCCTGGCCTCCCTGGGGCTTCCTCCCGGAGGTGTCCTCATTGAGGGCGTAGGTACCAAAGTCCGCAGTGAGCAAGGCTCAAGTACCGTAAGTATCCTTCTCAGCCCCAGATTATCGATCAAACCATTCAAAACAATTCCCATTTCTTGCAGCAACTGGAGAAGAATCCACTACACGTTATAATCTGAGCAGGCATGACAACGAACCACATTTTGGGCCGTGTTTTTCAATGGATTCTTGATGGGCAGTCATACGAATGGCTCTACCCGCAGCTCATGGCAGCTGTAATAGCAAATAACAATCCTGTAACAAGACAGAGCTTTTTCTCATTTTGCTATCCGTTTTTGTGAAATTTTATGAAGGATAAAGTGTGTAACAATAGAACTGCAGACTACTGTGATAGAACAAGATCGACTCTACTACCCAGACTCCAATGCAGAAAAAATGGCGGCCATCGTCGCTCTATATTGCCAATAGCAAATACGAAAATAATATGCGGTGTTACATTTACAAGATGGCATTATTTAATATTAGAAAATATTTCGATGTTTTTTAAGAATCTGAAATTGTTTACAAATCACATTTCTCGTTCGTAAACAAAATATATTATATGTAATATAAATTCGGCTTATATAAACCATCCATGTACAAGCATGGTTAATCAACTACTGTCCATTACCATTTACTTCAGTGCAATAAGTATTAAATAATAATAATAATAATAATAATAATAATAATAATAATAATTAGAACAATAATTTTAACACCAATAACATGCATAAATAAGAATAACATATTCAAGTATTTTTCATTAGTGTTACCGGGATAAAAATTATTTTAACAAATTTACTGTAGTGCAAAATAAATGGATAATTTAAATATACATGCATATATACATAGATTTGACTTTTGGCTTTTGTAAAGTCATACAAATATAAAATGGTTATCAATTTATGTCTAATTACAACGCTCTCTATAAGTAAAACAAAAAAATGTAACCAAATTACTGGAAATGAAAATGCAATGCATGTGTAAGAAAAACTTGCAGCCCATATTAAGAGCTCTGCTGAATATGCAATGTGATTTTCATAAGAAAGCTTCAATTGTTCTAATGCAACATTTATTTTATCGATTTTCTATATACCCATATTATGATCTAGTGGTAAAATTTCCTTGACAATATTTATTAATGAAGTCACTCTTTCTTTGAACGAGATAATAGTAGTAGTAGTAGTGGTAGTAGTAGTAATAGTAGTAGTAGTAGTAATAGTAATAGTAGTGGTAGTAGTAGTAGTAATAGTAGTAATAGTAGTAGTAGTAGTAATAGTAATAGTAGTAGTAGTGGTGGTAGTAATAATAGTAGTAGTAGTAGTAGTAGTAGTAATAGTAGTAGTAGTAGTAGTAGTAGTAGTAGTAGTAGTAGTAGTAGTAATAGTAGTAGTAGTAGTAGTAATAGTAATAGTAGTGGTAGTAGTAGTAGTAATAGTAGTAATAGTAGTAGTAGAAGTAGTAGTAGTAATAATAATAGTAGTAGTAGTAGTAATAGTAGTAGTAGTAGTAATAGTAATAGTAGTGGTAGTAGTAGTAGTAATAGTAGTAATAGTTGTAGTAGTAGTAATAGTAATAGTAGTAGTAGTAGTAGTAGTAGTAGTAGTAGTAGTAGTGGTGGTAGTAATGGTAGTAGTAGTAGTAGTAGTAGTAATAGTAGTAATAGTAGTAGTAGTAGTAGTAATAATAATAGTAGTAGTAGTAGTAGTAGTAGTAATAGTAGTAGTAGTAGTAGTAGTAATAGTAGTAGTAGTAGTAGTAGTAGTGGTGGTGGTGGTAGTAGTAGTAGTAGTAATAATAGTAGTAGTAGTGGTGGTGGTGGTAGTGGTAGTGGTAGTAGTAGTAGTAGTGGTAATGGTAGTAGTAGGGCAACTCACCAAATTATCCAATTAGCTCCACCTGTCACATTTTAACTCCTTACTTTCAAAGCACTCCGAGATCGAACTGAACTTCTCCATAGGCAAGCGCAAATCTTTAAAAAATACACAAATATCCAAATTAAAGGATACTGTAAACTTAATTGACATAGATGGTACAGCATCATATTTATCATCATCTGTTTTAATGAAAAGGACACGGCCTTCATGGCAATAATAATCTCACTTGCAAAGGAGTTGCAGCATGTTATAACATCCTGCTCACACCATTCATTAAAACTCCCTTCATCTCGAAAACCCGCTGAATACTTCTTCGGGATTTTTCCTTTCATTGCTAAGCCTCCTGTAACATATAATAGTAGATTAGAGATAATATCCTTCCTAACCATAAATTTTGGTATGAAATGTGTAAAAACATGCTGCAGTTTTATCATTAACTTCAAAATTTGCATGGTATATACCCTTTATCCACTTTTTCTTTAATGACTGCTCTTTAGGAAATTGAAATTTGGTAGTGTGCGGTTCACCGCAATATTTAGAAGTACAACTGGACAAACAACAAGAGCGACCCATGTTGTACTAAACACTTTCTATTACACAAGTTCCTGGTATAGTTGCACCAAATCGATATTAATTTAGTAAAACAATCCGCTACTGTTAATTTGCTTCCAACTATAACAGTAATTACAATGAATCAAATAAACAAACCCATGTGCTTAATAGCAGCAACATGTCTGAACCTCGATCGCCGTACTATGGCTACTGGCATTATCATCTGAGGATTGAAGTGGACAGAAGCATTCAGATAAACTCCTCGCCGAACATGACGTAGTATTCAGTTATTTTATAATAGAATATCCCATACTGATATTCTGCATCCATAACGTTCAAGGTACTGTATGATTAAGGATCGGATTTTTAGGCTTTTTATAGAGTTGGTTTTGCCCGTTTAATTTTTATTATTTATTTATTTATTTTTTGGTCATGTATTAAACTGACAAATATTTCCATTAAAATGAAATAAGTTGCAAATAAATTACAATCACAAAAACAATTTCCTATATATGTTAGAGAATTACTTAACACAATGCACAGAAAATAGTATAAAGAAAGAAAGAAAGAAAAGAAAAGAAAAGAAAATCAATGTTCCTATTCTCCATTATTTAGTTAAGATTACCAAGCAACACGAAATGCACCCTTTTTTTAAGATGAACCATTGCAGTAAACAATCATTTACCTTTGCAAATTGTCTGTTGTGAAAGATTTCCTAGTGTCCTTCAACACAGTTTATAGGAAGAGAAGGTTCGCTTCACACAAACGTAAAGTAATGGGCGCATAATTCATAGATACCACTGACCTCGATTCCGATGGTAATTCTTCAGTTGTTTCTTCTCAGCCACATTCACGTGTATCCAGGAGTTCATTGCTTCGTTTAGGGGAAAGGCCATCAGATGTTCAATGGTAGCAAGAAAGTTCGAAAAGTTTGGTGTTTTTGTTGCTCTGAAGATCATTATTTGACTTTTAGATGCAGGCAGCTTTAGCGATGTCGAACATCTCTATTACACTTTTTATTTCCTCATAATAATCGGCAGCTGAGTGCAGCTGACAACCATGTTCCTTAGCGGGTGACGATTAGCTCTTTATTTTTAGCAGCATCTATTTGAATGTCTGAATGCAAGAAAATGATTTAAGAAACCTTTGACTTATGAAACAAACTCATTCATTGGAAAAGTGTTTCTTATTTCTTCTGCCAACCTTTAGGGCATACATATGAAGAGCTTATCTAACGACATAAACTATGCGTGAATTGTTTTCTCTATGTCCTTAATAAGGACTAGATGCGGTTGTCCCGGGAATCCAGCTTACCGATGATGGTATTAGTAATGTAATGGTTGCAGTTGTCGTGATCTCGTCAACATACTTATGACAGTTATTATGGTATCCAGCGTCTTCTCATAGGGGCCTCCAGAATATGTTCTCAGCGCTCGCAGAGTGTTTTGTGTCTCGGCCAAGGCCGGCTCCCCTCCCCACTCAATGCCACTTGCCTGTCTGTTCTTGAAAGTCCAACAGCTTACATTGGTTCGCGAAATTTAAGACAGTTGTTAGAGAAACGCATTTTTCGAATCAGCTCGTCACGTTCATGAGGAATTCATTCGAAAGCTCCTGTGCAATTGCCTCCTTCAAGAACTGCAATTCACGCTCTTGTGAACAAATTTGATACTACTGGTTCAGTACAAAACAAGAAACACACACAAAGAAGTACAGTTTTAACAGAGGACAAACTTGGCGCAAATCTTGAACTTTCTTGAATTAACACAAATTGGGATTTCAGTGTCTTATGCACGTAAAGCAACAAAAGTGTTAAAACTTAAACCTTACAAGTGTACACGTGTTCATTGTCTACGACAAGGTGATCGATCCCGTAGCAGGTGTGCATTATTGCGAGTGGTTTCTTTCATCAGTAACTTAAGGGTTAATAGACCCACAGCTTGTGTTTTTTCAAGCGTGGTCTTGTTTTACCAAAATGGTGTGTCAACATTCACAACAATCACTACTGGTGATCTGAAAATCCAAATTGTGTACAAGAACCCCCTCCTTATAGGAAAGTTGGAGTGGTGCTATTAACGCAAGACGCATAATCGGTTCGATTTTTTTACGATCAGATAGTAAATGGAGAGAGGTACCAAAATGACGTTTTGACTCCGTTTTTTTAATCGGCTGACAAAAAAAGAATAATCATATGGGTGGTTTCAACAAAATTCCGCCACTGCTCCATGAGATGAGCCCATGGGTAACATTAGGGAAGTGTTTGAAGACAAGAGTGATTAATGCTGGCGTATTACCTTCTCGCTCCCCAGATATAATAGTCTGCGATTTTTATTTTTGCGGTAGCATAAAGGAGGACAAAGTGTACGAAATCATCCTCACACATTGAAAGAACTCAAGGAAAACACACGAAATGCAATGAGAAATACTGCAGTGATTGAAGTAAATTGTGTCAATCGGAATGTGTTTACCCGGCACAATGTCTGTTTAGCTGAGGGAGAATGACATTTACAGAATTTGCTCTGAAGTAAAATTTTATATACAGTTAAGTCAGAGTTCGGGCGCAGCCGGCTGTAGCATGTCCAGCTGCCGAGAAGCAAAATCCATTGTGAGCGGTAAGGACATATTCTGGAACTTTGCAACCACTCGTACTCAAGGAAACTGTGCAACTGTGTTCTTCTACACATTCCATGGCACCTTTGCTCACACAACCTCGTATGGGAAAGATCCAGCGCAGAACTTGTCGTAGAAGATGAAATGAACGGTTGATAATGTTTCCCATCTTGTGACATGTTTTTATGAGCACTAAGCTCCTTATGCTGCTTGAATTCTGATTGTCACAACTCAATTGTTTTGACAAAATATTATCGTTAAGAATTCATAGTCAAAGTATGGCACTTTTGCCGCTTTTACTTTAGGCATACAGCAGCATCAAACTTAGAACAGTAGTCAAATAACCTCCTCTCTGTGCTAAACATATAGCACTCATTTATTTATTTATTTTGTTGGATTACAATAATTAAATGTCATTTAACGCCGCATTGTTAAGCTGTATTAAAATGAATAGTTTTCCTTTGTTAACATAAACAACGTATTACGCAACTCCACTACCAGCTTCGCGCACACAGCTATCGCCACAAACTTTGCAATTCTTAAACGGGGAAAAAAAAAAAAAAAAAAAAAAAAAAGCAAAGAGTAAAAGAAAGTTGGAAACAAATGCACATTTGTGCACGTTTTTCCTACTAACAATATGAGTTTTATGTATTAGTGCCAACTTTGCATTTCCCCCCTTAAATGTTCAATTTAACCTCTTTTAGGTTCTTAACTGTTTTTAGCAGTATTTAGGAGCTAAAGGATTATTTTATTAAGAAATGAATGAAACGAAAATCTATGATACATTGGTAACGTTACGAAGTTAGGAATACAATAGATTAAAATCTAAGCATTGGGGACTCGTAACATAAACAGTTGGTGCAGCGCTATGCCCATTAAGGAGTTTAATTAAAAATCAATGTATGAATACAAAAATATACACAGTTTTATATATTAAGTGTTTATACTACTTATTACACTGCAGAAGGCTGATAAAGTGAAAACTAGCACATTTCAACATAACATTTGACACATCAGGTGTATAATAGAAATATGAACTTTTTAAAACTTTTATATTGACCTACTTACACATGCTTCACTGTGGAACATCATTTTATGTAAATGAAATAATGCGCCAATTAGAAAACCGAAGCTACACACAGCACTACCACCAATCGCTTCAATACCTTCCTTTATTTGGCACTATAGCCCCGGGATGGGCCTCGGCCTGCCGCGGCGACCTCTGCATCCTCTACCTCCTTCTCACGACTTTGATACATGGCACGTGATCAGCATGCCGGCCCCGCCAGTCGCCTTTCACGCGACTTTCGTGATCGAAGAACGCCACCTCTCCATCAGGCAGCTTCCCAATTGTCCTCACGAGGCTGGGTTTCAGATCTCCCTAACTTAGAAAAATTCCAAAGTAGGTAACAGTACTTTCTCTCTTTTTTAATGGTGTTGATCCCGTTTCCACTACTGAGGTACCACGCCGGGTGGACATTGATGATACACGAGATGAAACAATAAACATGGAAAAGGGTTTTTTTTTATTAGGGAAGCGTTCCAGATCTAAGTTTAGGGTACCTATCCGGCATTTACAAAAACCTGGAAAAACCTCCATCAGGGAGGACGAACCTGGCGGGAGTCGACTCCAGACCTCCCGCTCATGATTCCGCGCCTTAACAACCTCCCGTGGCGGTATCGGGATCTTCCGGCCAGAAGTCAGAAACGCTAACCACTAGAACAAGGAGGTGGTCATGGCTTCAATACAGTCGGAGCTAAATGATTAGCAATTAAATAATCTGCAAATTCAGTAGCAAATAAAACAACTTTAAAAACGTATAAAATCCAAACTATGACCTTATTAATTAATGAATAAAGTTAATGCTTTACAGTGTGTTAATTAGCATGACAAATACTAAAGTTAATCAATGAAAGAAAAACTGAACCTTAATACATCACTAAGTTGGTCTATATTTTTTATTCAAATTCATTTTAAAATAAATGTAAATAATGAAATTACTCTAATTTTCAAAAATAAGGGGAACAAAATTAGAGTTTTTTAAAATGTTATATGAGTTACATAAAAGAAATTATGTTCTTTAATTATTTTTCTTTTTATTGATGCTAAACCACAAAAATTATTGGTATACTAATAATTAAATGAAATATATGACCACTGATGGACAAAGCTATACTGTATGGGTATTTTTAAACATTAAGTAACCATGTTTATGAACTGAGTACTTGATATCATCATTATATTCAGTAAAATAGAGCAAAATAACAGAAAGTGTATGTAAGATATTGACGTTATACGTTTCAATAAATCAAAAACATGTTACTATTTAAATAATTACAATGTACTAAGCAATCGAATGTTTCATCCATTTCCAGTGACTTTGAAATTTAATGTAAATATTATTGTAGTAAAAACATGTAACGCAAACGTTTTAGGAATGTTATTACAAAGTTCTCTTACATACAAATACTAATTCTTACGCAGATTATTGGTGCCGCTAGAGCGATTTTTAAATTTAGGGATTTTGGTAAATCCGCACTCCTAATGGTCTGATTTCACTGATTTTCGGAAAGTGTTTTTATTAATTTATTTTAATGGTCGTTGAGTAGAAAACAAAAATTGCTACTACTGGATGATTTTTAAAATTTCGCTTTAGTTTAACCTCCATTCATGATGATCCAAATTATCTGCTAACGAACTCGATGAATAGCTTGTTAATTGATGGTTATACACCGAGTTTCATTGAGAAAAAACAAACATTGCGGCCGCAGGAGCGTCAACACACACACAATATAGTTTTTTATTGTCATATTCGGTGCCTAGTAAGTAGGATGGACGAAGAAATTTTTCAAAAATCTTTTCATGGGTACAACCGCAATAATTCGTTAATTACACGATTATCTTACATTTTTTATAGATCAAAGTCCATTAACTTGTAAAAGTTAATTTAAAAATAAACGCAAATGTGATATTAAAATGGACAAAGAATATACAAATATTTTTGGATTAAATTTTTTAAAAAATAAATTTACCGAATAGTTTTCAGAATTCTTAAAAATTGCCCCTATTCCACTCATCTTATGCTTTAGCGATTAAGATTTACAGCTTATCGAAGTCATTCAACAGACCGTGCTCGGGAGAAATGATTGAATATTGTATTACCTTCTCAGTAAATATCCGCTGAGATCGTTGCACATCTGACGTGTATCGCACATGAAGATGCAGTCTCGCTACTCTTAGGGTTTTATCTTGGAATGACGTCATCGCATGAGTGTACGCCCGCCAAGTTTGTGTGAATCATGGCATCTGACACAATCCACTCCACATTCCACCTGACATCATCACTATCAGAGAAATATTGCAGGTTACCACCCTAATGAGTAATATCAGCTGTTGGTTCGTGGTGGAGAAGCAATGGATGCAGGACAAAGTGTGTGCTGATGATTAATTTGTCGGCACAGAGCAGAAAATAAAAGAAGCAAAGTTTAAACGTGTTATTTATTCAAGTGCTTTCTGTATTACGAATAATGAAAAACAACGCGCAGCATTTCGGTCGATTGTGAATGAAGTGCAGTGTGTGGAGTTCGCTGAAGGCGAAGCAAGGAGGCTCTTAAGCAAGATAATGGCGCACAGTAATGAGGCACTGTGCACCTCCTTACACTTGCAACAATAACAAAAAAAGTTGTGACTCAACCCTGCGTAGGTTTATTTTGTTACTTACACTTCTTACAGCTACAACGCGATATTTTCTTGGCGCTCAAACTTACCACAAAGCTCACATCTTGTAGTTAGACTAATGTTTTACAAGAATACGCGGGTTACCTTACCACTAGGTGGCGTTATTAAGACATGTCATTAATATTTTCGGAACAATTGACATTTGTTATTGTAAAAACAGTTGCAGATTAGAAATTGACCCAGAGTATGCTTACAATGAGCGTTTAAACAAAGCAATTTTGCGAAAAAATGGGAATTTCACGTGAAGATTTTCTTTGGATGATTTTTTAGATTTTAGTAAAGGACTAACTCAACAGTAATGCACAGAATCGCTTCGTTCTACTTTTTGGTATTGAAGCGCCATCAGAAAAAACTGTTTACAATTGGTTTGCAGAATTTCGTCCTGGTCATGCGTCCGTCAGTGATGAATTTTGTAAAGGCAGACCACATTCGGTTGTCATTCCAAAAAACATCATGATTGAAGAAGATCCGCATGTGATTTACAGTGAGATTTTTTTTTGAGCAGTGTTTAACGCCCGTTTTTACTACTGAGGCACCCTTTTCGCTCTAGTTAATCCGCACCCCAACGGTCCAATTTTGCTGGTTAACGAACGCGACCAATCGTTTGTTAAATGATGGCTATGTGCCGAGCTTCGTTGTGAAAAAACAATAATTGGGACGCCTAGAGAGAAAACGGGAGCACGCACCCACACCTACACATATTTTCAATATGTGTGTGTGTGTGTGTGTGTGTGTGTGTCATTGTATGGACGCTCTATTGCACAGCTGTACCGCCCTCATCTTTCACGCTTGCAATTGTTTGTTACATTTATGCAGCTGAGAAGTTACCCCAACCACAATTCAATACAAGATCATTTGCCAGGGCTATTCAAAACTACAGAACTTTCCTCATCCTCTCCCTTTTCTAGTATTCTATGCCCGAGATAACCGTGCGTTCCTAATGAAGATCCTGCTATTTAAAGAGTTTAAGTGAATGCATTGAAGATAAAGTTAATTGCTTGAAAAGAAATAAACATTTAAAAAGATTTTCATTATATGTTTTTGTGAGGCGAACATGTCATTTAAATTTTATAACTTTTTTCACTTCGATATATTGCCATTCTCTATGCGTTTTTTTTAATGCATAAATAATCGCCAAAAATCCATCACGATCCAAAACAGGAATAAAAAACATCTTAAACCTTGAAATAGGCAAAAAGGGCAAACTAAAAACTGGCCCTACCAACTCAAATGTACGGAAACTGTTCATTTCTATCTGACTCTCAAATTTCTATCTACCCAGATATAAAAGGCTTTTTGCCTAACTTCCGGGCTCTGGTAATAATAATAGTGCTTAAAAATGCTTTCGGAGACATCAAAGGTGCCGACGCGAGCCATCCCTATGTACTGTTGTATAGCTGTATCAATAGAGCTGTTCACAAGGCAACAGATAAAAAGAATATATATATATATATATATATATATATATATATATATATATATAAATTAACAGTAATTATAATTTGTCACTTGTCTTCTTGCCATAGAAGGACTCCACGAGTCCGAAATATAGCGATCTCAAGTGTGACTTTTTCTTTGTGTTTTATTCTTTTCTACTATTATAATTACTGTTAATTTATTACATTGTTAATAGTGTTATTTTATTTTTCTTTTTCTTTTATATATATATATATATATATATATATATATATAAAGAAAAGAAAAAAAACATTACGCTAGGTTTGTATTTTTAGGAGAGTAACTTTGGCAGCTGAAATCAGAAAACATGTGTTACATATAAAATTACAAACATTAAAAACACGTTGACATCACTGCTTTAGTGTGACGTTGCAACTGAGAAAAGAGAAAAAAGTTTACCAAGTTAAATTGAATGTTATAGATCTTAAAGTCAGAATGAATTTGAGTCATGTGATAAACTTATATTGCATTCCACGTTTTCTTTATTGGCTGTTCCCCCTAAAATTTGTTTCTGCTATGAACACAGCACAGAAATAAAATACTAGTTATTAATGAGAATTTTCTACTTTTAATAACACGATTAGGTAAGTGCAGATTAAATGAAATATTCTTATATTTTACTGTTTCAATTTCTGCAATCGCTGAGGACATTTTTGCAAACGTTGCTCAATCAGTAGTTCAACGTACTCAGAAGTGTATCGACGCCGATGGTGGGTATTTTGAGCAACTGCTGTAACTGTAAAAGTCTAAGAGGATTAGTGCTCATCATTATCTGTTTATGTGAATACAGTTTTGTTATGTTAACACAGTTTTTTCTTTGCTTGAGGTGTGTATACATTTTGGCACCCTCTGTATAAAATATACCTAGTTTAACCTATTTTTAGAAATGTATTGTATATACCAAATTTTAAGATTTGGTTTTTTAAATTATAGATTTAAAATCCATTTTGGAATAAATTTATTTATTTTCCCTCCAGGAGACAAGTTTTTATTTCACAAATATTTCATATAAACTAAAATTATAAAAATTGAATTACATAATCAAACAAAACCTACAACATTTGTAAGTTTTCACGTATTTTCTTTCGTTGATAAAACTCCACTGCCACCTCAATTGTTGGCCCATTTTCACTGCCGAGAATGTTCCGTCAAATTGTGAGACCTTCCAGAGATGCTATTTTGAAGTTCCGGTAAGATGATACCCTTTAATTGCCTTTTGCTTTGAGAATGTCTTGGCATCCGCGACAGTAGAGAAGTGGCATCAAGCTACATGACCGAGGAAAGCTCGCCTACATTATTTTACCACAGGATTCTGTAATTAGCACACCAGTCACTTAAATTTCCTTAATTTCTTTCCTTTTCCTCCTTTTCTTTTTTCTTCTACTCTCCTTTTCTTCTTTATAATGTTAATCCTAACAGCTTACCATTAATTTCTACTCCTTTCTAAAGAAACTCTTTTTCAAAAAAATATGTGATCTAATATTACTATTATTAAAGATGGAACATTTAGACCTCCAGTTTCTACAAATCTTGAATTGTTCAAATTTTCAAATCCTAACATTGAAAGATTAAAACTGGCTTGTTTGCATATCTAAAAATGCGTTATCAATCTATTGACTGATACAATACAGGACTCCTGATTAAAACGGAATGCGTTTTTGAGCAAAGAAAACCTTGAGTAAGCTAAATCAATACTGGCCATTAAATTACCTGAAATTAGTAGTTTTCAAACACAAGACAGTGATCTGCAACCTTCAGGACAAAGTCAAAAATAGAGCAATCAAAAAGCATTTACTGAACAAGGGATGTATAGTTGTTCTCAATTGATGGCACCATCTTGCTGCAATAAACAGAGAGATTCAGTTTGTCTCCTGAAGAAGAAATAAATGCCTACTTAGCAGAAATACTACCTCCAGCATCTATGGACATTTTTAAATACGAAAGAATAGTAATATATATCTAAATTTGAGTAAATTCGCTAGAAAATCTTAACCACATCAATAATAACACCAAGATATCATAATTGATGAAATCAAAATAAACTAGACACAAAGGTATTTGAATGCTGGTGTTTTAAATAACCCCTTCTTTAAGTTTTTCTACTATTTTTAGATTGTCCTGAAAGTGTTAAGTGTTCAGTTTTATTATAGAAATTGGAGGAAAATAATTAGCATGTTAAACTCAATCCTTTTTAGTAAAAATACTTTAAACAAAACAAAAGAATACTGTATAAATCATTGGTGTAAAGTGTTGTAAAATCGTGTATATTAGACAGACGACATAGAAATAAATCATTGGAGAAGAGCGGAAAAAAAATATAAGAAATTCAAAATCAAAGAATTATAGACGTTATGAAAGTTGAAAAGTTATTGGATTGGACACGTGGAAAGGATGGGGAAAGAAAGAATTCTGAAGATGCTGAAGGTAGGAGGAGCAGAGACAACCACGAGAACAATGGAGGGATGGTGTCAAGAGAGAATTTACAGAGGACGGTAACTACGGTAATTTGTGGAGGAGTAGAATTGCTTTGCGTTGAAGGAAAACTACTGTATAGTACAAAAGTTGTTATAATTTGAAATATTCTTCCTTCTTTATATTCGGGAAAGGATTTAGTGCTTCATATTTAGTATTTACACCAACTCTTGAAATAATCCCTTCTTTACACTTGTTTTTATTTAAAAAGCTTTAAAACTTTTGTTAAAGATAAATGTTAAAATGCTAGTTGTATTAAATTTTTTTGTCAAATTATGTTGAAATAATGGAAATGAACTCCCAAGACTTCTTTTGACTCTTTCTTTCAGTATCAGAGCTGTACAAGTTAGTGAGGAATGAGCCAGAGATGTAGTTAAACCCAGTTTTATTTAATTTATTCAAATATGATAGGTGACTAAAGAAAATTTGCTTTCACCGATAGTTAAAGGTATAGTAATTTCAGGTTTAGTTTTTGCAGATGGTTTGATAGATCGAGCAGAACAACTTTGTAGAGAGTGGGGTCTGAAAACAAAAAGCAGTAAAGCATCTAAAATTGTGGATTGAGTTAAAGGTTATATATTAAGAGAAGATTAAAGTTAGAAATTAGAAGGAGAAGACTTACAAATAGTAAGAAAATATTATTTTGAGTTTTAATAATGCATGGAACAGGCAGAAGAAGTTGACAGTGGTTAAAGAAAAATGCGCTAGTTAAAGGAAAACACCGGAAATTTAACTAATACTTGTTGGAAAGAATGTGGCAGAAAGCAAGATGCTATTTCAATGATGGAAACATGTTGAACAAATAAAAGACGGTTTTATAAGCAAATTTTACCTATATCATCATCTTATCGGGAAGCTTTGTTGGAATTAGGTGCCTTTATAATTAACGATAAGGACAGGATAGCTGAATCATAAAATACTTATATAGAGCAGAAACTTAGAGGAAGGAAATATAACAGGATTTGGACTGTACAAATGATTAACGTTTTACTAAAAATAGAATGGGTGACGCGTGGAAAGCAAAAGAAGATAATATTAGGAAAAAGGTAAGACTTAAAATTGAAGGTTTTAACAGACAAGTGATATTTGATAGGTATCTTTAATAACATATCAATTGTTGTTGTTTTGGTTTGTTTACGTACGCTATTTAATATCTCAGGTCATCAGAGTCCCATCAATTCAAGGCGTGAAAACAGCCAGCAAATTTTCTCAGAGGCCTGTTCTTTAAGGCTTGAGTTTCCTTTACATGCTACAAATCTACGACATGAGACCCACAACTTTATTTCCTTTTCGAAAGAAACCATATTCAGGATTTTTACGTATGAAAAAAAAAAAAAAACCATCAACCCTGGCCGGGATTGAATCCACGATAGTGGGTCTACGAGCAAAGTATGATTACCAGTAGATAACTAAGACCAACTATCATATCAATTTATGGAGGAAACAATAATGGAGAGGAGAGAACATAAGGCGAGAATTATATTTTTACTTACGAAATAGACAAGATCAAGATTGATATGACTTTTTCGAAGCAGTCCCCATTGAGTTGTATGCACTTGGTCCAACGGTCTGTCAATCCTTGAAGAGGTGCTGAAAACTTGGGGGGGGGGTATTATCGTCTTCAGAACCGCCTTCGCCTTCTTCATGACAGTCGTTGAAGAACCAAACCGCTGGCCTCGCAACTCGTTTTTGAGACGGGTGAACAAAAAAGTCTCATAGAGCTAAGTCGAGAATGTATGGAGGATGGGATACACATTCGATGTTTTTTCTGGCCAAATATTGATCAACAATGTTGCAAACGTAAGACATGCATTTTCATGGTGAAGGTGCCGAACAGATGTATGCAGCCCAGTGCGTTTTTGACGGATAGTTCGGCCAGGACGCTCAAAACAGTCTTGTAATACTCTCCATTAACCGTGGGGGTGGACTTCGTATTGATAAACCATTCCACAACAGTCGAAGAACGAAATCACCTGCCGACCTTCTCTGGTGTCGGAGAACCAGGTGACTTCCAGACTGAGTTCCCTGTTTGCTTTCAGAACGGCAATGGTGAAGCCAAGTCTCATCACCTGTCACGATGGAAAGCAGATATAGATCAAACGCTGTACCTCTCGACAACGTCCACTACCATCATCTTCTGTTCAGGCGTCGGTAATCTCGGCACCCATTTAGCACAGACACGTCTCAAGTGTAAGTGTTGTGCAGAACGGTGAGCGCACTACCATGGAAAATGTATAAATGTCGGCCAGTCAATCTTCTCGAACAATGACGGTAGCTGTGTCTCTTTCACTGCAGTGATTGCAGCACTTGGACCTTCCTCCTGCATTTTTGTTGAAACACGGTCCTCCTTTAACTCTTTGAACGCCTAGTGCAGTTGAATGTGACAGAACATCAACGCTATATGCTTGCTGTAACATCGCGTACGCTTCCATACCGCATATCTGCAGACGGAAGCAAATTTTAGAGCAGCATACAGCTCGTTATGAAGCCACTCCATTTTATGCAGACGACTGGCAAATACTCTTTATTAAGATGCATGCGTTTCCAGTTTTTCCATCAATTTTCTCATGAGATCTGTTCTAAAGAAAAATTGTTTCACCACCATCTCTCCACTGTGTGATGAGGCAATGAAATAAAAAAAGAAAAAGCCTTCAGGCTTTATTAAATAACCCTCGTACGCCTTTTTCGTTCTTGTTTTTTTTTAATCCTTATATGAAGAGTTCGGATTGGGGTTTAACAAAATTTAGGATTCTCCCAACCTATTATTATTATTTTTAATAATAATTATTATTATTATTATTATTATTATTATTATTATTATTATTATTATTGTTGTTGTTACTGTTATTGTTATAATACAAGTACGCACTTAGCGAACGTAACATTATACTTCCATTGTCTGCTCACACATCACTTGGCAACCCACTATGAGCAAACGAAAGTACATGGAAAAAATCGTCAGGGATGTCGCTTGGCCTGCCAGTTTTGCGTTCAAACGACGTTACATAGATAACGAGCGGCAACTTTATTTATTGTTTTTTTATTATTATTTCCTACTTGAATTTTTAGTGGTGGAATGACGTATTTAATTTCCTTTTAAAACGTTATTGCTTGTAAATTATACAGTTGCCATTTACATAAAGGTTACAAGAGTTATAATGTTTTAAAATTTTCCAGTACAAATACAACTTCAAAGTTATTAATTTATCTCACATAAGTGGAAAACTGTTGGTACTGTAGCAAATTCTTTATTCTGTTCAGACATATTACTTTTAAATTGTTTTTTGCATGAATATTTTCCTAATGTTCCAGATTATTTAGACTAAGAAATGAGAAACTACAAAACAAACAAAGAAATACCAATTACTTAAATACAAATTCACAAATCGACACAAAATATAGGTAGTGCAACTAGGCGCAGAAGAACATATGCCATGTGAAGTATATCTTTAGTCATATCAAGATAACCTGTAAAAAATGAAATCTAGTATTGCTACAGTAAGCTGTGGAAAGTCACTGAGAAAGGAACCCTTCGCCGGCCACACCTTGACGACTTGCATACCAGAAGATGAACCGGCAAGCCGCGAGGTCGTCACATTACGTCATTGACAAGCATAAGTTAACACCGCGCTCTTTAATTAAAACAGTCGCTTTGTGCAACATGCGTTCACGTGAAAACAAACGACATTAGAGCTGTAGAACTTTTAGGTGTTTTATCTCACCGAAAAAGCCAAAAGAATGTTTTTAAAGAGGAATAGTCATAAATATTTACTTATGATTACACTTTAAACTATTTTCACAATTACAACGTTGCCATATAAAGAACTTTTTAAATGTTGGTATGTTTAGAATGCCAATGTTTTCTGTGTAATAGTTATAACTTTATAATTTACCTTTCAATCAGATAACAAAATTAAGGCTATTTCTAATTTCATTAATACCTTGAAATTTTCTGTTACGTATCATTCATTTCTCTTCCGTATTATGTAGGTAGTATCACAGTATATGTGAATATTTTACAAATAAATGTTATAAAATTAACGATATTGTAAATAATAACAATCTAGAGAAAATAAACTGAATCGTAGAAAAACATGGTTCTTCAACTTTTTCTTTTTACCTCGTCCTAACAACTGAATTGTATGTTCTATCTATACATAATAGTAAACTAGAAAGCATTGGTTGTGCACTCAATCGGTTCATCAGAAGAATTAGGAGAGTGGAAATTGATATTTTTTTATGATTTTTTACACTTTCATATTTTGATATTTTGATTTTCTCGCTTATTCCATATATATTTTAATGCTACGACAATTCAAACTAGTTATACAATTATTTTAAAATTATGTGTCAGAGTATTTTAACGCATGGGTTTTCTTTTAAAATGTATATTTAATTGCAATTTCTGGAAAAATGCACTTTTCCATACAAATTCAATGTTATATAAAAAAACTTCAACATATTAGCAATGTTTTACCAGGAAATAAGGTAATGTTGTTTGATATTGAAATAGCTTCAAGTTTTTCCATATTTAATATGCTCGAGGCATAAGTCGTGGCAACTATTTTTTTTTTCTCGCAAACAAGGGATAACACGAAAATCTATGAACACGATTGAAAGTATATGACATTTACTGCCCAGTGGTGCCACTAATGGAAGGCTGCATGTAGGGAAGAAGCAAAACACAGACAATCAACACAGACAACATTAGTTTATTATGTCACGAGCTAAAGTTACACACAACTACATACACTGGGTTTGAACTCTGTCACCCAGGGTCCCCCAGGTAATCCACAGTGTTTAGCAGCCTTCGAAGTACCGCCACAGGTGGCTGAGTTCGTTAAGGCGCGGACTAGTGAGCGGGAGGTATGCTGCCAGCACCGTTCTCCCTGACTGTTCCCCCCCCCCCCAGGTTTTCCTCAGTCCTCATAAATGGCAAATGCCGGGAAAGTACCGTAAACTTAGGCCTGGAATGTTTCCTTCCTTAAAAATCCTTTCCCAATTTATCATTTCATCTCATGTATCATCAGTGTTCACCGCCTGTGATGCCTTAGTAGTAAAAACGGGCGTTAAACACTATTAAAAAAGTCTTCGAAGTAGTCCCCAAGTATATCGACGGTTCGTTGTCAGCGATGGGGAAGGCCTGAATACCATCTGCTGTATGGGAGTTGCTAGCGTGAGCCACCTCGCGTCGAAATGTCTGCTTTGTTAGTAAAACTTCCCACGCAATGGCTACTTCACTTTGGGGATGAGATCATAGTCACAGGGACTGAGATCGTATAAATGTGGCGAGTATAGAAGAACTCCCATCCCCACGGTTGTCGGCTTGTGAGCTGCCTTGTTATCGCGTTGTTCAAAAGTCCTGGCTGTTTGGTGACACGGCGCAATTGTGACACCTAAAGAAGGCTTGTAATACTGGGTATTCCTCAGCACACCTTGACTATGACCGGCGGAACTTGTATTTGTGTGGAGACCCAGGATGTCGCCATTGAGTTCTGGGTCGCAAGTTTCATCAATTGCAATGATGCGATTCAACATGGCATCCTCTTCTTCCTAAAACCTCGCTAGATTGATGCAGCTAGTCCACTTCTGTGCCTCACTTAATTGATGCCGCATCCACTTTGCACAATTTTCTGCACGTTCAGGCTCTCCCATAAATTGCTGTGCACTGTTCGTTTCCGGAATTCCTGTTTGCTCTTCTAATTCTACAAGTGTCCAGAGCTTATGATCGCGTAAACAACCATCACCTCGTACGTCCTTGTCCGCGGACACTGGATGCCCACTGCGCGGCAGATCGGCTACCGACATTTTGCCCCGTTTGAAGACCTCTGTCCACCTCGTCACTATTCGATTAGTGCACTCGTATCCGGTGCTTCCCATAGCTCTGTGAGGCATTCATTCCTGCCGCACCGAAATGCTATTTTCACATATGCTCACTGTTCATTCTTCGTGACCTCCATTCCTGACCACTGTCGTTCGACAACTGAACTTCAGGGCATGCTGAAGTCACCATATACAATCTGGTGGCTTCATTTGCAAGTACATTCCACACACTTTTAATCGCATATCTTAGATTTTTCGTAATGTCCCTTTTTCGCGAGAAAAAAATGTTGCCATGACCTGATTCCTCGTATATGTGTGTATATATACACATGGCTGGGTTGCCATTAATAAACTGAAACTGTTTCGCTCTCTTTTAAAGGATCTTTATGAACGTTATAACGCAACAGCAACCAGTCTGTATAAAACTTTGCTGGGAACGACTATGGCGAGAGGTGACGTTTCAAGTGGTTCATACACATAATGCCTCGTAGCAAGAGACTCCTCCTACCACTTCTTCTCACCTCTCCCGACCATATGCCATAAACTTACCGAAATTGGTTTGCACAGCGTTTGCAAACCAAATCCCCTATATATATATATATATATATATATATATATATATATATATATATAACAACCGCAAATGCAAACAGACACAAATGAATGTGGTTCATAGTCATTTTAACACATAAAAACGCTTAAGCAATAGTCATATAAATTATTTGCTGTACCTTATAGAACTTATTTGAGGAAAACGTTTGAAATTACTATGTGCATTTATATTTTAAGTAAATACTGCACCTTATTTAGAATTTAGTAGCTTTGTTGCTATTCATTGCAACTTCTTTTTTCATTAATCACACCAAAAGGTATTTATAAGTATGCCAGGCAAAAATTATTTTACTTTTTTTAATGATTTCTGAGATAATGGTCATTGAATTCGCTAAATGTAATATTGGCGCGGGTAGGGAATTTTGACTGCCCTTAAAATAATATTACACCTGGAGCGGAAATATTTGAAAAAAACAGTTGCATGTCGGCACATAAAATATTCACGATAACATTGATTGGTTGGAACTGATCGCATGTTTATAAGGGACTGGTTCAGTGACATAAGAACGAAATAGTCAGCAACTAGAAAAAGTTATTTCGGAAGTCCATGGTTTCCAAACACGAATATGTAAATTTATTTACCTATTATCTATGAAGCTGTCCATCCAGTGAATAAAACCTGGGAAATGATAACCTACACAATCATTCATAAGGAGACTCAGAGCGACAATTTTTATTCAAACCCTAACTAAATAAAGGTGTTCTTGGACTTCACGGGATCTCGCGTCATCACTTTCTCATAACTTAAAAAGTGTACTTATTTATACAGGGTGTTTCTAAATTATTTCCCTGGTTTCAGGTGACAATAGAACAGGTGCCATGATAACACAGCGAAAACGCTTATATCAATGGATAGAGTGCCTCTCCAAGTTTGGTACATACCTTATAGATGTTCATATGTCATCCGTTGGTGACGCGGTAGTCATCCATCCTGTAGTCAAGTTCTTGCCACACACGTCGATATCAGCGACTGCATTTGTGATCCTCTCTCCCAGCTATGCTAAATCACGTGGCAAAGGTGGAACGAACACACGATCTTTTGACATAACCCAATGATAAAAAATGACATGGAGTTAGGTAAGATGTCTGTGGAGGCCGCAGAAAAGGATCAGAGTCATCTCGAGCAACACGTTCAATCTAACGATGAGAAATTTCAGCAAGTACTCAAGAACATCATGATAAAAATGAGGCGGAGCCCTGTATTGCTGATAAATAAAATCCCGGCTTTCTGCATGTAATTGTGGCATTAGTCACTGTTGAAGCATGCCCAGGTATAACAGTTTTCTCCGCAAAGAAAAATGGGTCGTACACTTTTGACGAAAAGAAAGAGCACAAAACACACTGACTTTAGGTAATTACAGACGTGTTCTTCCACAACACCAGGTTTTCCATGCCCCAAATGCGTACATTGTGACGCTTCACTTTGCCGGACAAATGTAACGTGATCTCAAGTCATTTTGTCAACATAACTGTCTTCTTCTAGACGCTCTTGAAAATCAACACAGAATTGAAGACGACGATTGTGATCCCCGGGACTCAGCGCCTGCAACAGCTGTATCCGGTATGGTTTCACTTTATGTCGTTGACTTAAAATACTCCAGACAGTTGACTGCGGAATCTGCAATTTCTGGCTCGTGTGACTTGTCAGGGCTCTTAACAAATGCCTCTCTCACACGCTCAACGGTCTAAACCGACACTCTTGGCCAGCCTGGTCGTTGTGTATCACACAAGCAGCTATTCGCTTCAAACTTTTTTACCAAGCACGAATTATTTTGGTTGTAAGAATTATTGCTGATGTTTCGTACGAAATCGTTTTTATCGTCAGAATGGACTCAACGTTTAGTGAATTGTAAATCCTGAATGCTTTATGCGCATCAATGCACACCATATTCTCGCTATGTCTGCTCTCCAGAGACTAATACGCCAAGGCACCTAGTACGAATACAAACTGGGATAGATGCTCTTTCCATTGATATAAGCGTTTCCGCTATGTCTGTCATGGTTTCTGTTCTATCAACCCCTGAAACAAGGGAAGGAGGACTAGATTTACCTGAATTTCCCGGTTGGACACAAAACACATTAGAACCTGTGGTTTGATCGTAATGAGACCATGATGTTCTCTTGTTGCAGTAATATGTTGTGAACAAAGTGAAATGGCTGGGTTTAAGCACATATAGTGTGTGAATGGAACTAAATAGACACATAGACAAAATGATAAATTCTCCATAGCCTATAATTTAATGTAAATGGAGGAAGCACAAAGGTTTCAGTTCTTTTTAAAATATAAAACAAAAAAGCACGTTTTAGTGAATTCCGAAGGTGTTTTATTCTCAACGAAACTCGGTATATAGGTAAGATTAATTATTATCAAACGACTTATCGAGTTCATTAGCTAGCATAGTTAGAACATTGGGGTGGGGATTACTGAAAATTCAATTATCGCTCTAGCGGCTGCAATTTTTTTCAACGAAACGCGGTAAGTCAGTTGAAATAAAACAATAAAAATAAAATAAAAAAATAAAAATAAAAAATAAAAATAGTTGCTGAAAATAAGAATTTTTATTTGGTTTATTTATGGACGCTCTTTAACATCTCAGGTCATCAGTGTCCCATTCAATTCAGGGCGTGAAACAGCCGACAAATTTTGCACAGAGGCCTCTTCTTTTAGGCTTGAGTTTTTTTTTTTTCTTTTTTTTCCGTAAATGTACGACACGGGACCCACGGCTTTATTCCCTTCCGAAGGAAGCCATACTTAAGATATTTACTTCCGAAAAAATCCATCGGTCCTGGCCGGGATCGAACCCGCAATCTTGGGGTTTAGGAGGCAAGTATGGTTACCACTATACCACCAGGACCGACAAAAAAAAAAAGTGCAATTATATCACTTGGAAAATTTTTTCAAAATCGCTCTAGCGACACCAATATTTGTGTTTAACGACAGAACTCGGTATATACAATTTAAATAATAAAAAATAATTTCTGAAAATTAGGGAAATCGAACCATTAGGAGTAGGGACATGCATGAAAACCGAAATTTAAAAAGCGCTCTAGCGCTTAATTTTCTCTCAATTGTTAAAAAAAAATTAACTTATAATTTATAACGATACGTGTGTTTTATTTTTGACAAAAGCATTGTCGTTATAATAGCTTCTGTGAAATACAATAATCTATTACTTCCACGCTCACCGTATATCAGTATCAACAGAGGCAGCAAACTTTTAATATTACCATTACTCGATGTACCAACAATAACACTGATAAACTCTCCCTCAGCTGCATGTTTGTCGGCTGTTAATCCTAGGCCGAATCTATTGTATCACTCCATGTGAAGTTTGTCTGCTGTTCAATTCTAAACTATTTGCTGAAGTTAAAATATTATTGATGCGGTAGGACAGAACCTCTATCACAGAATTACCAAAGGCTCTGGGAAAAAACAAAAAACAAAACAAAAAAAAAAGTGCCCACTAATTAAACTGGCTTGGCCCGTCTTCTATAAGAGCAGTGAAATGGTCAGAGGTGAGTGTTTTGAATTGCGGGCTCCTGGTAGTAGACACACAAGTAACTGCTTCCTCCAAATTTATGTAACTTCTCTGCTCTAACGCTCCATAATAACGTTTACAAATCAAACTTGGTGAGGAATTCGCTTAGTTTAGCAGTTCCTGCATGATTGACTTTTTTAATAGGTGCGTTACTACGAGATTTTTTATTAAATTCTCTCATTCTGTTGTATACGTTCAGTCACACCTTTATGAGTGATAACTCAGGTTATTACAATTTTAGAAGCTTACCACCTACAGTAGTTAAGTTGTACATCCTGGTTTTATGTGCATACCATTTAGAATATTTTCAGTCGGACAGAAATTTCTTGACATATTTGTGACTATGGATGAGTCATGGGTCCATAACTATGATCCTAAAGCCAAAATAGAAAACAAGGAATGCAAATAAATCCCAAAAATTAATGGTGCTGCCTATTTTTTATTTTGGGGGAGACTGCACAAGGAGTTGTTTTGGTTAATTATTTGTAGAGAGGAGCCACAATAACAAATCATTGTGCGAATTTAATTTCAGATGAGAGTGGTCAGGACAATGCTTCAAGCTGCGATTCTTGGTTTGAACATCCCGCTTACTCTCCCAACAGCTTCAGACTGATCCAAAAATTGAAAGATACTTTTCGAGGGAGGATATTTTCACCTTATGAAAAGCACGAACCAGTGGTTTGAAGAGGTTGGGCAACTCTTTTTCCAGGAAGCCGTATTTGAGATAGATTGAGGTAACATTTTTATCCAACTCTTCAAAAAATAAATTTGTTAAGTACGAGGGTGTTTTGGTAAGCAACTTGGTTCGCATACTAATAGGTAGCAACATCTGGTTAAATAGTTTGCTTTCTATATATCAATATTCTATGATTACAAGTCATTCTCATATCTGCTCATTGTTTGGCCGTTGTTTAAACACAAACCTTTCGACTAAAGTAAAAATGGATACGATTGGATTTGGTGTGTAATTCAATTCTTCTTTCTGCAAAGGAAAACAGCAAAGTAAATTCATGTGAGGAGCTTGCTTACATTGGGCAACGCATGCCCTTCCTATGAAACTGGTAAACGAGTTCAAGCGTGGCAGAACAAACATCGAAGACGCACCACGTCCTGGAGTTCCAAAATCAGCTATTAGGTTAGAAATTATCAATAAATTCAGAGATATTGTTTTTGCTGATAGGTGAGTGGAAGTATACGAGTTAGCAGAAGTCCCGGGCATTTCCAATGAGCGGGTTTTTCTTCCTTTTTTATTTTATTTCCTTTTTCTTCTCCATAATGAATGGTGCCTTGTCTTGCTCATTCCATAGCAAAAGCGAAATCGCATGCGAACATCAGTCGACTGCTTGTAAACGTTAAAAAAAAAATTTAACCGATCTTCTAAGATACCGGCTTTTTGTGATTATGGAAGAAATGTGGGGTCATTTCTATACCCGAAACAGCAGTCTAAAGTTAAACAGGAGAAGTGGCTCCGATAAAGGCAAAATGCTGGAGGTGGTGGTTTCATTTTTTTTTTTAACGCAAAAAGAAAATTTCCTATTGAGATCTTGGAGAAGGGGAAAATCATTACTGGAGAATACGAGGTTACTAGATAATTACTGAGACACGGAACATTGGCCACCCTTAGGGAAAGCATTGTTGCTGGGTCGGAATTGTTGAGTCATTGGTAGGAGGCAGGGCTGTGCTGTGTTATTAATCTTCCTGCATGTTATATTTTAAGTCTAGAAAGTGCGAACGTTCTGGTAAGTGCAATGGAGGAAGATTCAGAGAGAGCATTTTCGTTTAATGATCTCGTACGATTTCAAATGTGACTTAAATAAAACGCAGTCACTTGAGCGTTTCAGGGGAGGGGGGGGGGGCTTTCGGTGACTTTCTCCTTCACGTGCTACTGTGTTCCGCTGATTTGGAGAATTAAAGAGGGGCGGCAGTGTCTTAAAGATGAAGAGAAAAGTGGCAGATCAACAGCAGTAGTGACTGAGAAAAAAGTCACACAATGATCAGGGAAGATCCAAGACTAACCCGCAAGGACATTGAGCTGGCATTAGCGAGTAGTTTGTCGAGTGTTTCAACATTCTTCATGAGCACCTTCGTGCAAACAAAAAACAAACAAAAATATTCAATATGGGTGCCCGATAATTTGTCTGACGCAGAGAAGCTCCACATAGAATGCCGCAAAGATTTAACTGTGGAAAGTCTTTCCGTGTTTCAGAGATTGTTACAGGTGACGAAACATGGATATATCAGTTTGATCCAGAAACAAAGCGCCAGTTCTCCATTTGGGTTTTCCCTAATGACCAACCACCCTTGAAAGTCAAAAGACCAAGGAGCGTGGGGAAGAAAATGGTCGGGTCACGTGGCAACGAAATTCAGAGAACTGTTACTGTAAAATGGTACACAAAAGTGCCTTCCGAAAGTGTTTCAGAAAACCGCAGAACTGCGTCCAAAGACAGGACTAAGGGGCATTTTGTTGCACCATGACAATGCATCGCTCACACCGCAAATGGAGTTTCTGCAAGGAACTAGGCAAAACTAATGACTCATCCTCCTATAGTCCTGGTCAAGCACCATGCGATTTCTTCCTGTTCTTTACAGTGAAGAACCGACTTCTACGTCACCGATTTTCTAGCCCCGAAGAAGCGATTGCAGCACACCAGCAGTGCTGGAAATAGAGCAGCTGGATGCTTCCAGAAGTGACTCCAGAGGATGGAACGCTGCATGCAGTTCCAAGGGGAATACTTTGAGAAACTGGGTTAAACAAAACGTTTCTATAATATTCATTATTTGTTGTCTCAACACTTGTATAGTGATCCTCATAATCAGAAGAGACAGCGATCTCGGAAAAAAACATACGGCAATGGCCGAAAAGGTGACAGTGGGTCGGCGCATTCAAACCGCCTCGCTCAGGATAAATTGACGGACTTGTGATTTAAAATGCTTGCGACACACACCCTGTTCACCTGATCTCACTTCCTCGGAGTATCGCCTGTTATGTCCTGACTGGACATAAATTTAGCTCAATGGAGGGCGTCATTGAGGAGGTAAGCGTGTATTTCTACGGGCGTCGAAGAAACCCACTTTCAGGAGGGAAAGTGCGATGAACTTCGACGGGACTATGTCGAAAAATAAAGCACGTTGCAAGACTGAGTTTGTTTTCTTTAACATGAGACCAAGTTACTTGTCAAGCCCTCCTCTAAATGCTATAATTATCTGAAAGAGCGACCCAGTAATGAAATTATAAACATTTATGAATTCCGTTACACATCCATACTGGAAACTTCGAAGCTCATGCGAGTCTACATTTTCGTAAGTTGAAGGTATCAGTAAAGATGGCAGTTGTCGTAGACGCAAATAACAAAAAAATGCGTTAAAAACCTAAAAAAAGTATATTCGTTTGTATATATGTTTTTAGGTTCTTAAACGCGTATAAAAATCGCAGGTTCAATCTAGGTCAGGGTTAGTGGACTTTAGGGCATAAAATGCTACGTATGGCTTCCTTGGAAGGGAAGTTAAGCTTTGGGAGCGTGTCGTAGATTTTAGTCACGTAAAAAATCTCAAGCCTGAAAGAAGGGGCCTCTGAGCAAAAATTATCGGTCTTTTCACGCCGTAAACTGAATGGGACGTTGATGACGTGAGATGTTAACGAGCGTCCGTAAATAAAATAAATCAACAACTTGTATAAAGCATTTTTGTGCTCTAAAGTTATATTTTATGCAATTGTTGGGAATCGATGAATGAATATCTTTAAATTTTAATGGCAAAATGTAAGAACCTGGACCATAGGTATCAGTGGCACTTTTAGTCTACTGCTAGCAATAATTGTTAGATCACATTTTAAAGAAAACACAGCTTGTAAACAAACTAAAAGACATTCAGTAAAATAAAAATCGAAAGAGGGTTGTGCGTGTTGAGTGATTAAAAATTGGGAGAAGAGCGTGCAGAAAATATTTCAGGAGAAAGCGCGACTTCCAGTTGAATGGCCCTGAGGTACAGAGGTTCTTTTTGCTCCATCAACTTCTTAACTTGTTCCAGAAGTATCGTTTTCCATACAGCGTAAAGAATTGCATTGTCATTCCGTCTGTCAAACACGCGGTTAGTTGCTGTGCAAAGCAAAACGAAACATTGCAGAAGTTGTTCTCAGTCGTGGATGGTTTTGCATTGCTGGTCTTTCTGCAATTCAAAATTATCACTATATCTTTTACAAGTGTTATCCAGGTGTGCATAGTAAACAGAAAACAACAGTTGAAAAACCACAATTTTAAAACTGGTGGAACTTTTGTGGTCAGTATATAATCAGCTGATCACAATTTTGCCATATATGAATTTTAACGGCATTTTATAGGTATAAAATGCCAGATATTACCATTCCACAGACAGATTATTTTAATCAGCACGCATATATGTGAACATGCCGTAAAGAGAGAACGGTGTCACGTGTAAAAATCAATTTGGGAAGCGAAGTGTAAATACGCCTGAGTGTTTGTTGACCCGCAATGCAAGATGGAAGTGTGTCAGACCGCCCGCACTTTACGTGCCGGCACCACTTTCAGTGCACTCAACCGAGTTCCATTTGCATGTACTGTCTAGAAACAATAAAAAATGAAGCTAGCACAATATTTAGCACAGTTTAAAAAAAGAGGTTAAGAACCAAGAGATATGGGGATTACTTAAGCGGTTCGCACTATTCCTACTGTTTTAAGTTGTTTGCTTAGTGATGACTTTCCTAGCAGTATTTATGTACTTAAAATATGGCAATTTAAAATTAAAACATGCTTTACAAAGTTTTCACATTTTTCTATTGTAAAAATTCTTTATTAATTTTGAATTCTAATTAAGTTAATGTACTAAAAGTTATTTTGTTTGTTAAACTATTTATATTTAAGTTGGAATATAACAATTTGTACTTATTAGTTTAAGTACGTAAGTACCTAAATTTTAGGTGAATTCTGAACTAACCTGTGGGAGAGCTCCAATTGTTCACTGAAAAGCACAAATTTCGAATGATAAGCCTTCCTTTCAGCGAGAATAACTACAAAGCACCAAAATATTGTTCCTGTTTCAAGTTTATGCGCAAATTTCAATAAAACAATCGAAGAACGCGGTGAACAACTGAAGAGCGAAATAACTCCAGTAGAAATAAAAATCAGGACGACATCTTAGCAGCACGAAAAATTTACACAGCATTTTCACCCACATGTCATAAAAAGCACAATATCCTCGCTCTGGCTCGCACTCATCTTCACTGCAGGATTGCCTCTCGCTAACTGACGTAAGATGCCGACACGGTTTGCTAGCACCGACCGAGTGAAAGAGATAAAGTCTATATGGCTTCAAAACGAAGAGACGAGTTTTGCTGGCCGTGTCTCTAATTGCAACCAATAGCGGAACTCAAATACTTGTCTCACCAGCCAATCGCCGATGCTCTCATTTTCATTGAGATATCGTGGGTTTGCTTTTCTCTCTACCGGAAACGGATGTGTTGTGAAATTTTACCAAATCTTTTCGGTACACCGCAAAGGAATACTAAACGAGCTGAGAAGTGAAAAAGTGAACATCGTATTTCGCGCTGAAAACTGCTTAATATTTAACAACAATCGACATGATCAATGAAAAATAAATTGGTTTAAATGCTCTATGACATACCTTATAAAATAGAGAATATGTATGAATACGTGTAAAATGAAGGTTGTGAGAGAATCTGAAGATCAAAGTCAGAAATTACATGCAGAAAGAAACAAAAAAAAAAAAAGAAAGAAAGAAAAAAAGAAAAAAAAGAAAAAAAAAGAAAAAAAAAGAATTTTAATAGCACAGAAGGTATCATTCAAAACTATCCTCTGTACATAGTGGCGGCTGGTGTAAAAATATGCTGGTGCAAAAAGTTTATGCTGTTAGCTTATTTAAAGTCGGTCCTGGTGGTGTAGTGGTTACCATACTTGCCTCCTACACCCAAATCGCGGATTCGAACCCGGCCAGGACCGATGGATTTTTTCTGGGCGTAAAAATCCTAAGTATGGCTTCCTTCGGAAGGGAAGTAAAGCCGTGGGTCCCGTGTCGTACATTTACGGCACGAAAAAGAACCTCAAACCTGAAAGAGAGGCCTCTGAGCAAAATTTGTCGGCCGTTTCACGCCCTGTGTTGAATGGGACGCTGATGACCGTAGATGTTAAAGAGCGTCCATAAATAAATAAATCAAAAAAAAGCTTAATTAATCAATAGATTAGCTCCATACGGCGTTTTTAGCGAATTCCAGAGGAATGTAGCTATTGCTGTTATAACCCATGAAAAGATATTTGAAAATTTTCTTGAAATCTCCCTTGATCCTACTCACTAGGAACTAAAATGGACGATAAAAAGTATAATATATAAGTGTGTGTGTGTGTGTGTGTGTGTGTGTGTGTGTGTGTGTGTGTGTCTGTTTATACTTTAGCTGCCGTTTTTTTTTCTTCTTTTTTCTTTTCCTTCTCTCAAAGAAACTCGGCATAAAAAGAACAATTAACAAAGTTTTATTCAGTTCAAAAATCAATGAAATTGGACCATTAGGAGATGGGAGTTAACCTAGAGCGATGCACACACACATATATAAACATATACATATATTTGTGTATGCGTGTGTGTATATACGTTTTCGCTCTAGTGGCCGAATTTTTTTTTCTCATCGAAACTCGGCATATAATGATCAATTACAAGGTATTCGTCGAATTAAAGTCGTTAACCTGCAAAATTGGACCTTTGGGAGTTAACTTAAAGCAAAAATTTAAAGCAATTTTGTTTTTTCTCAACGTAACTCGGTATATGCCATTGAAATAATACGATAAAAACACTTTCTGAAAATCAGTGAAATCAGAGCATAAGGAGTAAGGGTTTACCTGAAACCAAAATTTTAAAAATTTGTCTAGCGGCCCTAATATATTTTTTTTTTTCCGCAAAAGGAAAGAAATAAAAAGAAAAAAACTATGTACATACCATTTAAATAAAACAAGAGAAATATTTTCTGAAATTAGGGAAATCGGACTATTTAGAGTAAGGTATACCTGAAAACCCAAATTTAAAGAGAGAGGGTTAACCTAATGCAAAAATTTAAAAGTCGCTGTAGCGGTCGCAATTTTTGTTTAACTCGTCGAAATTCGGTATATGCCATTGAAATAACATTTAATTTTTTTTCTGAAATCAGTGAAATCAGACTGTTAGGAGTGGTAAATCGGGCCAATAGGAG
Organism: Metallyticus violacea; assembly: GCA_030762175.1. Classification (NCBI taxonomy): domain Eukaryota; kingdom Metazoa; phylum Arthropoda; class Insecta; order Mantodea; family Metallyticidae; genus Metallyticus; species Metallyticus violacea. Next base: position 15,197,674 of record CM060830.1, read on the forward strand.
TGGAAGTACGCCTGGAAACCGAAATTTAAAAAGTGCTCTAGCGGCATCAATTTCTCTGCTCCAGTGCTCTGAATACCCTTCCCAATTTAACTTGCTGAGGAATTCTCTTATTTACGCACCTCCTGCTTGGCTGAGTTTTGAGATTGCTATGCTAGGATCTAAACTGCACTGATCTGGATTACATTTTAGGAAGAAATTATCTGTTTAGCAGTTCTGCTAGTAGCTTGTAGCGGAAAAGCTAATATGTTTAAATAGAACAGTGGATAATTATACAGCAATTAGTAACACTTTTCTAATATATATTGGTGTTTTGCGATTTTGAATTCCATTTATAAACCCCTTTTTCTCAAACTTTTCTATTTTTTGAAATGTAATTACACAACATAATTATACACCCGTGTAAGAAAAGAAACTCCTGTTGATGATCGTAGCAAGCGCATACAGAATAGAAACAAAATCACGGTACCGGAGACCTCAATTGGAATTGCTAAATAGAAAGTTGTGCAAAAGTAGTTTGTAAAAGAATGTAAAATTCGTAGGATTAAGTAAAAATGGGAGTTGGCTGCAGGTCTGTATTTACCTCTAAAACCTACACCTGTTTGTACCTAGTGCTTTATAGGTTACAAACATTTGAAGGGAGCTGTACCAGCTGCTTTGGTAATCAGATAAAGTTTTACTACCAATCACCCTCATTGTTGAGTTGAGGTGCGGCAGAAATAATAAATATCTTGAGATTTTACCATGGAATTGGTAGATTGTGAAAACCGTGTTGCTTTAATAACAGGATTGAAAAAGCACCAAGCGAAGCTTTCCAAAATATTAAAAAGCTGCCACTCCTGCCCGTAGCTGTTGTCAAAGCAGTGGCCGCCCCATACAGCTCGGAAGCAAGGATATTCCCTGGTATTAACAAATTTACAGTAATTCAAGAGTTGAAGTGAATAAGGATATTAGCTATCTGAAATATCCTGTGAATTATGTACCTATTTTCATTGTTATATTTTTATGTGCACTTCACAACTTTTTAACCAACTTATATATGACGGGCGTTCTTCTCAGTTTGGCCAAGGAAAAATAAGATTATTATTATTATTATTATTATTATTATTATTATTATTATTGTTGTTGTTGTTGTTGTTCAACACATTCACCTTGTAAATCAATACATTTAGTCCAACGACTTTCCAACTTTTTAATACACTCAGAAAAACAAAATTTGTCCAACTGTGAAAAATAAGCGTCTTATCTCAGCTTCAACCTCATCATTTGATGTGAATCTTCATCCCCAGCCATTTCTTCAGATTTGAGAATAAAAATAATTGCTGGGAGCAAAATCTCCCGAATATGGCGGATGGGGAAGCACTTGGAAGCGAAGGTCATGCAGTTTTGCGGCAACAATCCCAGACGCGTATGAAGGTGCATTATCGTGATGAAAGAGAATTTTTTCTTCTTCTCAGGGTGTGCACGTTTAGCCTGAACAGCATCCTTCACTTGCTGCTCCAGTAGTGAAGCGAAATAATACTCCCCGGTGATGGGTTCTGCGCTTCTGGAGCATCACACCATGAGAATCCTAGAAAACCGTAGCCATGACTTTTGCTGTAGATGGAACCGTTTTTGCTTTCTTTGGTCCGCGTGTTGTTACCCACTGTTTGGACTGCTCCTTCGTCTCTGATGTGTAGTGAAGAATCCTTGTTACACATAGTGTTATGAAACGTCGAAGAAACTCACTGGAATTGCGTTTAAATAAGTCTAAATACTCTTGCGAAATGTTTACTCGAATGCTATTTTGATTTGTTGTTAACAACGGGGCTCCCACCGAGCGGAAAGTTTTCTCATATTCAAAACTTCGTGTTAAATGTAGTGGTCACAGCCTATCGGAGTCTTTGCAATGTCACCGAACTCGCGTACCTTCACTCAGTACGGCATTGCTAATTTTTGTCAGAATCTTGTAGGTCGTAACAGTTTTGGGACGTACCCTTCAAAAACGAAGGGAAAGAATCCTTCTGTATTCCTGTTGGGTATAAACCGTTCAAAACGAACTATTTTGTTACAGTTGGTATTTCAGTTTTACCCATTTTGTAGAAAATGTTAACACTAGTTTGTTTACACGATCGTCACAAACAAGTGACTATACTTATGCGTCAGAAACTTTATAGCATCTAAAGGATGATATCCAACAACTATCATAGTATTTGACCAATTTCACGACATCTCTAAGTCAGGCCGAGAACTTTTAGAAAAATCTTAATATATAGGAGTGCTTAGACAAGCCCTAGGACTGCTTTATGCTTCAATACTGGGCATTTTTCAACCACTAAACTGAAGCGGCGCAGGGTGTTGAGATGCAAACAATTGCTACAGCATTGCGCTTATAACAGACACCGGAAGATTCTTTTACTCATCAGAAAATATTCATTATTCAAGAGAACTGCACGGAAGTCAAGCCTCTACGTCACATGAAGCTTGCAAAAGGATCCTGAAGGTCCAGTGAAGTCGCCATGCTGCCTCAGCAGAGGGGAAGCTTCATTTCTGTTAAAAGAGGTTGAAGAAAACCGCCAAAGAATACGAAACCACTTTTCGAACACGACAGTTCTAAATAAAAGAACTGCAGACTCCAGCAATATTTAGTTCCAGCCCAGACTTGACTTGACAGAAATGCTCCAGATTTTATTACTGCTTTGTAACAAGATATTTTTAATTGGGGTAGTCCGTGCTGTTATAGATGAACGGTCAGAAAGTCTTGGTCATATGTGGGGCAAAAGTAGGACATTTTGAGAAATGATTGCTGTTGAACGTTTAGAATACAAAGGAAAAGAAAACCAAAAGGAAATGGAAAATAACAATATGTTGTAGTTACTTTAATAATTCCGTGTAACAGTATTTGGGTATATTGATGTGAAATATGACATCTTAGAAGGTTGAATTTTCGTACATGACGCTGTCTTTTATATAGAGCGGTTAACTATTACATAGACACCCAGGCAAGAGACTTTTACGAACGAAAGCAGAACAGCGTACATTGTGCGGAATGTAGGTCAGTCTTTTAAGTATAAATCAGTGCAGAGTTTACATTTTAACACATGGCGAAAGATATCAACTGTCACAAGCTAGGCCGCTGCAGAAGTGCTAAGCTAGAGATCTTTTCTGCAGAATCGCAATAGGCATAATCCATCTTTATAGTGGCTTTAATGCGTTTTTCTTGCCTCACATTATATGATCCTAACTAAAATCCCGTAAAGTTCCCTTATTTCTTCTCCTTCCTCCCATATTAGGAATTTATTGCGAGACGAGGAATACAGAATTAATTAGAGGTGTTCCCCTCCAATGTGTGCACCTTTCCCGTGGTGCTTACAGTCTCCGTATTTGCTTATTAAACCATTCTTTGAGGTATCCCGGTGGACAATGCTTGAAGTTCGTCCACGATGACCAGACGCTCCAGATTCGTGCTGCACTGTTCCACCAGCCGTTGGCATGTCTCCACACGCTTGTGTCTGCGCGATTGCGAGGAAATGAGGAACCTATTGCGCACACACCTTTCTCATCTTCAATTCCTCATAGATGGAGATATGAAGAGTTTCCCGATAGAACTGTCGCGTTCCGTAGTTCATTAATAGTGATTCGCTGTTCTGCATTATCAAATCGGGTGTTGCCCAGTGCTTTAGCGTTTTTTGGCGCAGTGCCTGTCGTCTTTGAACTTGATTTCCAACAAAGCACCGATCTGCGACCTGCTCGTGTGAATGTCTGAAACAGTCACTCCTTCCCTGCAAGGAAACCGCGCTGTCCACCGTTACCCATGATTGTCTGGTGTCCACGAGGTCAATAGCACGGCCATACTACAGTCTATCTTGATGCATATACTTGCACACATCTCAAACTACTACTTTTTCACAGTTATTAGAGGAGTTTCAATAGTTACTGATCGCCCAAAATATTTGATTTTTCCGCTTATACTAAGTAGAAGGTCATAAATCATCAACTCTGTCTGTTGCTTTTCGAAATAGTCTTGATACAAAGTTACATCCTCCGGCACCAATCATAGAAGCAGTCACGTCATGCTTCTTTACAGACACCAACCTTTTTTTTTTTTAGTACGCAACAGCTTCTTCCAGACTCCTAAATTATAACCCTTCAGTTTTTTCTTAACAGTTGGAAATATGGGGGGGGGGGCTGATGTGGAGCCAAGTCTGGACTGTACGGTTGGTGATTCGTCAGTGTCACTTTCGATTCTCATGGAAATGTCATTATTTTTAAATCGGTGTACGCAGGCATTGTCATAGTGAAGTAACAATTCTTGCAACCTATATTTGGATCATCTTTCTATTATTGTTCTGAAGACCCAAGTTTTCAAATTGTGTCATGCCAGTTAGCACTTTTATTTCTGTATTGGAATGGTTGCAATATGGTCATTTAATGAGAAAAAAGTGGCACCATCTTCGACATCGCTTAGCCTTCACTAAGGAGCCGTCGTTTGGGAATATGCACACCTTCGACTGTCTCTTTGATCTCGAGTCGTATTAGTAAATGCAGTTTTCGTCACCTGTGAGTATATCGGAAGCTGTCATTGTCGAAATGTCGGATCATTTCCTCTAACATTCCTCTCATGCTGCCGTTTGTTCCTCTGTGAGGTTGTGGGGTACTCATTGATAACAAAGAGTTCTCACACGAAGATATTTGTGCAGAATTCTGACACCTGCAGGAATGGGTGTTTAGAAAATGTTCTATCTTCACGTAAGTCACTTGCGGTTCCCTCTTCACTATGGCTTCTACACAAGCGATGTTTTCATCTTTAACTACTGTTTATGGATGCTCCTGTATGTGTGGAAAAACTCTCTGTAATTTGTCCAGGGAAGCCATTGGGAGTGTTTAAAGAATTTGATTATTTGGGGGTGAGGTTGTCAAGTAGTAGAGGGAACCACAAGGGAAGAATGTTATTGTTAAAGATAAAGTATCCAGGAGAGCAATTAGAATATGTTTGAAGAAAACTCCAAATATGTCAATAACTTGGTTGGAGAAATTGTATGATGTGGTAGAGTAATCAAAACTGTTATGTGGAATAGAAGTATGGGGTACTTCTAAGGGATGGTTGAAAATTGATATAATTCATAAGATGTTTTGTAGAGAGGTGTTGGCAAGTCTAAAGTTTCGCCGAAAGAAGTAGTTTTACCTGAGTTAAGGAGGGAAGGAAGGAAGGATTTGTAATTCAGATAATTTTAATATTTTGAATGGGGATTTGGAAATTAAGGGACCACAGCATTCTAAAAGAGTGTATGGAATATCCAAGGGAACAGACGAGAGATAACAGCTGAATGAGTAAAGTGGGGGAAATATTGCAAGAATTTGGGATGAGGAAACTGGGAATTTGGAGATAAAAGAAAACAAGGGTTTAGGAAGGAAGTAAGCCAAATAAATGAAGATGTAGAGAGGCAAGAGATTGGCTAGTTTTAGAGATGAGAGTTCTTTAAAAGTATACAGAATAATTAAAAAGTAATGGGGGAGAGAGAAATATGTGGATTGTTGTGATAAATTTGGGAGGTGAGGACTGGCCTGAATTCGAGCAGGAGCATTGTTGTTAAGGGTTCTCAGAGAAGAAAATGTTTAGAGAGCCTGAAGGAATATTTCATTGTTTACTACAGTGTCAAGGGGATAAGAGATGAAGGGAGTATGTATGGGAATCGAAATGGGATAACTTACAGAAAGAAAGTATAGCATGTAGAATGTTGGCTGATATGGCGACAAAGAGAAATAAAATGATAGGAGAATATGCAGGAAAAGTAAGGGAGAACTGCATTGAAATAGTTAAGAAGGATGAGAGAATAGAAGTACGTTGATAAATTAGTGCTAACAGGGGAAATAAAAGAAGTGGGAATTTCATTATGCAGATAGCCTGGGGTTGTGTGTAATGGGGTATTGCTTAAGTAGATGCTAGATGTATCAATACTATAATGTAGGTTAAGTATGTTAATTTGTTAAATGTTCAAAATGTTTACTATAAAATTGATAAATAATAGTGGTTTGTTTTGTATATATATATGAATATTGTATGTAACCAAACTTGGGTCTTTAGGAAATTTCCAGTGAAAAATTGCTGATGAGTCAAAGGTTAAGGTACGGTGGGAGATAATTGAAATTTGTTAACTGTTAATGTTGAGATATTATTGGCAAATAAATTCAATGCAATTAATTTTTTTAACTTTCTTGTTGACTCAGGTCTTACATATTTTCTTAAAAAAATAATTGCACGAAAATGCTCTTCATTCATCAGGAGCACGACCAGAGTTAACATTTTGTTGTTGAGTTATTGGGTACTTTCTTAGCGCTCCAACGTAATATGTACCTTTACAAATTGTCCACAGGTGATGACTGGCATGAAATAATGCAATTCCCAATTAGATGTAACATTATTTAAAAGCATGCAAATCCATAATCGCATACGAGGGTGGTTAGATAAGTAATTCGATTCGCCTACTAATAGAGGGCAAAATCAACATCTGTTTACTATATTGTGTCGTCATTTCATAGATTTTCAAAAAGTGTAAAGAAAAACTTCCCGTTCATTTGCATATTTTCATGCTCCATGATGTTTTCTCAAAACCTGATCATCGTTGGCGGAAGGGTATTCAGATATCTGGTGATTATATTGAATAATGAATACTAGTAATAAAAGTCACATTTTGTGGACAGTTTATACGATCTTTTCAGGGATAAGGACCAGATGGGCCGAGCCCTTCCAGAGAAAATAATGTAATTATTGTTCTTCTCCTGGTCAGCTTTTAAAACAAAAAATGCATGAAAACAGCGATGTATAACCGATTAGTTCTTAATTGTATCTTACACTTATGTATTTCCTCTATACTTAGTAGCGGCAGCATGCGGGTCCTCCGAGGGAAGCTCGTGGTGTCAGCCAAGAAAAGTTTACACTTTAAACTTTACGTTCATGGGCCAGGAAATATTTACAAGGACTTGTATTTTTCTCCCTCCAAAATGGGTTAGCCTTTCTCTTGCTTATTTCTGCATTCTCTTCCAGCGCTCGGTATTCTCTCTTTTCTTAGGAACCAAATGTTGATGGGTTGCTGACACCACGCATAACTGACTAGGAGTTATTTTCGCACTTTGAAATTGGGTGGCTTCCTCAGTGTTTGTGAGAGGAAAGTTGACTTTCATAGTGTTAACTGCTAAGTTACAAAAAAGTGTATCCGTTTTATGGCAATGAATAAAGTGAAAATTCCATTTCACTTCTAAGTTTAACTGTTAATTTGGAAGTGAAAGAATTTGGATCTCTTCGACCGAAAGCCATAGGGGCTTATGCAGCAAAACAGCACAAAATTATTATTATTATTATTATTATTATTATTATTATTATTGTTATTATTATTATAATGATTTAAAATCCATTTTGGCTGACAGCGTGTGAAGCGAGAAACGTATTTTGTCTATAGGAATGAGATTAGAAAGGACAAACTTCGTTTCTGTACAGGGCGACGAAATGACAGATATTACATGTATGTCACAAGTTGTTGTGATATTACGACACATCATTGGGGGTAAACCGGTTGAAATATTCATAAAATTAATTGCTGTTTATGAATTTCCTGCAGAAGGCTTAAAGCGTACTTTAGCACCTGAATTAGAACAGATTGATTGATTTGTTTATTAAGAGTTTCATATAAAGCAGAAGTTTACAGCATACACGTACGATGGCGCTGCATTTATGAGAAAATGTCGGGGAGGAGTATAAATCTTGATAAAAGAGACCTTCCCCCACTCCATTTGGGTGTAATGTAGTTATGTCTCTGGCCAACCCTTCTACAGGAGTCACGAGTCGCCACTGATTCTTTTATTAAAATATTCTTGTCCAATCAAGAGTATTGCCCCCGGAAGTTATACTTTTCGTTCAGACCTCGTAATTTTTAAGTGAACTTTGTATTACTCAAAAAAGAAATTCAAGATATTAACATGTGACTAACGTAAGAATAGAAAATGCATTAACCAGAAGAAATTCTGTTCAGTTTTTGGAGCGCTAGTGTGCTATTTATATGCAGAAATATACTTTTATAATGTTTCACACGCGAGGGCGATCTGCACTGTTCTTTTATGGCCTCAAGTGGAGGTGAAATCTAACCTACCTTTGGTTGCCATGCAAACTTTGTCCAGAATAGACGTAGAAGAAACTTGATGTTTCTGGTTTCATACGTTGTTTTCTTACTTATCTTCTTCACCTCTTTCCTCCGTTCTTGTACAGGATTGTCCATAAGTCGTGCTACATCTTTTTCTTTTTTTCATTAGTACAACAATTTTTTTCAATTTGTTTTACACACACACACACACACACAAGGTTTAAGGAGCATAGCATTTAAACATAAATTGTATAATATAACTTGTATAAACAATACCTACAAATTTACATTGGCAATATAGCACTTTATTCTACACAGGTATCATTTAATATTATTTTAACAAAAAACACATTTTCTTATTTTAAACATACCAACACGCAATCAAAAATATACCAGGTTAAATCATTAAGTAAGTTACAAATAAATCCACAAACAAATAGAGTACTGATTTGGAAAATGCTTTTATTTCTCAACGTAATCTCGCTGTACACTGAAGCCCTTGTCCCGGCGTTTCACAAGACCCTGAAGTCGACCAGCATAAAATTCTTTGGTTTGGACTGCTGTCGGAATCAACCTTCCCTTTCTGCAGTTACATCGTCGGGAAAAGTTCACCCGATAAATGATGTTTAAGAGGACCGAACTAATGGTAGTCACTTGGAGCAAGATCAGGGCTATACGGAGGACGCTCGAGCACCTCCCACTTAATACAAGAGCAACTCGCCTTTGGTGAGGAGTTCTGGTCGCTTCCGTCGAATGAACTTTCCTGAGGAAGTTACAGTAAGAGTCGAGTCCTTGAAGCTAAAATCCTGTGATCATCACTTTGCTGGCGGATGTTGCCACTTTATTTATTTTTTTTTTTAATCGCAGACGGCGCAGGATGGTTTCCTGCATTTGCACCCAAGACTCATCATCTGAGACTGTTCAGGTTAGCATATCGTGTCCTTCATCAATAGAAATGATCTAATGCCAGATCCATTTAGTAATGTAGGGTCAGCATGCACAACACAGACTTTGTGAATATTTAACCTGCCATACATAACGTGCGAATTTCCAATAGGAACGGCTGTAGTGTCCATAGTTACCATTCTGTCACTCGGATTAAGCCTTCAACTAGTTGCAAATGTTTAAATGGGGATGAAATGTTTGGACTCCTTAGCTCCAACAGACCACGGCTTCTAAGCCCGGAAGAAACTTCTAGTTATAAAACAAGTGGCTAAATTCTTATATCAGTAAATATAAAATTGAAATATTGCTGTAGCTAAACGGAGTCTCTTAAATTATATTTAGCAATAATAATAATAATTATTATAATAATAATAATAATAATAATAATAATAATAATAATATAATTCTCCTGATTTTCATGCAATAAAATTAACCATGACCGTTTGATTCAAGTTTGGATTCTGCAGAATGGGGTCTCTCTCTACTTCCCATGTATTAAAATTATAGTTTGACCCAAATTAATAATGGGTGATTTTTCCTTCGAGAGAACGCTTCACGGTTGGTTCAAGCTGGTACCACGGTTAACTATTTAAAAGAGAAAATTTGTTGCATCTGATGTCCTTCCTTACTCGTGTGTAGAACTAATTAGAATATCGTTTATATATGAATATGGCAACAAATGGAAGCGACATTGAACTGCGCTGAACAGGTACGCAAACTTGCAGAGATTTTCTTTAATTTGATAAAGCTTTCACATTTCTATCACCTTTCGTTGCTTTTGTGTGTCTGTTCAAAACTGCACCATGACTTCATGGACACACTGTATATGCTGCATAGTGTACAAAATTTAAATATTTTTATTGTCTTTGCGATAGAAAATCAGCCTATACAATAACTTACGAGGGTAGGTCCATAAGTTTCCGGCCTAACCATTTTCTAGGTGTGATAAAGACAAAAACTATATTTCACTTTTCAATATAGTTACCCTTTATTGATACACTTTTCACGTCTTTGAATTAACATTTCAATTCCCCCCCTCAAAATGATCAAAAGTCTCCTGTGCAAAATGGGTATAAACAGCATCCATCATCTCTTCGTCACACTTAAATTTCCTTCCTCGAAGGTCCTTCTTGAGTTTTGAGAAGAGTAAATAGTCACTGGGAGCTAGATCTGGACTGTAGGGTGGAAGGTCGATCTCTTGAAGTCACATTTCTTCACAGCTTCCTTTGCAACAAGCGCTGTATGCACAGGCTTGTTGTCGTGAAGAAGGCGCACATCACCACTCAGCTTTCCTCGCCTTTTCTTTTGATGGAAGCACATACTCTGTGCAGTAGGTCAGCATAACACTCTCCAGTTACTGTGGGGTTTCTCTCCTTGTACTCAATGAAGAGTATTCCTTCACAGTCCCAAAAGATTGTGACCATGATCTTCTTGGTTGACTGAGTGACCTTGGCCTTTAGAGGCGGTGCTTCGCCAGGTTTGCGCCATTCCATTGATTCTTTTTTGGGCAAGGGATTCATAGTCGAGAATCATAGTTTCATCTCCTATAACAATGGTTTGCAGAACTTCTCTCTCGTTGCCACGGCAGAGCTCCAAAAATACCTGATAACCGATGACTCGCTGCTGTTTTTGAACTGAGGAAAGAAGTCTAGGCACCCATTTTGCACTAACCTTGTTCAGTTTAAATGTTCATGAATAATTGGAATGACTGTTGTTTTAGAAAGGCCCAACCTTGCTGCTATTTCTGTCACTTTTAGCCGCCGGTCTAAGATAATTTCTCCTTGCACAAGAGCGATGTTTCAGAGTGAGCATCTTCAAGGACCGGCGTGCAAGCTCTTCGTCTTCAATGCTTTCTCGACCCATTCGAAAAAGTTTGGCCCATTCTTTTACAGTAGAATATGAGGAGGATGCTTCCCCATACACACCGTCCAATCCTGTTTAATTTTATTTGGAGTAAGTCCATCTTTTGTGAAGAACTTAATAACAGTTCGATACTCCAATTTTAACATGTCGCAATCTTCTACACATAGCCTTCTTTATGCAACTATATCTGAACAACTGAGCACAGCGGAGCGGAAATTACAGCTCCAATTATCTTCTTAACAGATAAGGTGTGACACCAATTAAGACTTTTGTGAAGACGACACTCCTTTTCGACGAGGCTGGAAACTTATAGGCCTACCCTCGTAGTTCAATGCATTAGTTTTAAATTATCAACATGAGTCACTTCTGCAAACAAAATCAAATGTTAAGTTGCGGCAGTGTTGCTAACGTAGCCCTAAAATTTTTCATTGAACTCCTTTGAAATACGAAGGGATGTCATTAAATTACAAATTCATGTGGGGTACTGCATGTTTGAAAGAGCACCTGAGGCTATTGACTGTAGATGGTAGCTTTAGTCCGACAGCAACTGGTGACCTTCGACAACAAATGATGAATGTGTACAATAGCGAAATAGTAGTTGAAAGATGGCGGCGCCTCTGAATGAGTGTACAACACTCGAACAGCACAAAAGGCATGGAATATATTCATAAAGAAATACTTCCCAGCTACGCGGAGAAGTGTCTGTCACACGTATCGAAGACACAGCGTCAGCCGACTAACGCAGATTGCAATAGAGATGAATTTGCAAAGATGAAGACTTAATCCGAGCACAGAACACATACAAAGCTATAGTCTCTGCTATTTGTTGTTCACACGGTATGGTCCACCTCATTATGCATGACAAATAACGTATCACAAAGTCTGTGCACGCATGCTGACCCCACAACACAAAATGCAAAGAATAGGCCTGGCCTTACAGCATCTCAGTCTTATTAAGGACACGATATGCAGCTCGAATTGTCACAGGTGGTGAGTGCTGGGTTTACCATAACCAGCCCGCGACAATGCGTCGATGTAGTGGAAACATCCTGCATACCTGCCAAAATATTTTTAAAGTGACACTATCTGCCAGTAAAGCATGCTCACTCATTTTAGTCTGGAGAATAAACCGTAAATGCCGACTTCTACTGTGACATCTTCAGGAAATTTTGTAAATCCTTCAACGGAAGCAACCAGGAACCCTTACCAAAGACATGTTGCTCTTGCATGGCAATGCTCATCTTTATACTGCCAACAAGACAAATCAGACGCTCATAAATTTCAAATGCAAAGTCCTCTAGCATCCTCCGTATAACCCTGACCTTGCTCCAAGCGACTTCCTTAAACATTATCTTTCGGGTGAACATTTTCCCAACAATAAGAGATGTGATCAAGTGGTGACGATAACAGCGCAAGGAAATTGAGGGGCTTGTGAAACAATGTAACAGGAATCACAATACATGGAGATTGTGTAGAGAAGTAAAATATTTTTCAAATCGTACTTTTATTTGTTAAAGTTCTATATCCATATGTGAATTATTTAATGACTTATTCTCGTAAACAGAATTGTTTACTGTTGCGTGGTATGTTGGTGCTTACCTTGCCTTGATAGCATCATTAGTGCGTGTACAGTGACAATGTAAAATTTCGTAAATGTTTTGACTAATACAAAAGTCAGTTTTATTTCACAGTCATGACAAGAGTTTCTGAGAAAGAAATCATAAAAATTAGTAAATTTGAACATGGTTTTCGGAAAAAAGGGAAAGTTTGACAAAGAACAAGGTATATATGAAGGTAAAGGAGTAATAGAAAAAGAAGAAAAGGAAACATGAATAAAGCCTAAAAAGGCAGAATTATAAAAAAAAGCAAATAAGTGAAGGAGACAAGCGAAGATAAAGGAGGGAGGTGGCCAAGCAGACAACGCTAGAACTGACATGGATACATAATCAGCTATATAACAGCGCACAAGTGTTTAGTATGTGACATCTGTAGGAAAAAGTTGAGTCTCCAAGTATTAACACAGCGATTCAGACAATCGGAGGGCTTGAAACTACGCCTCGCAACCAGCAAGGATGGGTATCAAATTGCTGCAGTCACGCAGGCCTATGTCACGTCACGGTCATAAAAAACACTCCTTTTATAGTTGTGAGTCACTACACGAGGTGGTATTTTGGAAATCCGAGTTTATTGCCTGCTCAGTTTGATGTTACTGACGCAGTGTTTTAAAATGCAATTCATATTAGTCGATGCTTTCTGTATTCTGTATACTATTGAGGCAAAAATGTACATTACAAGGAACAAAATTAAAAGTTTTTTCCCCTCAAACTGTCCATGTTGAATTTAATTGATTATAATTATTTCTTCGGTACACAGATCACATACTCTTCCATATTTTTCTGCATAACTTCCTAGAAATGGTTTAAGTTTTTCAAGTGCACTCTGCAGCGGCGGCTTGTGGCAGCATAAAACCGGGGTACACAACTGGACCATGTGATCATGAGGGAGATGGATTGCTATGAAGATATGATTAATGATAATACAAGGACAGTGATGTGGACTGCAGAAGTGTTAGAGAATATCGTGTGGGTTCAATATGACAACGAGGCAACGAAAATTATAAAACTATGGAAGAAGGTTAGAACAAGGTAGAGGATATCAGCAGTCAGGAAATCGAGGCAGAATGTAACACGAAAGTCTCCTTGAGCCTATCAAATGAAATTGAACTAACCTGGGGTATATATGCTTGTTCTATGGAGAAAGACAATATCAAGCATGACTTGGTTTAGACTGGAAGGTTGGAAGGCTCAAAAAATAACGTATAGTTCTGGTAGGAGAATTTACCCATTTTGTGAAGGGTAGGGGAGGAGGAATGTACCTACTGGGAACACTTGAGAAAAACGCTGTTTCCAGAAAACTTTTAAAGACAACTAGAGATCAGTTTGCATGCTGGGAACTGTTTTCCGAAACACACTAATTGGTTGAATATGGGAATTTTCCTAGCCAAAGTGCGCGAAGCTAGAAGCAGTTTATTTTATGGCTAGAACGCAATAATTAGTACAATTTTAATAATGTGTAATATGTTACCATTTATGTAATGAAGGTCGGACTTTGAGACATCCAAGCCATATCTTTCAGCAACCCCTGTATTTTAGCGAATTTCGAAAGAATATTGTAATCTAATTATGGAACTTTTGTGAAACTTGCCGCAAGGAAACAAAATAAAGCTATTGCGGTTATACCTATAAAAAGTTTTTGAAAATTTTCTTCAAAAGCCCCATCGTACTTAGTATTAAGACTAAAACGACAGTGAAAAAAAATTATATTTATATATGTGTATATCTGTTCACACCTACCTGCCGCAATTTTTATTTTTTTTACGGGAATTTCGGTATATGCCATTTAAATAAAATAATAAAAATATTTTCTGAAAATCAGAGAAATCGGGTATACCTGAAAGCCGAAATTTAAAAATCGCTCAAGCGTTTAATTTTCCCTACATTGTTTTAAAATAAAAATACAAATTAACTTGGCATATAAACTTTATTTATAACAATGCATATCTTTTATATTTAACAAAAGAAGACAGCAAATGTGAAATATTAATCTATGTTTGCGAATCATATTTATATGTAACAGCGCTCTGTAATAACCTTCAGAAACCGTTTTCGTTACATGTTTTTACTACAATAACATTTAAATTAAGTCTCTTAAAATATATGTCACTTTTGATTTTCTATTGTTGTTTGTGTATATTTGCTTAATACATTGTAATTGTTTCTGAATAGTGACATGTTTTTTTTTTTTTTTGAAACATATGAACATCTTAAATACTCTATGTAACTCGAAATTTTCTGTTATTTTTCTCTGTTTTAGTGAATGTAAACATGATATGAAGGGCAGTTAATAAACATAGTTACATTTTAAAATGTTTAAAAATACCCACACAGTATAGCTATTATGATCATATATTCCATTTAAATAAGAGTATACAATTAATTCTTGGTGTTTAATAATAATAATAATAATAATAATAATAATAATAGTAATTCTAAAAATGTGCTTTGTCTTTTGTAATACTTATAGGTTGTAAGAATTCTAATTTTATTCCCATAATACCACACAGTAATGCCATAACTTATTTCATTTCATTAATTAATAAGGCCTATTTTGGATCTTATATTCATTTGTAAAGTTGTTCAACTTGCTGAGGAATTCGCACAGTTTACGCATCTCCTAACGCAAATGCATAAGTTTTTATATTAATGACACAGTAACAATTTAGTGTTTATTTTGTAAATATAACTATCTGCATAATAATGAATATCAATTCATATAAGTATTTATTTCATGTAAATGAGCAGTAGTAATAAATTTATTTGTCTGTTGGTACTTAAGGTGCAGATGATGAACAAATTGGTTGACGAGAATAGATGAGAAGTGCAAAATGCTGAGCCCTGGCATATGCCGTTAACGGAAAATATGCATTTCTTCTGACCTGGATTTGTATGGAACAAAAACGTGCACCTGAACTTCGGATGTTGTTTTCTGAATAGCTCTGTACTTACCGCATTCTTAGTCTTCAATGAAGAATGAACCAGTCCGTTTGAAGCCAGAGGTGTTGTCTGCGAACTGACACACTTCATCGTCGCTCTCGTAACTTCGTGATGTGCAGAGTGTATCAGTGCAATTCTCTATATGTTAGACTTCAGCTTGTTAGCGCGAAGACAGATCAGGCGCGTGTGTACGAGGGTGTTTATTAAATTTTCAGGATTCTACTATAGAAGTTCGTAACTAAGCACTCTATCCCACTTTCACTACAAGCCTGCATCCTCTGAAACCAAGCTATGCTTCTGTAGAGATGACAGCAACCGCAAAGTGATGGTTCCTCAGCTTTTCTTTGACATTGGAAACAGGAAGAAGTCTCAGGGACTGTGCGGTCGGTGGTCACTAGTGCTGCTCCCGAAGTTCAATTGTTTTCACACCTATGTATTCAGAGGCTTTCTCGTGATGGTCACCTACACTTCGGTCTTCTTTCTGTTAGTGTCCTAAAGAGCCTTGGTAGGTAAACTTTTGTTTATGAGGGTCACTGCTAAAGTTTTGAGATGAGGAAAAGTGAATGTTGATTCATTTAAAAGAAATGCGGCATATGGTATCTCCATCCCTTACGAGTAAAACGGTATCTCCCCACTTCAGAGTGTGAGGGTAAACAACTCCCGTGCACAGACAGCCAGTCGTTACGATGGAGCTGGAGACAGCATTTTCATGCTGTAATTCTTTATGATTTTGAAAGGTTTAAATGATTCCCAAAGTCTTGAGCGCTTGCGACAGGCTTTTGGGGACCTTGTTGCATCTAGGGCAACAGTTTTCCGCTGCAAGATGAGGAGAGAAGCAGGCGTCCGTCAATGGCAGTGACAGGAAAACATTGTCGCGGTGGAAAAATGGTACCCCCAAAAAAAAAAAAAAAAAAAAATCGCGTAACATTTAAGACATCGAGGGTCTTCCAGATTGGATCGCCAGCACTATCAAAAATCCTGCACGATCAACTTCGTGCCAGGAAGGTTTCCCTCTCGTTGGGTGCCCCACAATTTGACAGAGGCACAAAAGCGCACCCGCATCAATTGCTATGAAGAAACGCTGCAGAGATCGATCGAGGGAGCTTAAGATGTATTTCTGATGTCATCATGATGATATAACATGGGTTTATCAATTTGAACCGGAGGCTAAACGACAGTCGACAGCAGATTTAGAAGGGGGCCCCCCTGTCAGATCATGCGGGCAATTATAAAGTTTAGTGGTCCCGTGCTTATGTACTTCTTGCACTCGTGATTTTCCATTGGCGAGTTACACACACACACACACACACACACACACACACACACACACAAACACACACACATATATATATATATATATATATATATATATATATATATATATACACTTTTTCCCATTATCGCGTCAGTTTTTTGTAATACAACAAGTTGCAAGAAAGTAAAAGTTCTATTGTTAAGATCAAGTTGAAGCTATTCATATAAAATGCTTTTGCCGTAAAATAGATCTGACCGGGAACCGAACCCGGGTTCACTCCGTGAGAGGCACCGATGTTATTTTTTTATTAAAATATCTTAATATGCTACGTTTGACATATAATGAAATATAAATTAATATAATTATATTATAACTGTTCATTTAGTTCTTGCAGATGATTTTAATAATCGAAAATTAAATATAGGTCTGGAGTAAACAGGTTGCAGAGCTCTGTTTTCAATAATGAAAAGCTTCAAAGGAAAACAAATCTTCCGACTTGTGTTATTTAAGTGTCCATTTAAAACGGACCGTTTCATTAATTTGAACCTCAGTGGTCAAACTGTGATCTGTTAATTGTTGATTCAAAAACATGTTCCAGTTACAAGAACTTCTCTCAGTAGTGCTGAGTTTGCAGTTCGAAATTCCATCCTTGGTGGTCCGTTGTTATTGTAAGATGTCGAAACGCAAATTTCAGACTAATTCTTTACAGTTCATTGAAAGGTCGTGTGCTGAAGCTGAAGGTAAGGATCGAACATGCGAAGATGCCAGTAGTGGTAATGAAAGTGAACTGGAAACATCATTAGGAAAAAGAACTGTATTTAATGACTGCGATGAACTTGACATAGGACATTTTATGAACCAAGATTTTCGCAATGACGATACTAATTATAGAGTCCTGATCAGTCCGTGAGTTTCACCAAAAAGTTTCGAAAAAACTTTCGGTAACTTTAGTAGCCGGACATTGCAGGAGTTTCCCGAATTCCTGGTTAGATATTTTCCCTTGGCTTACTTATAGTAAAAAGTATGAAGGTGCTTACTGTCGGGTGTGTGCTCTATTTGGTCCTAAGGAGGGGGGTCGTAGTAGGTTCAGTTACAATCTCTAGTTTTTAAGCCTCTAAATAAATTTAAGAAGGCACTTCAAATATTCAGGGAACATTCAGAGTACAGTTATCGTAAAACATCCCTTGTTAAAAGTGAAAAGTTTAGCAGGGTGTAAGAAGGGGGAAAACAGAATGTTGACGTTCAATCGAACAATGAAATGAAAATCGTATGAAATTGGTCTCCATTGTGAAGACCATTCTTCTGTGCGGCCGCCAGAACTTTCCACTTCGAGAGAACAGGGGTGACGGTGTCGTTGATTTAAAGTACGAATTTGAAGGTAAAAATAGGGGGAATTTTAAGGAACTTCTTAAACTTTGAGTTGACGCAGGGGATCATATTATCAGAGGTCATCTTGCAAAAACATCTAAATTTTGTACTTTAACAAGTGAAACAATAGAAAATTATTTGATAAACTTTGTGCTTTCATAATTTAAAACAACATTATAGACGATATTAAGAGAGGGAAATATTTTTCTGTTCCACTTGACGAAACTATGGACATCAATACAATTAACAAATTGCGTGCGTTTTGTTCACCTAGAAAAGTGTTATGTGAGGGAGACATTTTTAAGATTTGTTGTAACGTACGATTTAACTGATGAATGAACTGTGAGACTTGAGATTAGACATTTTGAACTTGCGTGGACAAGGTGGTGCAAAATTTTGAGGACAGTTTGGTGTAAACTGTATTTATAACGTTGCATATGTTTTATATTTAACAAAAGCATAGTCATGAAGACAGCAAAAGTGAAATATCAATCAGAAGAAAATGGATGAAACTTTTGATCGTATATTGTTGATTGTATATGCTTACTTAGTACGTTGTAATTGTTTCTGAAAGTGAAAAATAATTATATTTAGGAACTGAGCTCTAGGTATCACCATTACCCTCACAGAAAGTAACAAGTTTTCGAAACTGTAAGGGCCAGTTGTATAAAAGTTACTAACTGAAGATTACTTTTAACTGTTGTTTAAAGAGTAAAAAGAGACGTCATCATATGTTCCAGAAAAATAACCTCAGATTACGTAACTTTGAGTTTGGAATAACCGTCAAACTAATGGCATCACGGCTAAATAATAGATAAATTCGTGTTTAGAGCGACTTGACGTACAACTGTTTAATCTAAGAAAAACAATATTTTTTTTAAGTTTTACCTCCTCCTAATCATATTTTTTTTTCTCCTTTATATATCTTCAAACATGATAAGGAAAAGTCAAAGCGAATGTGAGCGGGATGTTATGACCTGGTGAGGGAGGGGGGAAGATTTGACTCCAAATAAGGACAAGGGACGTACATGGAGGAATTGCCCAAGAGTATACCTCTATTCTGAAGACTTCTGCAGTATTACCCCCAGGCGATATAGTGTGTGTGTGTGTGTGTGTGTGTGTGTGTGTGTGTGTGTGCGTGCGCGCGCGCGCGCAGTCTATAGCACCTAATACTCAAGAAAAATTGCGAACGTTATAGAAACCTAACATCAATTTCTTTACATCACCCTCTTCTGTTGGTATTTTAATGAACGGACGTCTCAGAGCTGCAATTTCTCTAGTAACTTTACGGATGGTTGTGCTGGCCGTCCCTTTCTTCACTTGGAATATATCTCCAATAACTTATTTGGTAGCTCCTGTTGCATGGAACCTTAAAGTTAATAGTATCATGAACATCGACTTCAAGGCTTAATTTCGCTTAGTGATTGAAATCGGAGACGTAACATCTGTTCCAGTTGTTTGACATCTTTTGCTAAGCGAAATCGCATTTTGAATTACGCGTCTGTCATTCATTGTTGGAACGGATTATTTCTCTCATGAAATTCAATAGGGGCACGGTGAAATTCATCATTGGATGAGATGTCGTAAATCAGAAATGTGTACAATATGCCGCCTGTAAGGTTAACCTAACATAACCTACAATTGAACACAACTCTTATTTTACGTGGAAATGAAAAGCGAAACATTGAATAAACTTTGTCCACGCGAAATAAAAATAAACGTGACTCACAAATTTATTTATAAGTGAGATTGTTATGCTTCTGCACTCTGAGTGTTTTATTCAACAATTTCTAAACTCTAGTTGGTGCTATGACTTGTGAAATTGCGCGAATTAGATTTAATTTGAGGTTAAGACGAAATTATCTTAGATTAATGTTTATACAACCAAAAAAGTTAAGTTAAGCGTAGCTGGTGATTGATTATATGCCCTAAACTCAAGTTAACTCTTTATACAACTGGCCCGAATAGAACCAAACGTTTAGAAATTACCTCCAACCGTTTTCAACACTGTAGGAAGCGTTTATGATAACATTTCAAGGCGCCCAAGGCACATATTTTGGGTGTAGAGATGCCCCTGACTAACTGCAAAGTCAAAACGGATCTTAATGGGACTACATTCCTTAAATGCCATAAAACTGCACACCTGTTCTGTCAGCAAGTGTTGGTGTCTGTTGACGCGATGTTGCAACATGTCCTTTTAACGCTAGAGACACCGGAAACTAACGGCAGCACTGTTTCTGTTTGTAAGTATATAACGAAGTATATATTATTTTAATCGGCACTTTTATAAAGATAATTTTATAATTTAATGATACATTTAATAAGTAACGTTTCTATTCCTCACTAATACAGTAAATATTAACATCAAAGTGTGTGATTTTACAGAGAAAGCAACATTTTAATAACGTGATTGTATATATACTTAACTGCACTTTGAAACTATTTTAATGATTACTATATAAAACAGTAAGATAGCCCTTTCTCCAAAAGATAATTTTCAGTTTTCATTCTTGTCCTCGCATAACACATTACAGCTGCCATTACTTGAACAAACGAATTTCCATTTATAAAGCAACAGGAAATACACCGCGTGTAAGTTGGGAGTTGCAACCATGCCATTCTACTGGGTGAGCAAAGCTTGACGCAACCGCGGGACCGACCGGCAGCGTTATGTCGCTATGTCGGCGGAGGTGGAGAATATATTTCCCCTCCGCTGCGCGAGGCTTCAATGTGAGTTGAAATCTTGCGCAAATAGCATGTGCTTGTTAGACGACGCAATACAGTATATTGAGTAAAAGTATATCAAATGAAATGGAGCAATACAAGTATTCTATTTCCCAAAGAGTATTCGTGTATGATTCATACGTGCGTACAGAATCAGCGTGTGCTGTAAGGAAATTATTTCAAAAGGAATTTTCTTTATGTTCACATTCCTAATCGGAGTTCCATTCATCGATTATAAAGCTCGTAAAACGGGAAGTGTTCTTTATCTCTGGGGGAGGGGGGGCTTTAAAAGAGAAAGTAAGCAAAACAAAGCCACATACATAAGTTGAACTTAAAACTAACGTTCGTGAAGAAATTGCCGCAATTTCAACTGCAGAGTGTAATGAGCAATTTCCTAAGCAGTTGTCAGAAATGCTTGAACAACGAAGGGAGGCCGTTCCAGCATGTTCTTGCTTAATATACGTAAATTATTTACTTTTCTGTTTTAGTGTTTATGTTAGGTTAGAAATAACTTACGCGACAAACTGAACTGCGGACTTCCTGTCACCCGTTCCGCCCACACAGAAGCCAGTCGTCCGGCCGCACATCGCGAAATCGGTTGCATGAATAATCGTTCACCCCGTACTTGGTTGTTGATGTGTTGCAATTTTATTACCAGCAGGGGCCGTATTTTAATGATCTAAAAAGGTTATAAAAGACCTGTAAAATTAAAATGAAACTTACCTAAAAACCTTTTAAAGAAAATACCGATGCTAATTGAAATAGTACATAGAGTAACGTTATTTGAATTAAGGACTACCTTAACAGGGCTATTTACTGGGGTAGTGTAGCCGCTGCAGGATAAGAGTCGTCGCGATTAAAGTTTGTATTTTTATTTTTACTGAAAACATAACATAATACTGTTATAAATAATGATGCGAATGATGCCCCTCATCGGCAATACGTTGCTGGCATCTGCTTAGAAAATTCCTATATTTAATTTAACTTTTCTTCCGTAAGGACACGGCTGTTTGAAACACGTTTCTTTTTAACAAGTTAGCCAAAAGTTTCTCTACCTGGAACGTTATTACTAGGCTATTTTCTTGCGGATCACCTCACCACTTCTCTGCAAGAATCCATTTTAAAACCCTTTCTCCTTAGACTATATTTATGTAGTGGCTTAAATAACGAAGAACAATTAAACCGCCTGTGGTGCCTCAGCAGTAAAAACGGGCGTTAAACACTACTCAAAAAAAAAAGAACAATTAAGCAACAATGAAAGCATCGAGTAAACAAGAATGCACAACGAATCGCTAACAAAGCTTCTCTCAAACTCACTACAAGCTGCTACTTGCGCATGCATTAGGCGGCCATGACGACTGGCTTCTCCCAGTACGCAGCGGGCTCTGCCGGCCCGTAACTCAAATAACCTTGCTGTATTTATATTGTTTACATATTTTATGACTTAAAACGGAAAGTAATTTACACTTTAATAATAAAGAGACGCATAGTAAACTGATTTAACAATTATTAATTAACATTTCAATTATTTGCTTTGAGAATCTACTTGCAGACTAAATGATTTAATTGATTAACTGGTTTTCTGTATACTGTCATTATTAGGACGTTATGCGATCCGCAAGTTTAAAACATCAGGGTGAAAGATTCTGTATTACACATTTGAATGCATTTATCACATGGAAACATTCTTGGGGAATAATTTGTTCTGTCCTATCTCGCTGATCTCCAGAGAAAGGAATTTTAATGTCTACATTAAAATTTCCGTTCATGTTTATAGTAGCAATGGGAGCCAACATGAGGTGAATTAGACATTATGTGTAACGTCCTCCTCATTGCGAGTCATGGTAAAATCTGCTCGAGTGATGAAACAAAAAGTTCTAGCCTGAGTTCCTGTGGAGAAGAGATTGATATGCAGGACTTTTTAACAAGTCTTCGGTCTAATACATCGATACCGAGTGGAATAGCTCAGTTGGTAACACTTGGGGCTCGCATTCGGAAGGTGCCCGCCATCCTGACTTTTGGTCGTGACTTTTCCTGATCACTTAGGCGAGCTGGGAGTAGACCTTTCTTCTCGACGAATTTTCCGCTCTCCTATTTCTTATCGCGTCATTCTGTTGCATCTGTCATTGGGTAAAAATTACCAGAGCGAGGTGGGCTGGCGCGGTGTGACAGTGACTTGCGCTTTGAAAATGTTTCTACACCGGCTTCTGGTTTGGGATCGCACCTTCTGAGAGGCTCGAACTCCTTGAAGAGGGGCTCCCTAGTGCCAGGATGTTCTAACCTTACCGCCAAGTTTCTTCCTCGCACATCACTTCTTCCTGGAGGGTCAACCCTTGAGCAATTGTTTTTAGTAGTGTTTAATGACCTTTTTAACTACTGAGGTATCACAGGCGGTGGATAATGGGATGAAATGATAAACTGGAAACGGATTTTTTTAAGGTAGCAAGAGTTCGGGTTTAAGTTTTAGGATATATCTTCGGCATTTGCCATTTATGAGAACTGGGGGGAAAAATAAGTCAGAAAGAATGGGTGTAGTGGGAATCGAACCCCAGACCTCCCGTTCATAAGTCCTGGCCTTAACGACCTCGGTCACTCGTGATAGTAAGAGTAAGTTCTTGATTTGATGCATTTACGGACGGTCTTTAACATCTCAGATCATCACATTAAATGAAAGGTCCGATAAATTTTGCTCAGAGGCATCTTCTTACAACACGAGATAGACGATTTACTTTCCTTCCGAAGGAAGCCAAGTTTAGGATTTTCACGGCCGAAAAAATTCATCTACTCTGACTGATTGAACCCATGATCTGGGATCTACGAAGATAGTATGGTTACCACTAGACCACCAGCACCGATCCTTGAGCAAAGCTGAAGTACTGAAACATCCACTTCCGTACCTAGCAATTCAATCCAATAATGTTTCATAACATTAATAAATGCAAATGCATGAAAATCATCACATTATTACGATAATATAAGATAATGGCATTTAAATAATAATAATAATAATAATAATAATAATAATAATAATAATAATAATAATAATATTCCCAAAATTAGAAAACTAAATAAACCAAAAATTGGAAAAAAAAATACCCAAAAGAAAACTGGTAAAATTACCCAAAAATTTAGCTAATAAATGTTTCTAAAATCTTGGGAACATGTTCAGAATTTATGTACAAGCTACCTCTTGTATATGATGTCCCAGTTAAAAGATCACCTCATAAAAATCCGCGCTTGCAGATGCTCTGTAAAATCAGTGGCAAATTAACCACAGAGCAACATATGGTGTTTTTGTTACATCGATGGAGAAAACACAATAAGAAAACAGAATTCCCTGGTGTTCAACCGCCAACACGCCAAATAATGCGAAATTCGGGGGGGGGGGGATATTTGCGCGAACAGGATCTATCATGTACCGTTCACTACAATCTGTTAGAACAGAGGAAAATGCACATCTCATACCACGAATGCCAAAGGTCCGATTTCCCTAATTTTCAATTTTATTTTTCTCATTTTATTTAAATGGTATGTACCGAATTTTGTTTTCAAGAAACTAATATCCGTGCCGCTAGAGAGATTTTTAAATTTTAGGTTTCAGGTAAACCCCCACTCCTACAGGCCCGAGTTCCCTGACTTTCAAAAACTATGTTTCTTATTTTATTTAAATGGCATATACCGATTTTCGGCATATATTGGTGTCGCTAGAGTAATTTTTATATGTTGGGTTTTAGGTAAACCTCAATTCCTAATTGATTTCACTGATTTTCAGAAATTATTATTCCTATTTTATTTCAATTGCCTATACCGAATTTCTTAGAGAAAAAGCAAAAATTACGGCTGCTAGAGCAAATTTAAAATTTTCTTTAACCCCCCATTCTTTAAATTTCGGTTTACAGCCATAGCCCCACTTTAAATGACGATTTCCCTAATTGTCAGGAATATTTTTCTTATTTCATTTAAATAGTATACATCGAGTTGTGTTGCGAAAAATCAAACATTGGTGCGCTAGAGCGATTTTTAAATGTTAGGCATGGTGGCATATACCACACAGTTTTCTTAAAAAAAAAACAAACAAACAAACAAAAAATTAAATTGCGGCCGCTAGAGCGATTTTGAAATTTCGCTTTAACCTTCGCTCGTTTTTCATATATACCCCCACTCCTAATGGCCCATTTGTCCTGATTTTCAGAAAATTTTTACTAATTTATATTAATGAAATATACTGCGTTTCGTTGAGAGATAACCCAAGATCGCGGGTTCGAACCCGGCCAGGACCGATGGATTTTTTTTCGGGGCGTAAAAATCCTAAGTATGGCTTCCTTCGGAAGGGACGTAAAGCCGTGGGTCCCGTGTCATACATTTACGGCACGATAAAGAACCTCAAGCCTGAAAGAGAGGCCTCTGAGCAAAATTAGTCGGTCGTTTCACGCCCTGAGTTGAATGGGACGCTGATGACCTGAGATGTTAAAGAGCGTCCATAAATAAATCAATAAAAAAAAAAAAATCAATCGTTGAGAGAAAAAAATTGCGGCCGCTAGAGCATTCTTTTGGTTTTTTAAAAAACGTTTCGCTTTAGGGTAACCTCCATCGCAAATGGTCCAGTTTTACTGTTTAACGAACTAGATGAATAGTTTGTTAATTGATGCTTGTATGCCAAGTTTCATTTATTAAAAAAAAATCAAAATTGCCACCTCTAGAGCGTTGACAGACACACATTGTGTATCTAATTTTCTTTCCTTGTCATTTTCGGTGCATAGCAGATAGAATGGATGGAAATTTGAAGAAAGTTTACAAAAATCATTTCATGGGCACAACCGCAATAGCTACATTCCTTCGGAATTCGCTAATGTGCCAGAATTTTGCACAATAAAGATCCATGTTGTGTTACACCTTATGCAGGGGTGAGAACATTTTCTATAGAGGTTAATAAACACCCAAAGATACTCTACATTTCAGGTATAATGAATCATTTATTTTAAATAAATAAAGAAAGAAATGTGTTTGTTCCACATAAATCACTCTGTTTTAGCCGTATTGCTTAGATTATCATTTTTCTTTTGTTTTTCAACCAAATGAAAGTCTAGTAATTAGGCGGCTACGGATTCGGTAACTAATTATGCGATTAATTATTCATTTCATTGGCTGACGAACACCATTATCTTTTTATCATTATTAGCATGAAAAATTCTACAGTTAAAAGAGAGAAGAGGCTTCCGTTGTCTAAAAGGGTTCATCCTAACCGTTTGGTGACCCTAGGGTAGCTAGAGTACCTTTCAAAAGATTTTAGAAATTTGCTAGTACATTTCGTTTATATGTATATTACATTCTGGTGAGGAATTTGCAGAATGTCGCACAAGCCGCCACTGCAATTGCGAGGATGCACCAAAGGAAGAAAGTTCGCCACTGTGAAGTTCATTGACTCGGCAAGGAGAGTAGAGACCCTGACCTAGATTCCAGGCCCGAATCCAAGGCCACTCACATCCGCCTCACTATCCCGGTCATCGCCACTTTCCCGAGCCGTGACGCAATTTAGAAACGCGCCACCTTCTTACAAAAAACATTAAAAATAAAACCGGACAGGGAGAAATTTCGCGTGCTTTGCATACATTATTAGAGAATATGCTTCCTTAAAATGATTATTGCACATCGACCCCACGTTGCTACTGCACTTGGCCTAATATCCTTGTTCCAGCACCAAGGCCGTTTCAGTAAGTTCGCGGACTGATGGGAAGTATAGCGGCAGGATCCATCCGTTAGTAAAGAGTTCACTGAAGTGAACAAAACCGGTAAACTCAAGTCATAAAGCGAACAAAATCATAATTTTGCATAACATTAAACAGTTTTTAAATTTGAATATAATAATAATAATAATAATAATAATAATAATAATAATAATAATAATAAGAAGAAGAAGAAGAAGAAGAAGAAGAAGAAGAAGAAGAAGAAGATGATTTGTTTACCCCGGCTAGATAATAACATCAATGTTATTACAACGTCCAATATATATAACTAGAGAGCAGAAAAATATGAAATTTTATATTTTATTAATCGGAGGGTATTGAGAAGCAACATTTGTATGCTTTAGTTTGTTTAGAGTGCAATAAACTTAGTTTAATATTTCGCATTATATAACATTTCGTAAAAATGTTCATATTTTGAACATATTTTAATATTTGTTCATATTATCAATTTATATATTTTTAATTTTATTTTAAGGTAATATTAGAGGTTTAGTTTTGAAAAAAATGCAATTTTTAGTTTTTTGTTAAAAAAAAGTATTTCATATTTTTTTTTGTATATTATTTATTGAAAATTTCCATTGTTAAGTGCTTTGAATTAGCAAACTATTTTTTTAAATACTCACATTATTACATAAAAAATTAAAATATCTCTGAAATAATAAAAAAGATGTTATAAAACTTCACGGTAACAAAAACGGGCGTTAAAGACTATTACAATAAAAAAAAGCTACATAATTTGTGAAATTTCCGAAAAATGTATTTCCATAGAACAACCAATTAATAAAATCGGCTTAGTTGGCAGAATTTATACAGTCCTTACCAAAAGTTTAAGGAAACCTGCAAATGTCAACTAAATGCATTCTTCCTTAAACTATTTTGTCCAACATCTTTGTGTTTCATTTAAAAAAAAATATTAAGAGGTACATTAAAAAAATAATTATGAATAAGTCATTAATTTTGCACAAGTTATGGTATTTCTTCACTTTTAGAAAAACTGCAAAAATTATTCTTTTTTAAATCTTTGTGGGCATTTAGCCATGAAAACATTTTGGTTTTTTTCGGAGAATAAACGCACATATATAAGGAACATTTATAATATAATATTATTACCATATACTGGTTTATCAAAAAGTGACACAATATTTATTGCTTTGGAAAAAAAAAACTTGAATTGTCACTATTTGACCTTTGTTTAAATCGTATGTTGAAAGAACCAGCGAAGTCGGAGAGGTGCCTGTTTATTTATAATATGTACATAATATGTACATCGTACACATGCACCGCTCTCACATCGCTGGTTCTTTCAACATACGATTTAAACAAAGGTTAAATAGTGACAATTAAAGCTCGTTTTTTCCAATTTGTTGCAAAGTAATAAACGTTGTATCAATTTTGGTAAACCAGTGTATGATAGTAATATTATATTTATAAAATTTTCTTGTATGTTGCATTTATCTTCAGAAAAAATAACATTTGTACCCAATATATTTTATATTATATTATGGCTATATCCCCACAGAGATAAAAAAAAAATACAACTTTTATAAAAGTGAAGAAATACCATAACTTATGAAAAAATAATGGCTTGATTTTAATACACTTCTTAATAAGATCCCCCCCCCTCTCTCTCTCTCTCTCTCTCTCTCTCGTCCTGGCTGCTGGACAAAATAGTTTAAGGAGAAAATGTATTTATAGCTGATATATATACAGGTGTCCTTAAACTTTTGGTAGGGCCTGTATTTTATATGAAACACATGCGTTCCTTAACAAATGCAACAATGAAATCACGGGATGTAAAAATGATATCAGATGTTTACAGATGGTTACCTGGGAACTAACTGAAACTCTATATTGTTACAATCCTATTAAAATTTGGATTTAAATCACTATCAAGATTTGTGTAAATGTACATTTTTAAAAAATTTCATTCACTGCATACACAAAATAACTCAGAAACACATTAAAAGTGCGATATATGAAAATCAATAAACGAAGAAAGAAAGAAAAAAAAAAAAAAAGAAAAGAAAAGAAAATTCCTCTCCCATTGATGATGAGTTTGTCGAAGAGCTATTATATCGGCAAATATACCACTAAAAGGTTAAAAAATGGGGGGAGGGATACGAGTTGTTTAGAAAAAACATGCAAGGTAACATGGAGAATGTATATTGCTATTTACTTTCAAAATTGGTACTCAGTGATTCAAATTATACTATTGTACCATTTTAATGTATATAATTGATAATGTATTAAATGTTAATGTTTTTCTTTCTATGTGCATTATTTATCTATTTTTTTTTAATTTTTTAATTAAAGAATTTCATATTTCGTCAATTTTTTCTTCATAATTGTCTGCTGTTTATTTATCACACATTTTGCAACTATTAAAAAGAAATTTACCTCCTTTGTAGTCTAGTGGTAGCATTTGTGACCCCTAATCCGGAGGTCCTGAGTTTGAATCCCGGTCAAATCAAGGTCATTGAATAAGGTTTTTTTTTTTATCGGAGATTTTCTTTACTCTGAAAATGTGAATTTTAGATAGCTCTCAGACGCCAAGGACCCCCAGCCATTTACGACATTATTAATTCATTTATTATAATTCATCACTACAGACAACCTACAGTATTCATCTACAGACATCGAGAGAGGACAAATGGTCAACGCGACAATAAATAAAGCACAAAAAAAAAAAAAAAAAAAAATGGTTGAGAATCATATCGCGCTATATATATTCTGTCATAATATCTTTATTTTATTAATTTGGATTTTAGCTCAACATTATTCCTTATGCAAAAAACTTTATCATCCTTCTTTATAAACAGTATGGATAACGCCACAAACTGGATGCTGCAAAAGTCACGATATGTTTTCGTGCAATAAGTATTACTACTACTTAAAATATACGACTTAGCTATATATATGATGTCTCCTTCTTTGTAATTACTACATAATATAATATTTTACAGTTTTTCTATCTCACCTTCAGGTAAAATCATTATATAGAACTTTCCTCTATCTAGATCCGTTCCTAACCTAAACCAGCAATGTTTGAGTACAGATGTCATTATCGATTTTGATTTAAGAAAAAGCGCTATACGGGAGGCAACTGGCGTTACGGGTGTGAAACTATCCAGTACTTAATGTTCTTGCAGGTTTATCCCATCCTTTTTCTTTAAACAAATGTCTATTCTTATAATAATTATGTGACTAAAATCTGGAAGGTATGTACGTTGGGGTACAGCATTATTAACCAAACAAATTGCTTAGTCAGCAGATTCCTCGGTAGTATAGTGGTTAGTATCCCCGCCTGTCACGCGGGAGACCGGGGTTCGATTCCCCGCCGGGGAGGAATTTTTTTTTTCAATTCCATTTCAAATTACAGGTAAATTTGCATTTTGGCATAATTCATTTGTATTACCATTCAGTTGTGTGTTGTATATTCTAATAAAAAAAACTCGATAGTTGCTGGGTATGTTTAACAATGACCAGTTGCGCTCGTTAGCTGGTATTTTAATTAATAATTAGTTACAATAAAATATTATTATTCTCTAACTACATTAATATACCCATTTATGAGGACTGAGGAAAACCTGGTTAGGGAGGACGGTCCTGGCGGATTCGAGCCCCGAACCTCCCCCTCATGAGTCCGCTCCCCAATGACCTCGGCCATAATACATTAATATGTATTAGTTTACTGCAACGCGCATTTATAAGCAAGCAACAAACTTTTATATGGAAAACTATATGAAATTCACTTTTATATTATATGCGAAATACATATTTAATTAAAGTACTCCTTGACACCGTATAAACAAAATTTGTACCCATGGCAACCAGCTTTCGTACAAATAATTTTATTAACTCCGTTATCAATGTAATTTCCCATGTTAAATTAACAAAATAGGTAGCTTCAGGACTGAGTTGGGGTCAGAAGAAGTCCATTTAATTAGCAACCGTCTCGCTGTATCCTGCCTGTGAAATTCTTTCGATATCAAGATATTGTTCCACTTGGACGCTTCCGGTTCGACACTCCCACATCTAAGCCAACAGAAGTGGAGTAATAGAAAGTATATCCGCAACGTTTCTTTCTTACCTGAAGGCGATAACTTGCTGAAATTTCAACCATCATTATATTTTTTCAGTTACTGCACGATTCAAGTTTCAAAGTCGCAATATGAGTCTTTAAAATTCCCAGCACTATAGAAGTCGTTTAGAAACAATTGCGTTCCTTAACAGCCATCTTGTTCCTTTCTACTGAACTCTGGTGGAATCTGGGCGCTTTTTGTTGCTAGACTACAAAGAAATAACGCGTTGAAATGCAGTTTAATATTAAAACTACTACTTTTTAGTGTTGCACATTCAGATGCTGTACATATTCATTGAATTATTATATTGTAAATGTCACATTATTCCCAATTATAACATTATATTTTCTTAGGAATGCCGTGTGGCACGTGGAGGAAAATAATAAT
The DNA here is from genome assembly GCA_030762175.1 of Metallyticus violacea. NCBI lineage: Eukaryota > Metazoa > Arthropoda > Insecta > Mantodea > Metallyticidae > Metallyticus > Metallyticus violacea. The sequence goes on from CM060830.1 coordinate 15,228,706, forward strand.
AAAAAAAAGTCATATTTTCACTTCAGAATCCAGGCATTTCTCGACATTAAAAAATTTTAGACGGTAATTTGCACAAACAGATCTCTCATAATTGTCAGTGCAAACTTAGTAGCATTTTCTGATCCTCCCCCTCTTTCCACTTTTGTTCACTTTAATAGCATAGTATGCGAGGGGCGTTCTAAAAATTCTTACCTAACCAAGAAAACACAAGATTTAAGAGGAGTCCCCCCCCCCCAACATTTGTTAAATCAATACATTTAGTCCAACGACTTTCCAACTTTTTAATATTCTCAGTAAAATAAGATTTATTTAACTGTGAAAAATTAGCGCCTGTCTTTGTTTCAACCTCATCATTTGACGTAAATCTGCGTCCACCCAGCCATTCCTTCAAATTGGGGAACAAAAAGTAATCGCTCCAAATCCCACGAATATGGCGGTTGTGGAAACACTTGAAAGCGAAGGTAATACAGTTTTGCAACAACAATTCCAGACGAATGTGAAGGTGCATTGTTGTAATAAAAGAGAACTTTCTTTTTCGCAAGGTGTGGACGTTTAGTCTGAATAGCATCCTTCAGTTGGTCCAGTAGTGGAGCGTTATATTCCCAGGTGATGGTTTTGCCCTTCTGGAGGCAGTCTACGAACATCACGCATCAATTTTCCTGCAGATGAAACACTTTTTGCTTTCTTTGGTGCACTTTCACTGTTGCCACCCACTATTTGAACTGCTCCTTCGTCTCTGGCTTGTAGTCATGAATCCACATTTCATCTGGAGAAACTCACTCGAAATGCGTTTAAACGTTTTGAGAAATGTTCATTCGAATGCGTTTTTGGTCCATCGTTAACAAAGCACCACCCATCGGCGGAATGCTTTCTCATACCCAAAATTTCGTGTAAAATATAGTGGACACGGCCTGTAGAGGTTTTTGTAATGTCAGCCAATTGGCATATCTTAATGGGCTAACATGGAGTACGGCATTATAACTTTTTGTCACAATCTCGTCGGTCGTAGCAATTTTGGGACGCCCAGGACGCTCATGATCTTGAATTGAGGTAGGCCATGTGCAAATTCAGAAGCCCACTTTTTAGCCTTCGAAAACGAAGTAGAAAAATCCTTTAATGTGGAATCTAAGTCCTCTTGTATTTCTGTGAGGGTTAAACGTTTCATAACGAAGTACTTTATCACAGTTCATATTTCAGTTTTATACATTTTGTAGAAAATGTTAACACTAGCTTGTTTACACGATCGTCAAAAAGAAGAAGTGACTGATTTAACAGGTCTGAAACTTTACAGTGCGCCGCCTAAAGGACGATACTTAGTAACTATCATAGTATTTTGGTCATGTTCACGATGTCAGGTCGAGAACTTTTAGAACACCTCTCGTATACAGAAGAGACACAAAGATTTCTTAATTCTCGAGCGGGTACGCTGCAGCAGGCGTGCATGTGGTGTGCTTAATAATAACAGTGCGTACCTAGGTATTTCTAATTTTTCTCAAGGCTGTATTTTTCATTTTAACATCCTGTGTTTATTTAATTGAATAAAATGCTTATTCAAATAATCCAAATATCAGTTAGAAATATGTGTTTAAAATTTGAATATGCTGGGAGAAAAACAGTAATTAGTCATTCTAGGCACTGGATAAATGGTCCAGTTTTATTTGGTTTATTTATTGGTCCTCTTTTAACATCTCAGGTTGTCAGCCTGCCATTCAAGGTCAACAAAATTTGCCCAGAGGCCTCTTATTTCAGGCTTGAGGTTCTTTTCTGTACCGTAAATCTACGACACGGGATTTATGCCTTTACTTCTTTCAAAAGAAATCATATTTAGGATTTTTAATCCCGAAAAAATTAATCGACTCTGAACCTGCAATTTTGGGTCTACGATGCAAGACAGGAGTAGCATTGATTAACTGATTAGATTACATTATGACAACCAACTTTTACTCGAAGGGTACAAAAATGGTTTAATAATAACTTGGTTTCATATTAAAGAGAACAAGTTCAGTCTTGCGACATAGTTTCCTGCAAGTAGTCAATCATGAGAACTTTTGCGCCCCCAAAAAACTGAACCCACCACCTTTTCAGCTGATGGAAAGAATTTCGCCTCGTGAGGTCCACTGTTTAGACTGTTTTGTTTCCGGTGTGCAGTAATGCATCCTCATTTCGTCCAAATCACAAAACGCCGTAAAAATCACAAAACGCCGTAAAAAATCAGTTGGATTGTTCTTAAACATTTCCTTCAATGTTCGTATTCGATATTGTTTTTTGCTCTGGAATAAGCAGAACGCGACATCCACATTGCCTCAAAAATTGTATGCGCAAAATGAACTAAAGTCGATGCTATACATTGTTTTATGGCAATAAAATGATTCTTCTGTGAATTCGTTGCTTCTAATTATTGCGCAAGATGCTTATATGCGATTGCCAGAAATGCTTGTGAATGCAGCGGATAAAAGAAATGAATACAATAGGAACGATGGCTTCCAGAATAACAATATTTAAAGTGAGAAAAAAAATCCTCCCCGGCGGGGAATCGAACCCCGGTCTCCCGCGTGACAGGCGGGGATACTGACCACTATACTACCGAGGATTGCGAGTAGTGAGTGAAATAGTTTATGATTCCAGCCAAGATCGTACTACTTGGTGTCATTACAACTCTATTTTCAATTTTGTACAATATTCCTTTGAAGATTACCAAACAATTCTATTGACCATAACCATCAGGGACAAATGTATAAGAAAGAATAAATTACTACATTTCAAAAGAAGGAAAATGTGTAGAATAATAACCGGTTTAGATCGAAAACTGTTTTTTAAACAATTTAAAAGCGCGCACACACACACACACACACACACACACACACACATATTTTGGCTTGATTAATGCGTAATGCATATGTGGAATAGTTTCATTGATGTCACTTCCGATTCCCGCCTGTGAAATATTTCCAATTTGAGACCTGTTCAGTTACGCCTACTGCAAAATGGAGCTGACACACGATGATTTTTTTTTTTCAGTCATCTAAAAATTGTTTTTAGGGGGCATCCTTACAGCGTTTGAATTGTATGTATAGAGAGTACTTTAAATGGGCTTGAAGAAGGGAATTGATAGCACAATGAATAGTGACATGTGTAATTATAATACTAGATGTAAGGATAACTTCCATAGCAATACATGTACATTTTAAATCGACTTTTAAAGATCCAGTAATAATAGGGTTGATACTGTAAAATAAATTACCAACACCAATTAAGGCGCATATAGGAAATAAATTTAAATGTGAGTTAAAAATATACATAGGTGTGTATATAGTTTAGATGAATTATAAATATTAATGCAATAAGTGACTATGTACTTTGTAAATCATTTGTATTCTGTGAATAATTTTTGGCAATGTCAGATTCTATTGACAATAATTTATTTTTTATTATTATTATTATTATTATTATTATTATTTTATCGTCTCAACAAATCTTATTCTGAGGCCTATGGAGAGTTTGTTGTTCCCTATATTACAGCTAGAAGATGGTTTAAGGGGAGTACTAAAGGGAAAAGGGGGGTAAAAATCATGATTCAAGTCATGCGAAATATTACTGTAATTTATAGGTTTTCTTGCCTTCTGTGATATCTTTAATTAAAGTTTGACATTAGGCTAGGCCCAAGTTCGTTCTCTCTATATGGACAATTTTCGTAAAATTGTGCTTTTAATTCCATCACAAAAACATTTTTAGTTTCGAAAATATTTTTCTTGCATTCATGTAGTTCTTCTAAATAATAAGTTTTTATTTAAATCATTTTTAAAACAATTACATTTTATACTGAAATATCGGTTTTAAAATGAAAACCTTAATTTTTAATCAAACCTTTTTATGCGAGAGGCCTTTGGAATGGATTTACAATAGTAGTGTTTTACAAATACCGCACAGTTTATGGGCTCGTCCATTTGTAGGACGATGGACTGATACTAGTACGCCATGCAGACGCTACATAGCGGTGTAAGCATAGTGTGTTGGGAAAGGACAGTGTTCTTTTGTTGTCAAGTAGAGAAAGACGTGAACAAGATAGAAGACGACTATCATGGACAAAGATGGACTTCGTGGTTTATGTGGAATGAAAGCATGAAAACTCCAGATATGCATAGACGTTTAACTGCGGTGTGTGGTTAAGAAGCTCTTGTACAGAAGCCCTTTTTATAACTGGATCAATGGATTCGCCTATGGCAGGAATTCTGTGCACAAGAATATGAGTACTAGCCATCCATATACATTGGGATCTTCCAGAAATGATGAGGTTGTGTCTGAATTGATTATTGCTGATAGGCGCATACTTTGATGCACTGGAATGCCAGACAGGCCTTGACCGTGTTACCCTATGCACGACGATTTGAATATGAAAAAGGTGTGCACCCGTTGTGTCCCACGGAAGTTCACTCAGATAGAAGGACAAGGGGCAGTCGACTACTGGAAATGCATAATGAAGATCCAGAATTTTTGGAGAAGCTGTGAATGTAAGCAATGGAACTATTTAGGGAGTTGCCGAAATTTCGTACCATCTGCGATCACCGCCTTTTGAGACACCTCAGGCGTACTGCTAACGGACTGGCTTCCTCAAGGAACGACTATCAACAGCGAGACCCTTACGCAGCTTAGACGCAGGTTTCAGCAACGGCAAAAGGGAAAGTTGTTGATAGGAGTGTACCTGCAACATGACAATGCTCGGTCCCACACCAGCAAACTTGCCATCGCCGGGGTTCATTGTTGTGCTTCACCGGATGTCGCTTCGTTTGATTACACCTTATTTGATAACCTAAAGTACTCTGTGAGGCAACAACGAGGAAATTCTCGCAGCTTCCACGAGCGATGGTGTAGCACCCCCAAACAATGGTTTCGCGACGCCATGATCAGTTTCCAGCAAGTAGGCATTGACTTAGTGGGGAGTATATTGAGAGGTCCCAAATGCACTCAACTATGTTGCCCCTCGAACTTATTAAAAACTGAATGGGACCCCTATAACATCGCGACCCACTAGTTGAGAAATTCTGGGCTATGTCGTTATAACTTCTAGAATTGTGAGATTTAAATTCTAATATTTATGCAGAAGGCTCCTGCTTCACTTTATCATCCAATTAAAACGTTGGGAATCGCATCGAAATTTCCCAAAATGTTAACTACACGATCACTAGAACCTTTATCGATTTTGCGGCTTGGCAACCACATTTACTGCTCCATTCTTTTGCTAAGAAGTTTCTCTCTCTACAAACTTAACTTTGAATAAATCTTGCTATATTGGACCGTGACAAAAAACCAACAACACCGCAAGTCGCACAAGCAAATGGTCAGCCCGCAATACGTCCGGTGCATGACAAGAGAAAGCAGAGTTTAGGGAGGTTTATTTTCTTGGTAAGTTGGCACAAGTATGTCACTATCCCGGCTGTACTTTCTCACAGGCGGACATAGAGCCAAGTCTAATGTTTTTTTGCTCACATTTTACATCGTTTGAAGAAGACGACGACGCAGCTCAGAAGAAATTTCGAAATAAATGAACTGTTCAGGTAGGGTCAAATTACAATAACTTCTGAAGTCATATGTAACATTTTCATTTCTGTGTTCATGTTTCATTAAAGGCATAGAATTAAAGATTTACGTCTTCTTTTTACTGTTTAATGTGCCACGTTGAAACTGTGGCACTTTCTTTCACTTTTAAAAACATTATAATTTTTATTTGAAATGAATAGATACAATTACTGTCGGGGTATAATAAAAACGAGATTTATTTTATATCAATTACTGATTTACGATAACCGCAAGTTCTGTAATAGACCGCAGTAGAGCCTTTTCCAGTCTTAAATACCACTCTTAGTAACTATTTTGTTCACTCAACCATTTTTCGTTGCATTTAATTTCTTATAAAGTTATACGCATGCCAAGAACGTTTTATCATCCTATATATCTGTTCAGTTACCAGTAGGAACTGAACAGTTCCTTTAGAAATAAGATATAAGCCTACTCCTGACGCAAGCTATGTCAGAGGGAGGGGTTAGAGTTGATGCTGCAATACAGAAACCTGCATTTGTTTACACCAGAACGCCAGCAAGAGTTCAGGTTCAACTGTATTGAATGGTTGATGCTAAGGCAACTTCACGTCCATGGTAGCACATGTGCAATCATTAGTTATGATCAGAGTGCGGAAGTTAGGTAAACTACCTTTTCTATGTGGGTGGATTTATTTAAGAGTTAGATGGAAATGAACATGTTTCTGTATATTTGGGTTCAATAGGGCCAGTTTTTATTTTGCCTCGTTTGTCCATTTTGGCTTTGTAGCCTATTTTAAGGTTTAAAATAAAAACTTGTCCTACCGACCCCATGTACGGAAACAGTTCGTTACTATTTGATTCTTAAATATATCCACCCAGATAGAAAAGGCATATTGCCTAACTTCCGGGCTCGACTGATCACATGTTCCCCCTCCTGGAGTGCTGCACTCGATCGCAAGACGGAGACAGGCAGCGGTCGTGCGGAAACATTGTCCTCAATAATAATAATAATAATAATAATAATAATATGGGGCTGAAGAGGAAGGGGTTTTCGAAAATCATGGCAAATGGGCAACTCGGAGTGGAAGTATACCTGAAAAACTTTTGGGAATTAAAGCGAAATTTAAAAATAGCTCAAGTGACTGTAATTCTAAACGTTTTAAAGGAAACTTGGTATATATCATTAAAATAATCCATGAAAAACAGTTTTCGAAAATATGTAAAATCGGACTATTAGATGGGGGATTTACCTGAAACCCAAAATTTAAAAATCGCTCTAGTGGCATTAATATATGATTTTTCGCAACGAGCCTCCGCATAGTTCATTTAAATAGAATAATAAAAAATCGTTTCTGAAAATCAGGAAAATCGGGGCATTAGGGGAGGGATTTGCCTGCACCCCAAAATTTAAAAATCGCCCTAGTGGCATTAATGTATGGTTATTTTCGCAACGAAACTCCACATATGCCACTTAAATAGAATAAGAAAAATAGTTTCTGAAAATCAGGCAAATTGAGCCATTGGAAGTGGGAGAATTAATTGAAACCAAAAATTTAAAAAGAACTATCGAATATTAAAAAGCGCTGTAGCGTTTACTTTTCTCTATATTGTTATAAAATAAAATAATAAATCAATTCTGCATATGAACTGTATTTATAACGTTACATGTGTTTTAAATTTAACAAAAGCTTTAGTTTAATATGTATTTGAGAATTATATTTATATTTAAGAATGCTCTGTAATAACCTCCAGAAAACGTTATATTTTCAATACAATAACATTTAAATTAAATTTCAAAATCAATGAAAATCGAATGTTTTTTGTTATGTATATTTGTTAGTCCGTTGTAATTGTTTCTGAATAGTAACATGTTTTTATTTTATTGAAACATATGAATATCATCTTCTTAAATACACAGTGTAACTTGAAACTTCCTGTTATTTTTCTCTATTTTAGTGAATGTAAAGATAAGGGATAAGTTCATAAACATGGTTATATTTAAAAATGTTTTAAAATACCCACACAGTATAGCTTTGTCTATCAGTGGTCATACATTTCAATTAATTAATAGTATGCCATTTATTTATTTATTTTTGTGGCTGAATCTCAATAATAATAATAATAATAATAATAATAATAATAATAATAATAATAATAATAATAATGTTTTTTCTTTTGTAATACTTATAAATTGCAAGAATTCTACTTTTGTTCCCCTAATACCACACAGTAATGCCATAGTTTATTTCAGTTATTAATTAATAAGGCCTAATTTGGATTTTATATTGATTTTCATTAAAAGTTATACAATTCGGTGAGGAATTACGCAACTCCTGCGTGACGAACTTTTTCGTTTTAAGTTAATTGAATTTAAAGAAATTAGCACTATGAGACACCTCTTTATGATGAAAAAGTTGGGTGTGGTGTGGTTATCGCGGAACTGCGTTATCATTCCATTGGAAATGGGCTTGAGAATCATTTGGACGACAGGAAATGCTTACAGGCTGTTTTCAGGAAGATACCAAGATGAGTGAAAAAGTAACCTAAAAATTTGCTTTTATTCATAAAATATATACATTGGGACTGAAGATATTCTTAATTTTTCCACACAGTCACCATTACATTCAATGCAGGTGTGCCAGCGTTTCACTAATGCCAGGATTCCCGAGGAAAAGAATTCTCGTGACACCACACGTACATCGCGTCTTCCACCTCGTCGTCAGTGCGGAACTTTTTGCCGCCTAGTGGTCCAAAGACACGATAATCAGAAGGTACCAGGTTGTAAGATACATCAGTTGTGAGCAAACTTTGACGTTTCTACTAATTGCAGGTTTCAATTAGTTCTCAAGAAGATCACTGTATGAATCTCTGTTAACATTGCATCCTCAGGGCATGTCTGTTTAGAGTCCCACAATAGCGTGAGCATCACTTTACCAGCTGACACACCTGTACAAAACTTTTTTGGTTTTGGTAATGATGAATGCCGCCACCGTTGCTTGCTCGCTTGGTCTCTGGCTGGAAGATGTGGACTCAATGACTATACGCTTTAGAAAACCATCTCCTTCGGCTTCATGACGTCATAGCAGTGTTTCACAAACATTCACACGACGTTCTTTCATTTCAGAGGTGAGTTCTTTTGGTACCCATCTAGGGGAGACTTGGTACTGCAGAATGTCATTGATAATGTGCGCAGAGCTACATGACTGATCTTCAGTTCAACAGCCTCGTGTCACTTGTTCTACGATAGTGTGTGACTAATCGTAGTATGCGGTCGACCAGAGCGACTCACAGTTGACACTTCACTTTTAAACTTTTCTGTACCATTTTTTGACCTGTTGAAGTGACACACAGGAATCTCCATATGGCTTTTTCATTCTTCGATTATCTGTGTGTCTCGTCCTCACTACCCACATCGCTAGATATACGCTATTTTATATGTGTGGTACAACAGTACTGCATTATTCTGAGTTTTGATGCCTCAATTTAGGTTACTTTTTGACTCAGCCTTGTAGTATCATCTGCAACATCTTCAGTGTCAGCATATCGGAATGTAACCTTCTTTGAAGTTCAGTTTCATTTTCTGTTCGTCAAGATCGTCTTTCTTGCCTCATCTGCATTCTTACCATGCTGAAAGGGAATGTGTACTGCAACAAGCCACGGAATACGTGGAACTGCAACAAACTGAGTCTGTGACACAAGCATGCGTTGATGTTAATGGCAACACTAGGCTATGACATAATCATGCCTCCGACACACCGAGGTTTATCCATGTCAAATATTACCGAAACTTGTCCACAAGTTCGAAAGTTACAGAGGAAATTTTGGGACCGAGTACAACACCCAATATGTGTTTACAGGTTTATTTGTAAAATGATAGAATTCCACTCCTTCAGGAATCACACGTAAATAATCATATAAAATATCCCATTTTGCACAATTTACTTTATTAAATTATATTATTAGACACCTATTTTCCAAAAATTATGCTTCACGTCGTCACGGTTCAAAATTTACACCAAAACTTCAAAACACAAACACTTTGCAGTCTCTCGTTAGCATTTAAGATGCAGATTTTGGATGAAGACGAAATATCCTCAGCTTGCGTCCTTCCGCCAACACACAGGCAGCCTCATTAGTACCACCACCATAACCAGAAGAGGAGAACACTGTGATCAGTTTGCCCTTCTGCTGAACCTGAGAAAATGTGAGCATACAAAGAATCCAAATAACTAGAGATTTGTATTAGAGGTTTAACGTCGTACACACATATTTTAAAATATATGGTTGCTAATATACATACAGGAATAGGGGAGAGTTAAAATTATTTATTTCCACTTTTGCAGTTACTAGTATTAGTTACGGTGAAATGCATTTTATGCAATGTCGGTCCCGGTGTCTAATGGTACATATACTTGCCTCGTAGATTCAAGATTGCGGGTTCAATGGGATTTTTGGGGCGTAAAAACTTCTAAGTATGGCTTCCTTCAGAAGGAAAGTAAAGCTTTGGGTCCCGTGTCTGGATTTACAGCACGTAAAAGAACCTCAAGCCTGAAAGACGAGGCCTCATGGCAAAATTTATTGGCTATTTCACGCCCTGAATTGAATGGGACTCTGATGACTTGAGATGTTAAAAGGCTTCCGTAAATAAAACAAATCAACAGTCCTATTAAATCGTTTATGCTCATTGACTACTCACGCGCAACAAAATGGACGTGGGTTCGATACATAATGCTGAGCATGGAAATCGTGGCTTCTACTAGTTTCCAACGCTTCCTTCCCTTAAAAAAAAAAAAAAAAAAAAAAAAAAAAAAAATCCTTTCCCAATTTATCATTTCATCTGATGTATCATCAGTGTCCACCGCATGTGATGCCTCAGTAGTAAAAACGGGCGCTTCACAGACAGGGATGGCTGAAGTTGTTAAAGCACGTACTCGTGAGCGGATGGTCTGGGGTTCGATTTCTGTCAGAACCGTCCTTCTTGATCGAACTTTTTTTTTCCAAATTTTCCTCAGTCCTCCCATTCAAAAACCGCATTGCTCATTTTAATGTTGAATAAAAGAAATTTACTGTTATTATTGTGTGTATGCATTTATTAATTGCGATTGGACCTACACCTGCTGGCGTTGAAGAAAAATGAAAATACAATGATTATTTACAGCAAAATAATTAAAAAATAAAGCAATTAATTAAATTAATTCCAACCTAGAATTTAATAAATCAATCTCATTTAAATACATGTCAAATTAACTTTACACGTATTTACATACAATATATATAATTAAAGATTTCATTGTTTATTGCAGTGTGAAGGGGTAAAAGATGAAGAGATGGGAAGCGAAATGGGATAAATTACGGAAAGAAAGTATAGTATGTAGAACGTTGACTGATATGAGGACAAAGAGAAAAGTAAGGGAGAAATGGATTAGAATAGTTAAGAAGGATGAGAGAATTGAGGTATATTGATAAATTAGTTAGGGGAATTAGGGGAAATAATGGGGGTTTCATTATGCAGATAATCTGGGGTTGTATGTAACGAGGTATTGTGTAGGTACATGTTAATTTATTAATATTATAATGTAGATTAAGTATGTTGATTTGTTAAATATTCATAAATGTTTATTATAAAATTATAAATAATAGTGGTTGGTTCCTTTGTGTTTAAATACATTTATAAATATTGTTAGTAGCCGAACCTGAGTCTTCAGAAAAGTCGAAGACTAAATTAATTGAAAAAGTTTAACTGTTTATGTAGAAATATTATTGGAAATAAATCAATTCAAATGTAATTAAACACATTTCACCAAACTAATAACATGTCAATTTAGTTAAACGACTCACTACAATAATGAGTTCATGTCAACTTAATTTCACACAATTAAATTCATTGAATACAATTCATGTAATTAAGAACATGTCGATATAGTTAAATACACACCAGTCTAGTTATACACGGCAAACTAATTAAATACGTCAACACAGTTTTACAGATATTAACTTAATTAAATATATTTATAAAATGATTAACTTTATCAAAAATAATGCAGAATATTTAGGCTTAAATGCTTATCAGCTTGAATACTGATTTAAATAAGTTATTATACTCTTCCATAAAAAGTTATGTTCATATATTATCTTTATTAATTTCCCAAATTAGGAAGAAGTTTATTTATATATTTATAACGTGATGATCGAACCCAATTCATATTTCATAAAGCAAGTGCCACTGTTCCAATGAGAATTAATAATATCATCAAAATAAAACTATTTTTCTTATTTTATCTCAATGGAATATGCCGAGTTTCATTGAGAAAAAGCAAAATTGCGGCCTCTAGAGCAATTTTTAAAGCTTCGCTTTAGGTTAATCCCCACCACCAATGGTCAATTATTCTGGTAAACTATGAATTGTTTGTTAACTGATTGTTATATGTCAAGTTTCATTGAGAAAAAACAAAAATTGTTACCGCTAGAGTTTTAAGACACGCACACAACACATACAAAATTTTTTGTCATTTTCGGTGCCTAGAAAGAAGGATCGATGGAAGCTTAAAGAAACTTTAAAAAAAAAAAATCTCTTGGGTAGAACCACAACAGTTACTACATTCCTTCGAATTCGTTAAAAGAGAGAAAAGATAAATGTCTCTAATTATAGACCCATGCTATTGCTGGTACATTTTCTATGGTGTTCGAGTAAGTAATGTGCAATAGGTTTTACCATTATCTTGAAAGTAACAATATTCTACTTAACGAGGTTAGGCCATATGTTTTCGGCCTCGCCGACAAGGAGTATCACCTGACAAAATGTTTATCTGGTTTCATACTTATCTGTTAAGCAAATAATTGCAGCTGTAACTTTCACTCCGCTGTGTTCAGTTGTTCAGATATAGTTGCATTAAGAAAGCTATATGTAGAAGATTGTGACATGTTCAAAATGGAGTATAGAGCTCTTATTAAGTTCTTCACAAAAGAAGCATTTACTTCAAATGAAATTAAACAACGATTGGACGGTGTATATGTGAAAGCATCCCCTTCATATTCTACTGTAAAAGAATAGGCCAATTTTTTCGAATGGTTTGAGAAAGCATTGAAGTCGAAGAGCCTGCAGGTCGGCCCTTGGAAGTACTCACTTCTGAACACATCGATCGCTCTTGTGGAAGGAGAAATTATGGAAGACCGGTGACTCAAAGTTACAGAAATAACAACAAGGTTGGGCGTTTCTACAGCAAAAGTCCTTCGAATTATTTGAACATTTAAACATGAATAAGGTTAATGCAAGATGGGTGCCTAGACTTCTTTTCTCAGTCCAAAAGCAGCAACGAGTCATCTGTTGTAAGGCATTTTTTGAGCTCTACTGTGGCAACGAGAAAGAAGTTCTGCAACCATTGTTACAGGAGATGAAACTATGGACCTCTACTATGATCCCTTGTCCAAAAGAGAATCAATGGAGTGGCGTAAACCTGGCGAAACACCGCCTCTAATGGCCAAGGTCACTCAGTCAACCAAGAAGATCTTGGCCACAATCTTTTAGGACTGTGAAGGAATACTCTTCCTTGACTTCAACGAGAGGAGCACCACAGTAAATGGGGAATACTATGGTGGGATATTGCACAGACTACGTGCTTCCATCAAAGAGAAAAGGCGAGCAAAGCTGAGTGGTGGTGTGCGCCTTCTTCACGACAACGCGCCTGTGCACAGAGCTCGTCTTGCAAAGGAAGCTGTGAAGAAATGTGGCTTCAGGGAGATCAGCATTCCACCCTACAGTCTAGATCTAGCTCCCAATGACTATTTCTTCCTCTCAAAACTGAAGAAGGGCCTTTAAGGAAGGAAATTTAAGTGTTTTTTTTTTAGTAGTGTTTAACGTCCATTTTTACTACTGAGGTACCACAGGCGGTGGATACTGATGATACATAAAATGAAATGACATATTGTGAAAGGATTTTTTAAGGAAGGAAGCGTTCCAGGCCTAAGTTTAGGTACCTTCCCGGCATTTCCCGTTTATGAAGACTGAGAAAAACCTGAAAAAAAACCCAAGTCAGGGAGGATGGTCCTGGCGAGATTCGAACCCCAGACCTCCCGCTTACGAGTCCGTGCCTTAACGACCTCGGTTACCCGTGGCGGTAAATTTAAGTGTGACAAAGAAGTGATGGATACTATTTAGGCTCATTTTGCAGACAAGACAGTGACTCTTTTTGGGGGGGAGGGGGGAGTGAAATGTTAATTCAAATATGTCAGAAGTATATTGCAATAAGGGATAACTATATTGAAAAATGAAATACGTTTTTGTCTTTATCATACGTAGAAAATACCTCCTAATGATCAGTTTGGTTTTAAGAAAGGAATTTCAACGGAAAATGCAATCTTTAAACTCATTCATGAAATTTGAACTGCATTCAACGAATAAGCACATAGAGGAGGAATATTTTGTGATGCAGAAAAGATTTTGATTGTGTCAATCATTAAATCCTGATAGATAAATTAACTTTCTTTGGAATAAAAAAAAAAAACATTATTTGAAAATCTACCTTGACAAAAGGAAACAAAAAGTAAAGATAAATTCCCCTTTAAAAAAATTTGCATCAGAGTGGGGAATAATTAAACATGGGGTACCTCGTGGATCTATCTGGGCCCATTCTTCATGAAATTGTAATAGATAAATTGCCATTCTTTGGGGGGGGGGGAAAGTAGTGTTTGAAATGGTTTGTCTTGTCTTGACAAAAGGAAACAAATAGTATAGATAAATTGTCTCTTGTAAAAATAAAAACAAAGCATCAAATTGAAGAATAATTAAACAGTGCCTCAAGGATTTGTTTGGAACATCTTCTTTTTCTGTTTAAATGATCTCCCCCTATCTATCCAAGGAGATAGGTAATACTGTCCTATTTGCAGATGATATAAACATACTGACAAATGGAAATATCCTTAATGATTGTGTCACTAAATTAAGTCTAGTTCTGAGTTCCTTGTGTGTTTGCTCAAAGCAAACAAGTTATCTCTAAATCTAGATTGAGCAAACATTATGAAGTTCGTCACTTACACATCTCTAGATTCCCTATCTTGGATAGGAAATGCTAACAGTGTACTTCTACAAACTAAAGATATTAAATTCCTTTGAATTGATAACCATCTGAATTGAAAAGATCACATAAATTTAATCATACCCAAACTTAGTAGTGCATGCTATGCTACATGCACATTATTAACTGTGGATTCAATTAAGATATTAAAATTAGTTTACTCTGCATATTTCAACTCAAATGAAATATATTCATAACTTGGGGAACCTCGGTTAAAAGTAAACGTGCCTTCCTATTACAGAAAAAAGATCATATGAATAATCCCTGGTACATATAGCAGACATTCATGCATTAACCTCTTTAAACAATTAGAAACTTTAATTCTTCTATATGAATATATATTATTCTTGATAAACTTTTATATAAGAAATAAAAAAAAATTGTACAAAGCCAAAATATTCATGACAAAAATACTAAACAAAAGCAAATCTACACAGACTGCTTTCAATACTTTCATACCATCAAAAAGAAGTTTATTATGAATGAACTTCAATACAAAACGCTCTTCCCCCTAACCTAAAAGTCTTGATAAACAATCGTAAATCCTCCAAATCTGCTCTTAAAATTCCTGTGTAAAAAGGCCTATTATTGTGTAAAGGAATATATGAGCGACAGTACATTATCTATACTTATTCCAAAACACTGTAGTGATTTTATATCAATATATATATATATATATATATATATATATATATATATATATAAATTTATGTGACTATTTTGTTTTGTCTATTTCTACTTTTCTAGTTCTTGTTATGGCTAAATTGTTCTAGGAGTTACATTAATTTTCATTTTTACTGTTAACATATATATATATATATATATATATGTGAGTTACATTAATTTTCATTTTTACTGTTAACATGTATATATATAACATGTATAACATATATACATGTTAACAGTAAAAATGAAAATTAATGTAACTATATATATACACTGTTTTTTTTAGTAAATGGTGAATATTTACTATTGTATTCATTATAAATGACAAATTCGGTGTTCGCATGTTTGTATGATGACTCGTGGAAAACTGAAGGAACTGAACAGAATAACGTTGGTATATTTGTCCACATACCAAGGGAACAGGGTGGGGAAAAAAATGTTGGTATGCTTGGAGTGAAATAAAAACAATATTGAGTGGAAGTGTGAGTGGAAGCCTGGAAGGTAAGGAACACGTGTTTAACGCTTGTTAAGTAGCACGTTGAAAATTGAATACTATACAGTCAAAAGAGAGAAGATGAAAGTAAAAACTATTAGTCGAAATCCTGATTATTATCTTCGAGAAACTAAAAGAGACATTCATAAAATACAAAGAAATTACGACCCATCTCTTCATCCCTTCGAAGCAGCTCGTGAATACACAAGAGCACTAAATGCAGTAAAACTGGAGCGAGTGTTCGCTAAACCTTTTATATGCAACTTAAGTGGATTTAGTGATGGCGTATCATGTATGGGGAAACATCCCGAACGTTTATCGTTGTTGGTAGCAGGTGCTTATGATGGAGAAGTTAGGTTATTTGATTTGCCAAGGCAAAAATGTACGCGAAACTTCCAAGCACATAATGGTTATATGAGAGGCGTAACATTCCTTCCTGATGGAAACCATTTCGTTACTGTTGGAGACGACAAAAATATAAAGATGTGGAAAAGTGACCCACCAGATTGGGGAGAAGCTGAAGAGCCTGTAAACACTTACATAAGCAAGACAGTTCTAATGGGTGTCAGCCATCATCAGAAACGAAATATGTTTGCAACTTGTGGAGAAGTTTGCCAACTGTGGGAAGCAGAAAGAAGTGAGCCAATTAAGTCATTTAAATGGGGCATAGACAGTCTGCATGATGTAAGTTTCAATCCCATTGAAACACATATTTTGGCTACTTGTGCAAGTGATCGTAGTATAATTCTGTATGATACCAGAGACACTGGGCCTATTAGGAAGCTAATTATGACAATGCGAAGTAACAAACTAAGTTGGAATCCAATGGAAGCTTATATATTCACTTGTGCTAACGAGGACTATAATCTCTACACATTTGATGTTCGTAGGCTGAAGGAACCCCTTCAAGTGCACATGGATCATGTATCTGCCGTAACGGCTGTGG
The DNA here is from genome assembly GCA_030762175.1 of Metallyticus violacea. Taxonomy (NCBI): domain Eukaryota; kingdom Metazoa; phylum Arthropoda; class Insecta; order Mantodea; family Metallyticidae; genus Metallyticus; species Metallyticus violacea. The sequence goes on from CM060830.1 coordinate 15,245,416, forward strand.
ACTATGCACCTACTGGTAAGGAGTTTGTTAGTGGTGGTTATGATAAATCTGTAAGAATTTTTACACCTTTCAAGTGTCATTCTCGTGATGTTTATCACACAAAACGAATGCAGCGTTTAACATGTGTTTTGTGGTCTTTGGATAACAAATATATTCTATGTGGCTCAGATGAGATGAATATTCGCATGTGGAAAGCAAAATCTTCAGAAAAATTGGGTGTCTTGAAGCCTAGAGAGAAAGCTGCTTTAAATTACAGTGAAGCACTTAAAGAGAAGTTTGCATGTCATCCTCAAATTAGGCGAATAGCTCGCCATAGACATGTTCCCAGACATATTTATCATGCCCAAAATGAATTACGAACCATCAAGTTGAAGGTGAAACGTAAAGAAGCAAATAGAATTGCACATTCGAAACCTGGATCTGTACCCATTGTTTCTGACCGCAAGAAGGCCATTGTTGAGGAACAAAGCTGAGCAGTATCTTCAGAAGATATTTTAAGGATCATAAAACTTTATACAGCTTATGTCAACTTGAAGAAAGTAAACTGAATATCTGTTTCCACAATTTTGAACATTAGTTATATTGCTATAAAATATTTCAAATAATGTAAGGATTAATTTATATAGTTTCAGGAAAAGATGCATTATGTAGGGTTTGTTTGTGTTCTGTGATTGGTTTGCACTAATAATGGTCTGTTGAACTATGTTGTGGTGCATTGAAGGATATATTGCCAAAATACCAGTGAAGTGAAAAGTGTAAAGATTAGAGAAGGAAAGTGCATTAGCAGTAGTAGGGAAATACGATTTAAAGCTCATAAAAGGAATAGTAATTTCATGAAAATGGACATTCATACAGGAAACTACCTTAAAATGATTTTTGTGATAAATAAATATGTGAGCAGAATAGCAAAGAATGGGATAATTATTCCAAATTGTTTATCCAGCACTTAGGTTCTTGTTGCACTCACTTATTTAATTTATGACTGGTTGCTTATGATTTCTGCTGCTAGATGGCAATACTAGATTCTGGCTTAAGGAGATTTGCCAACATTTACACGATTTACCCAATGACATAGTAGCACACAATCTGCTATCGATTTATATTTACGAAAAGGAGCAAATCACTGCATCCATTGCTTTTAGGTTTCACCCGAGGCTATGTTAAGGTTGTGTGTGTGTGTATATATATATATATATATCAATTAATTGTGAATTCCATTTTTTTCCAGCTGTCCAATTGAAATGCAGTTATGTTGCCCATTCTCATACCCCTCACACTGGAGGGGATGCAATTGTCACTAATAGAAGCCTGTGGCTATATAAATAATGCACAGCCTCAGTGGGCAGATGGGGGAGGTTAATAGCTAGTGATCCAGCAGCACATTTATAGCTATGAGATATGCTGTTTTTACCTTTCTGGCTGCAATATGTTCCTTATTACATACTGAATTTTTCAGATATGTTTCAACTTTATTTTACCATGCATTCTCTTATCACCTGAATTGTGGCATATTTACTGGAAGAACTAACAGAAATGTAACCTTTGCAAAAGCAGCATTTGTGCTGGATAAACTAATCGGAATCTTACCAGAAATCACAGTGATTATATTACTTTTGGGGGGGATATGATCTTTGTAATATCTATGAGGTTGAGCTAGCTTAACAGAAATCTAACAATATATTTGTTAATATAAAGAAGTTTATACAACTTAATCCTTATAGTTTAGAATTAATGTCCATTAGCAGATACATTTAAACTTGAATATAGGCCTGCATTGCAACAGCAAGTTTAAACTTACCTAAAATAACAGGAGAGTGAGTGGAGTCTTATTATAGCATGATGTTAACTGTTTATAGGCATTATTAATATAACAAAATTCCACACTGGCATGTTCATGTGCAACTTCCTTTTTCTTGACCAAAGCGGTTCTATGCATCTTTAAAGTTTGTTGTTTAGTTTTCAGAGTTGTCAGTTATATAATTTTACTAAACCATTGTGGCGCAATGGTAACAGAATTATAGATATAGACATAAAAGCATTGTTAAGTTCACTCATTAACTTTAAACTAACTTATGGATTACATTTTGGGATTGTAATTGAACATGTGCTAAAATCTTAAATTTAAAACACAAAGTTAAAAAGTTAAATTTAAGTTTTAGGAGGATCCTTGTAAATCAAATATTTACTTAAGTTAGGTTTTGTTTAGCTAGGTGTTTTTTTAAAGAAATTTTCTGTAATTCAGCTTTGTCCCTTATCTCTACTTCTGTGCAGTGCTATTTATGCATTTTATTGGACAATTGGAAAGTGTATATTAACTTTGTATAATATCTCTTGGACTGTGCCTAAAAGGAAACATTTGGATCTGAATGGCCATGACTAGTTTTGTTCATTTTAGTACACTTCTTGCTCTTGGTACAACCATGATGTCAGCACACTATGCCAGCATTTTCTTCCCAGTGCAATTTCAGCCATAAAAGTTTATGCGCTTTTTGGGATGTGTGAATGGGTTACTAGCCTTTAATGGAGTACATCATCTACTAGTGTTTTTACTCATTCTTCTGTTATTTTAGATAAGTATGAAACTTTTATTTCTGATTCTTACCCATATTCAAGTTTTACTGTATATCATCTGGAAGCAGGAATAGAATACTAGCAGAAATACATTTTTATCCATTATGTTTGTCATGGTTTATGTCAGCAATATTTTTTGTAAGTGTACTAAGATGGTGACAAAAGTTCTGGTAGGCCCAATAAATCCACATAAACTTACTTTCATTAGGGTCTGAAATGTCAACATAGACAATATTTTTGCCAATAAATATTTGAGTGAATATTTGAATGTTTTTTTGTAAGATTCACGAATCATGTTTGAGAGGATTGTACTGCCTATATGTGTGATGAGGAAACTATTTGTAATCATAAATTGTGCTCCAAAATATTTCTGGTGATTATTTAGAAGAGCAACATCATGGAAATCCCACAAAATATTTTTCCAAATAACCAAATTTATATCACTTTCAGATTGAATTAATGCCACAGTTTTGAGAAAACTACTTTTTTAGAGAGAACTAATTTAAAACTTGTCTTAAAGGTATAAAATGTAAACAATTTATAAATTACCTGAATACTTCTAAAGAGCAAATGACCAAATTTCACTCATTTTAAGGATGTGGCTGTCTGCAGTAAGCTCCACACTGTCATCATTGCACATGCAAATGATATCAACCGCCCTTAAATGAAATACCAGTCCATAGTTCTTGAACTAAGTTCCTGCAGAATTTCCTGGCAAGATACCATCGGAACACAAATTGAGCAACATGCAAACTTTAGCTCCACAGAAACTCACTGGCCACTGACAAAATATGAAAAAAGCAAGGGTGATTAGGAATCAAATCTATCACCATCCATAAAATAATTGTGGGTCTCATTGTTAAACTCAGCTCTAGTTAGAAAACAAATTACCAACTCCTTTTTTTTTAAATAGTGTTTAATGTCTGTTTTTACTACTGAGGCATCACAGGCAATGGACACTGATGTCCATACTTGCCTCCTAAACCCAAGATCATGTGTTCGATCCCGGCCAGGATCAATGGATTTTTTATACATAAAAATCTTAAGAATGGCATCCTTTGGAAGGGAAATTAAGCTGTTGGTCCTGTGTCGTAGCTTTATGACACTAAAACGAGAGGCCTCTGAGCAAAATTTTTCAGCTGTTTCACGCCCTGATTTGAATGGGATGCTGATGACCTGAGATGTTAAAGAGCATCCTTAAATAACAAATCAAAAATAAAAGGACACTGATGATGCATGAAATGAAATGATAAATTGGGAAAGGACACCAGCATAAACTACAAAACCCTTAACACTGTCAACTATGACTGACATAAACAAATGTTGAAATTCAGTACTACAAAACAACATTTTTTCACCCTAAATTTCAATTGCCAAAAATTTAACAAGATATTAAATGACTCATCAAAAATGTACAACTATCTATATTATAAAGATTTTTTAAAGTAAGTACCATAGCTCTTCTAAATAATTATACCATTTTTTCATTAAAATCATGAAGTATGGCAAATTAAAAAAATGTGAAAATGAGAAATTGTATAAAATTGTGCTATTTTAATGGGTGAAATGATGGATTAATATTAATGCAAAATTGGAGAATACATAACTGTTCTCATGTCAATGAAAGATGCAGTACCGCCTGTGGTGCCTCAGTAGTAAAAACGGGCGTTAAACACTACTCAAAAAAAAAAAAGATGCAGTGTAGAAGTTTCTGGCCTAAGCATATTATTTTTTAATGCAATCTCCTTTTACTTCAATGTATTTCTTGCATATCTGAATTAGCATTTTAGTCCTCCTATAAATGATAGTCTGAAGCTCTGTCTGTAAAATAGCATTCTTCAACTCATTGTTTGTGAATCTACATCCTCTAGATCAAATACTAGTCTGGGGCAGGTTCTGGGCAGTACAATGGATGATCCAGCTCCTGGAAGATACATGGCCTCACAGCAGGCATGTGGTGCTGGTGCATTATCATGCAGCTCACTCCTTGACTGAGCATTTTCACCTCATTTCCTTGATGGCACTGCACAATTGATGCAGTAGCTCAGCATAGTACATCCCAATCACCATTGTGTTCCTTTCTTATAAATTTATCATCAGAATTCCCCTGCAGGCCCAAAAAATGTGTTGCCATGATCTTTGTGGACAGTGTGACCTTGGCCTTTCTATGGAGTACTTCATCCTTATGCCACTCCATTGATTCTCTTTTTGATGCAGGATCATAGTTAAGTCCCCTGTAATTATGGATTTCAATACTGCCTTATTACCAGAGCAAAGGCTTAGAAACTTTTGATAACATTGTACACACAGTTCCATTTGAATTACTGAAAGAATATGGTGCATCAACTTGTACTGATTTGTGTGTGTATATGCAAATATTGATGAAGGATGCAAAGCGTAATTGCTTCAGAAATCTAACTGTGCAGCTATTTCTTTTGTCTTGAGATTCCTTCCATTTCAGAACTTGCTGCTCGACAAGGGAAATGTTTTTGGTGAGCTTATTCAAAGGTTTACACTCGCGTGGTTATTTTCAAGACTCAAACAAAATAATTTTCATCACTCCACAGTGGAATATGAAGAGGAAACTTCCCAATACACACTGTCAAGGCATTTTATATCACTGGGCGAAAGTCTCTCTGCAGTTAAAAATTGAATTACTACTGTGTATTCAATTTTGAACATCATTCTGTTATGCAATGCATCTTATTTAAATGAGCTTCTGCAAGCACATTAATGGGATGGAGAAATGCTGTGATTACGTGAGTCAAATAGCAAGAATGAATCTGGCCTTCTATGTGAGGCTGGAAACTTACAGATTACATCTAGTACACTGAATCTGCTAGAAGTTGTTGTAATTTTATAAGTTAGGTAACTGCATAATGACACTTCATGCAGCTTAAAAATGAATTAAAAAGCAGGTGATGGACATTTTAGTTGTACAAGTTAATACTGGTTTTATTAATTATGCTGTGATACCTGTAATTATTTGCTGAAAAATAATCGGTGGTAGTAGTATTTATTCATAGCTCTTTTTTTCTTGCATAGTTGGTCCCAAATTCCTGCAGAGCAAACATGAGTGTTGTTCAGAGTACAAGTTGTGATACTTAGAAACCATAAACTAAATTGTGGTTAGGGTGATCATATTTATGAATTGAAAAGCCAAACACTTCATGATTATGAATGTTTATAACAAAGGCATTTGTATTAAAGTAGCTCTTTGTAACCAAATTTTTTTGGTAAAAACAAGGGACATTTTTTCAATTCAAAAAACAGTGATTTGTGACATTAACCTTTATATGAGATAAATCATGTATGCATAGAGCAGGATCAATGCTCTTATATATCACTCCTACATTTCTTGACAAATTCTGTATCTTTGGACATAAATTAATAAATCTTGTACCTGAGAAAGTGTAGTCGTATATTCTTTCCAGTGTTCCAAATGCCTGCATGTTTTTTTCCTTAATCCACTGGACATTCATGTAGCAAAATATCCATTCAACATTTGCATTGTTATTCTGCATTGCAAAAACACACCTACAAATTTTTGTATAGTTCATAGTATTTTAGCAGCCAGAAATTACTGTATGCTAGCAGTGCATATAAGCTTAAAAACATACAAATGTGTTTGTTAATGATATGAGAAGAATCGTGAACAATTTTACTTCTAGAAATAGTTTTTGGAATTCAAAAAAACTGGGACATGATATCTGATCACATAAAATTGTGGTGATATAATACAGTATTTTAAACATGGTGATAATACGGTATTTTATACGTCATGGTATACTTAGATTCACCTGGAAATAAGCTTGTATTTAATAAGGAAACATGTACTCATTGTGGAATGAATTATTAAAAATGTGCCAAAAGAATAAGGATAAGTGCGCATTTTATAAATTTGGTTGTTGGAAATGTTTTGTTTTTGGACATAACTTTGATGAAAGCTTTATGCTTTGTTGCTTCATTTTTGTTCCCATTAACCTTGCCAGGAGGTTTTGCACAAAAAATTGAAAATTATTTCAATAACTGTTGTGGATTAGTATTCCATTTTGGGGAAAGGTTTTGTTGACATGTGTGCAGATTGGAGGGACCAGGGTTGTATAGAATGCAAGATTTTATTTAGTTGAACGTCTTCTTCACTCACTGTTAGGACACCACAGTTTTCTAACACATTACCGGCTTGCTAGTATCAGGAAACTATAGAGATTTTCAAACACATCACCCAATTTTAACAAGAAGGAAAAAGGCCTCTTTAATAAAATTTGATATCCCATCCCCCAAAGTACTCTTAACAGAACAAACCAATCTGAAAAACCATTACTTCTACCTCCTAACTGATTCAGCTGGTAGAGCGGTGGACTGTAATGGATTCCTAAATCCATAAGCACAAATACAGCCAACCTATCAAGGATAATCAATACAGCGACCAATCAGATGTCACCCAATTGAGCACTCCTTTCCCAATAAAAACAGCAACATAACCCACTTGACACAGTTGCTGCTGAACAGCCAGAAGAGTACTGCCGAAACCACTGAAGATATAAACCAATGTCACTAATGAAATGTCGGGAAGAGAGAAGAGTTCCATTTGACCACAGCCACGAACCCTGAAAGCTTTAGCTTATAAATTTGTCTCATTACACTACTTTCCACTTAAGAAGGCTTTTACATAGTACGAACAATTGCACCTTTATCCATCTACTCTACTCCTTTTGCATTAATACAATGCAAACTAGGATGTAAGTGCAATGAATCAAGATTCAGAACATCATTTTAGTAGTAGTGCATTTTTAGCAACACAACAAATAAGAGGGCATTTGGAAATGATTTACAATAGTTTTTTTTTCTACCTTATTTATTATGTAACATGTTTGAATACACTTGGGATCGCTCAATATACTCCACACCAATGTCAATACACTATTACCATTTTCCTGATAACTTCATTATGATATTGTGAAACTACTAATTGGAAGAACTATGCCGCAACCACTCATGGACAGCTGCCTGAATTTCTTTGTCAAAATTTCATTTCACAGCAAGTCTTTAAATTATTGAATAAGACATAATCAGACAGGGCAAGATCTGGTGAATATGGTGGGTGCAGCGCAACAACCCCATTGATGCCAACTTGGTGGTCATAGTGTTGCTAATGTCACATTGCAGGAATACTCCTGTTGCAACTTCCCCTTTCACTGTTACTGAATCTGCATCTAAGCTTTGTAAGGATCTTGCAGTACACCTTCCTGTTGACAATCGTTCCCTGAGGAAGCCAGTCCATTAGCAGCATGCCTCAAGTGTCCCAAAAGACAGTGATCACATGCCCACAGATGGAGCAGCACAAAATTTCTTTGGCTTGGGATTTCCTGGATGTTTTTCTTGCATAAATGGACTTTCTTCTATGGTATACGGTTTAACATCATGATTCATCACCAATTGCCGGCTTCTTAAAAAAATCTGGATCTTCATTATGCATTTCCAGAAGCTGATAATTCAATCCTGTCATACTGTTCCTGCATCAAGTTCTGTGGAACCCAATGTGTGCACACCTTTTTCATATTCAAATTGTTGTGAATAATGGTGTGTATGGTTGCATGGCAAGGCTTATGACATTCCAGTTCAAAGGTTATGCACCTATCAGCTATAATCAATTCAGACACAATCTTAAAATCCCTGGGAGATTATAATATTGACAGATGACCAGTACTCACATTTTTGTGTGCAGATTTCCTACCACTGTTGAACCCTTTGAACCAGTAGTAAACCTTGTTCTGTGCAGGAGCTTCTTGACCACATGCCACAGTTAAATGTCTTATGAATTTCTGCAGTTTTGATGTCTTCCTTCACATAAACCATGCAGTTCATCTTTGTTCATGCTAGTTACTTGCATCTGGTCCTGTCTTTCTATATTTGACAACAAACTAAAATTGTCCTTTGCTACACATTTTGTTTACAAATGCCATTTAGTGTCTGCATGGTATAGTAGTGTCAGTACATCACCCTACAAATGGACATGCCCATAAATTTTGCAGTATTCATCATTGCTATTGTAAACATTTCCAAATATCCCTTTTGCTACTTTTTTGCTAGTAACCCGCTTTGTTTTAGCTGTATAGTGCAGTAATTATGAACAACTTGGAAAAAATTGCCTTCCATTAAGAATACGCATTCAAGTGTTTTTCACTTCTTGGTTTGCAGTAAAATCACATAAAATTTGTTTTAATGTTTAGGACAGGCCTGTGTCTCATTTTAAGTGATCACTAAGGGAGGATTCAAATGTTCTTTGTGAATTTTTAAAAAATATTTTAATAAAGTTTTTAGAAAGTGTAATAAATTATTAAAGAAAAGTATAAATGAATTTACGCAGGAAATTTACAGACAAAATACATTCTGAATGAGATGTGGGGAAGATGAATAAATCAGGAAATCTCTCAAGATCAAGGTAATAAATACATGTCTGTAATAGGTAATGGAGAAATTGCAGCGTTATTCTTTGGTGATTATTTTAAGTTAGTACATTTACAGTGGTTACTTTAAATAAGGCATAAAGGAAAAGAAATAGAGTTATTGTAATGATTGGGGACTACTTGTATATCAGTAAAAAACAAAAGTGATAGTAAGAAAGGTTAAAAATTAAGAAAAGAGGAGAATGGTTCATGGCAGGTAGGAAAATTAAAATTGTTAATGATTTTTCTATCAAGGTATAAAAATCAATATTTCAGGAGCTGAAGAAGCCAAAGAAGTCAACAGTAATAAAAGGGAGATTGGCCCTGAAGTTAGTAAGGAAATGTTATACAGCACAAGTAATAGATGTAAAATTACTGGAATGAATTTATGCTACTTTAATTGAATTTGGACATGTGGAGTAAAAATTTAGAGTGTAGAGGAAGGTGAGAAGATACAATAAAGCTGTGACCATATGGTATAAAATGGTATCAAAATTACCACAATACTCTGCTAACATTGGTGCTTTATTATTGTTAAGTGTGACAGGTAATTATTTTTAGGATGGGTCAGAGGTTGAAAATGAAATATTTTAAAGGTAGACCGAATGTTGTGATTGATAACACTGGATCATGGATACTAGTGGCTCATTTTGTAGAAATGAAATATATAGTTGAGCAAGTACTTAAGGCAGATTTAAATAGTAATTGGCATATTACCTAACCTCACCAGAAATTCTGTTGCAAACTTGGAAGGAACTGTATTAGATGTTTTGGTGATCGGATGACAGTTATATGTTTGGACAAAGGCTAAAACCATCTGGGAATCAAAGCATAATTGTTATTATACCTGTCTATTATTGAAGAGCTTCTCAACTTAAACTCAATGTTGGTAAAACAAAGAGCATTCTATTTCAGCTTAGGAACAAGAAAATGTATGTAAAATACTATATGATGATTCAATTATTCAAGTAACAAACACTAAATTTCCTAGAATAAAAATGTGAACTTTAATGAAAATATAGACAACCTTTGAAAAACGTTAGGCTCATGGTTATATTTACTGAGAACATTATCAAATCATCTAGAAAAGAATATTTTAAAATCAATATATTATGGAATAACACACCCACCTATTTAGTATAGAATTGAAATCTGGAGAGCAACAACTATTTTAAACTTAAATAGGATACTGATAATACAAGAAAAAAGCTTATGGTGATTGCAATCTAAAAAGTTGCCAATCTGAAAAAGAAGTGTTTAAAAATCAGTATATTTTAACAGTAGTTTCACTTTATGTATATAAAGTTATATTGTTAATTAAAAAATGAAAGTAACAGGTACATTATACAAATGTTGATATTATTCATATAACATTAGGGGTATTAAATTATAGAGTAACCACAACAAAAACTTCAACAGAAAAATACCCCTTCCTCAGAGGAAATGTATTATTCAATAAATACCAGAATTCATAAAATCTGCACAAGGTAACTTTTAAAACAATGTTGCACTATCAGTTGAGATAATGCTTATAAGAATTGATGAATTATAGCTTCATGTAATTTATTATGTGTATATGTAAATATATACATCTATATTGTAAATATGTAAGTAGTATAATATAGGAAATTGCTATATATATTCTCTTGTAATTGTAACACATTAATGAGTAGCTGTTTTTATCTAGGATACATTGTAAAGAAAAAAAAAAAATTAAAACTTCTCTCAGTCACTGAGTTATAAGAAACTATTGATAAAATTAATATTAGGAAATTATGCAATTTACAACATGACAAAACCTGAAAATGTATAGCATGTGTACAGGTGTAAAAACTATTATTATAGTTTTAGTATCCGATACCACCAACCTTATTGTTCAGTTCAGGTACAGCAAAAAACAGTACATTACTTGAGGTTTACCATAGAATGAAGAGATGAGCAAAATTGTGTTGCTGTGATACTCTGTCATAGGTTGAAAAATTCAAGATTTTCCAGATCCTTAAACAACTAAAAATCAGTAGGATCCAATGCTTAACTGAAACCAATACTGTTGAATTGAGATTGGGATGCCCATGTTCTGTAAGGACCAAGCTGTGTTACCAAAGAAGGGGCAGCCCCATGTTCAGCAAAATCTGATTTCAAAGCAGACATTGGTGGCCCCCAGGAGATCCATGTACAGAAAAATGAGAACTTTGTCTGAGAGCTTTTCTTCACATTACTGGCATTTTTTAACTGCAGAACCAAAGCAGTAGAGGGTGTTGAAAGTAAATTATTGCTACAGTGTTATGCTAACAATGACTGCTGGAAAAATGTTTTAGCCTACAGGAAAGTATTCAATGTTGAAGAAAACTACAACTATCAAAATGACAGAGTATATGCTTTTATTTCATGAGGAGCTTGTGAGAAGGTACTGAAGGTCCAGAGAAGTCACCTGCCTCAGTCATGGTTTAGTAGGGAGTGAGCTATGATGTCACCAAGCTCCATTTCTCTTGAAAGGGAATTGAAGACAACTTCTAAAGTGAATGAAACCATTCTGCTGAATATGACTTTGTTCAACAATAGACTTTGCAGCTTCCATCAAGATTCATCTCCAGGCTATAAAGCAAAGTTCACGCAGACATGGCTTCAGAGAAATGTTTACATTTTATTAATGTCAGCAATCCTGACCTCAACCCTTGGGAGTATAGACTGTAGTCAGTGTCTGAGGGTATGGTTTGCGAGAAAGTGCACTTAATATTGACAGTCTCCAACAGTCCTTGAAATTTCAATATCAGGCTTCTCAGTGGATGTAGTGTGTGCTTCTATAAATGAATGACTAGAAAGACTTCAGTCATGTGCGATCACAAAAGGAGGTCATTTTGGTGTTAAATGTTTGAAACACATGGGAGAATGACATGCCAACAGAATATAAAAACAATACAAAATATGTTGCACTTACTTATCTAAAACCTTGTAATAGTATTATGGCAAGACTAGGTATAAGACTCCAAGGAGTGTTTACATAATATGGGCTTCTTTGTTTTTAAGAAAGCAGAGCCACTGCGTCACACTACTTTGAAAGAATAGCCTCACGGAAGAGAATGTATTTTCCAAGACAATGTAATTTAATGAATCTCTCACTGGTAAATCAAAAATAAAATGTTCTGCAAATTAGGACTAATTAAAAACTTCATTAAAACTAAGGATAAAATGGCATAATAATGGCATAAGGCTTTGCATAATTGAGAAATCAGTTTCTGAAGCTAAGTGATGCAAAAGTTAGAGAAAATATATGTTGGTCCTCAAATTAGAAATCTTCTTAAAGATAAGAATTTCAGAAAAGTTAAGTGTTAAGGGAGTAACTAATGATTTTCTGTATAATAGAAAGATGTAATTAGCACAAGACCTGCTTCAAGTTGCATCCAATGTTACTGAAAATTTATTTTCTCATGGAGCTAATCTTTCCGAAGAACATAGGAGATGTAAACAACAAATAAGAGATCAAATAAATATGACAGAAATATCAAGAATCCACATAAATTGGTGACTACTACTGGGTTTTTATTAGGGGAAATTATATTTAATGTAAGAATAACTCTCCAAATCTTAAAAGTATTTTTTATATTTGCTCAGTTAGGTTCAAGGTTCATCTACCACCACCACCCAACATTCCCAAATCAAGCACTTAGTGTTGTTTCTTAATTTTTATTTGGCTTTGGCTATTATTGTTGTGAACAAAACAGTTACCTACAAATTGGTTTAAATTTATCTCTGAATGATTGACATAAAATTAAGGATGTCATATGAAGCAAGATTCAAATGAAATGTAATTCTCTATGCTGTAAAACATGGAAATAGGTAGGCTGCAAGGGGATTTGGTATAGCAGAGAGAAGTATTTGCTTATGGTACCATACTGCCATATTTGCTTCTAAAGCAGCAAGGAGAAAATTTACAGAGCCTCAAATAGGACTACATTCTGCTGTCGACTATGATGGTCTAATTGTATTAACTTAATTTTCTTAGTAAAGAATATTGTTTATTGTATTAATACATGAGTCAGTTGCTATATAAATTAGTAATATATTGTTTTAAATGCAAATCTATTTTATAAAATGATATTAAGTAAAATTCCGTTTATCCAAAACAATAAATATGCAGTTTTGAATGAACCACAGCTTCCAGAAATTCCATTTTGAAGGGAAAAATCTCTTTTTGTCATGCAATACTCCAAAACTATTAATTATACCTTACAATAGCAATATCTTGTTAAAAAAAAGTAATCAGATAGTATGATTTCATTTTATTTTTGCAACATTTGCATTTTTGCAGCATTTACTGCTATATTTTGTTATTGCTTTATGTTTCCATTTCCATTAAAAAGTACTTAATTCTGTATGTTATGTAAAACACATTTGCACAATTCTTGAGTATATAATTCTTCCAAGTTAATAATGGAACATGTCCTACAGCAAAAGCTAAATATCATTAAACAAATGCTTCTCTCCGTTCTAAGCCCTATTATAAAAATCACAGAGAAAAGGAATGCCTTCAGATGATGGTGAGGTATGGCAACAATCAAGGCTAATGATACCTAATGATAAGCTGTTAAGGAGTCAATAACCTGTAAAATATTTCTTCTCAAACTTCATATTAAAGCATGAATATAGTATCCAGTTTATGTAATCAATTTGTTTACACTAAAACTCCACTTACTCCACTTACTTTAAGCTTCGTAAGTACAATATAATTTATAGTATCCAATGTTTGACAGCAGCAAAAAATAAATAAATTTTTAATCAAGAGGAATGAAAAATTTGAAGTCACAGGGCTCAAACTACAGATTTTCTGCTTACCACAAACTTTTAATACACCAAAATTTTGAGTTACTTCTTTAGGTTAAAATCTTTGTTGCAATATAAACTTAAAGGCCTCCAAGGTATATAGACTCAAATGAAAGAAATTTGTAGTTGTGGTTAGACCTCGGATGGAAGAGCATCTACACAGCAACTGACGAAGATCTATGGTTTGAGTCCAAGCTGTGACATCAAATTTTTCCTATCTGATTCTAATTTCAAAACTCAGCATGTTGAAAAAATCACATTTAATGTAAAATAAAATAAAGTTTCACTTAAACTGGAATTTGGTTGACTTAATTTCAGATGGGGTTCTATCTTTTTAGAATACAAATAAAATTAGCGTTGAATAAAATGGTGTTAACAGTATACTGTATTAAAATTAAATTTAAATTCATATCTTGTTCGCATATCAATAGAACATTTATTTGTTCTCTCAGGTGCAATTAAGTTGCCAGAAACCATTTTTTTAAATGTTAAATTTGGCATGGGCATTAGATGTTTATAAATGCACTGTTTTATTTGAAGTAACATTTGATGTTTACTCAAGTGATCATTCATTTGGAGTTTAAACTTAAATTATGAGCTTGAAATGCTAATTGGAAATTGTACAGTGAAGCTAATCATATAATTAAGACTATAGTATGATTGAGTAGAATTACACACTCTTATTAGGCTCCACTTGTTTAAATGTAGAACATGTTTTGCAGACCATCATTGCATCTTCAGCTAACTCAACTGCTGGATAATTCGTGTTGCTATGGAGGTACTAGTGGAGGTGTGGTGAACTTAAAGTTTATGTTTTTATTCCTAGGAGTGTCGAAGTTCATTAATCTGTCTCTGTATAGATTTTCTGCCACATTGCCACTCTGTAGATCCCTGTGCTGATTTTAATAATTTTCCTTTTTTCACTATGTTCTGGTTTTCCCTCCAGAAATGAAATGCTACCACTGATTTCTCCATTTGTTTGCATTTTATGTTCCTGAACTATGTTTAACCATGTACCTATGTTTCTAATTTTTTTCACTTAAACAGAACAGATTAATAAACTTCAAGACTTCCAGGGAAGGAAACAAACTTCAAGTTCATCATACCTCCACCATGATCCAATAGCTGAGAATCTGAAAAAACTATCTACAAAGCATGACTTAAGAAAACCTGAAATAGTTTTAGCTTAATAAATGTCTTACCAGAAATCCAGTGCGTTGAACTTCATGGGCTCTAATGACATGAGAAAAATTATTGACCATAAGGAAATGATCAAGAGCATCCATGTTGAATATATGAGCTGTGCCCCTGGGTATATTGGTAGCAAAACCATCATTGGTCAGCAGTTCCAAAGCAGTTTGCTCTGTTAACTTCTTTTGCCTTTACAAAGGAAGGAATAGACATGATAGACATGAAACAAATTCTATATTAATCATTAAAAGGCACTTTGAAAATTTCTGCATGAGAAAGGTAACAAATTTTTAACATTACCAGAAGTTATTTTTATATTAGATTTTTAAAAAAGCTGGCACTTTTCCTGAGGGTTGACTCCAGTGATCATGTGGAGAGTAGCAGAAAGCTGCAGATTTATTCAGTGTACTCTTAGTTTCTCCTCATTTGAAGGGTATAAGGGAAAAACAATCAAAAGTTTACTTTTAAATTTTTTAAAGGAATGTAATTTGAAGTTTGAAAATGCTACAAAATTAAGTACATTAGATATATAGAAGATTTTTTCTAGAATAATTCTTAAGGTAGTTTTCTACAGATCCTTCTTTTCAAATTAAGTGTCATGTATTTGGTCATGTTAATTACAATAAAAAGTCAGTCCACATACTTGTAGATAAAAACAATCAGTACCACACACAATTAAAGAAATATCACAATGATGGTCAGTCACATAGTATTACTGTTAACACATCACATACCTGTTGAAAGTTTTCTTCTATGTCACTCAGAATTGACTTGTATTATTTCAATAGTGTTTCATTAATGTTTATATTTTCCTCAGCAAATATCTATGTATAATTTGGTACATTCAATAATATAGTTAGTGAACTTAAATAATCATTCAATCAAAATTATTCATTGTCTATTATAGGTAACCTTGAAAAATAGAGATGAGCATTTTTGGGGCAAAGTCTCTTCAGGTATTGTAAAGTCATCACATTTTTCTTGGAAAGTGGAATTAAACTTGAATAGGAAGGGGAAGGCTGCTCATCAGTCTGTGTACGGCACATTTTGTCAACAATAACATGGGATTCCCAGGAGCCATTGTAGGTTGTTTGACTGGTTATTGTTCTAGAAGAGATTTTGTGAGCTACAAATTCTCGTTTTTCTCTTATCTTCATTGGACTTACCTTTGTGTATTCTTTATTATGAAATTAAGTATCTGAAATAATCAGTGATATTACTATCTGTTTTTACTTATAATATATAATTATTTTAATTATCTAACTCCCTATTTTCATGTTTAAGAGCCTTTTTGCCTGCCTGTTATAACCAAGGCATATGCCTGAGCTTCTGGGCGCTGATTATTAGCCACTTGATTGCTCATTGACTCTGGAGGGGCATTTACAATGAATGAAGTCACACTTTTTGGATTTCTTTTTGTGATAGTTGTCTTACTTTGTTGGTTTCATTTGGTCACCTTCACTATAATTTAATTTAAAAACTGTTCAGCAGGCTCAGCAAATATTCATGTTGATGGCAGGGCCACCTAAGAGTCTTCCATTTTCTCTTGCTAGATCCATGACCCCCTTGGTGGTGAGAAACAGTCTGGATTCTAAACCTAATGCCTGCCATACTTGTTCAGGTTATAGACTGTGTTGCAGATGCTACCTAATATAAAAAATGGACCAGTAGGGGTTGACATATTGTCCTCAAGCTGCGTTCGGTCAGTGGTCTATGTAATCTAATCTGCATTCTTAAGACAAAACATTACAAATCTGCCTTATTTTTTACTCACTTTAATGGGTCATTCCACATTAAGTCCCATGCCAATGCACTCTGCTGATCGGGACTTAGTAGTGGTACTGGAATAGAATTTATTGCTGATATCTGAGGACACAACCATGGTGGGGGTATTCCCCCATGGCAGCAAAAAATCTGAAAAGTCAGACAGATAATATCATATAGTACTTACAAAGCTGTTGACAATGGAGCGGTAATATATCCTAAACTTAGGCATAAGTGAGACGCATTTCAGGAGAATCTCTCTCATCTTCAGTTGCTCCCCAAACTGCTGTTACTTGAAACTATGGCTGGATACCCGGATGTTTCTGTGGTGGCCTCTGTTGGTTGAAGTAGGAAACTGCTGAGTTCATCCATAGGAGGAAACTCAAAATTCATTATGTTTTCTCTGTTTTTTAATATAACATTTTTTTCCCAAGTGGATAACTGCAATCGGTTGTGAAGATGTTTCAGCAGTTTAATTTCCATTTTATTTCATGGTTTTTGGTCCAAAAGTGAGCTGCTACTGCTGATTATAAAGCCAGTGCTGTGGATTCGAAGAATATGTGAAGTGGAGGTAGAGGATGTTGTTAGTGAGCATGTAACACAATGATGGTTTCAGCTTTTCATTAATGGTGAAAAAATGCTAAAGATTTACCATATCCTTGAAGACATTATTAAAACCTAAAAGACATGAGAATTTTGGAAAAAAAATCCCCAAAAAGTACTTATAGAGTGTAAGAGGAATTTGGTGCATCAAAGATACCATACATCACCACGTTAAGACACAAAATCATACAGAGATTGTAGATTTGTGCTGAATTGATACCTGAACAGGCCTAATGCAGAGTAAATGTCTGTCGTCAGTTTATTGCAAATCCCATAGATGATAGATTTATCAGAAGAATTGTCTCATGTGATAAAAAATGTATACTACAGCAATCCTGACACCTGAAAACAGTGGCTTAATCCCCAACAGCAACCCAAAATTGTCTCTAACCAAAATCGGTTAGCCCACAAATTTTGAAGGTGTGGTTCATTGGGAGTTTGTTCCAAATCGGTGTGCAGTCAATAAAAATCTGAATAAGTTCATTAAGTTTTTGAGACAGATTTTTATTAATAGTGTTCAATGCCCGTTATAACTACTGAGGCATCACAGGCGGTGGGCAATGATATATGAGATGAAATGCTAAACTGAGGAAGAAATTTTTTTAAAGAAGGATGCATTCCAGCCTAAGATTTGGATACCATCCTGGCCTTTGCCATTTAAGAGGACTGAGAAAAACCTGGAAAAAATCTCAGTAAGGGAGAATGGTCAAATCCCCAGACAACCCACTCACATTGAACTCAGCCATCTGTAGCATTGAGACAGAGATATCTGGCATTAGTTAATTGAAATAGAGTTCACTTGCAGTAGGACAATGTGAGACCCCATATTGTTTGAACAAACATTGCAAAAATCTAGGAATTAGAAGGAATCAAATGACTACCATCTTGATCTTATTCCCTCAGTTTACCTTCTGTTTTGATCCATGACCCATTTCTTGCAAGGAGGAAATTTTGAAAACATTAAAGCCATGGAAGTGGGTAACACCAAATTGTTCACTTTAAAATTCAGAAACTGGTATCATTGCGGGATAACAAACTTCACTGAAAATTGACCTAAGACTATAGACTTTAATGGCCTTTACTTTGAAGATTAAGTTTAATTTATGGTCTGAACACATATCAAATAAAGGTTTGTTTAAAAATCAACAGTACTTATGATACACGATCTATACTGCATAAAAACCATGTTATTTTAAATGTCATTCCAATATCTCTGGTTTTTTTTAATAAAAGAGTAATGTTGCTGCATTAGAGAAGCATAAATCTGTATGTTTCAATGACTGAATTAAATGTAGATATCAGCCTATGCAACTTGAGCATCTGAGCAATTACTGTACTGCTATCAACTGTATAGTATGTAGTAGACCTGCCAGGGGTTACTTCTCTAGGAGGGAGGTGAGAGGAAGCAGTGGGAGGGGCCTCTTGCCCATAAGAACTATTATGTGCAAGCACAACCTGAAGCATCAGTTCTCATCACATGTGTTTCCAGTAAATCCTTGAGTTTTATAGGCAATTTTTGTATTACAAATTTGAATGAAGTATTTTAATTTAATAATTATAGTGAAACAGTATTATCAGTACATTCATATACAGAGTAAATTATATAGAATTAACACATTTAATTCTTAACTTATTCGACTGGAAATTCACCCAATGTCCCAGGTTTAACAGCAAATAAAGCAGGATGTTTGAGAGTTTTGATTCCCTGTCATGAGATGTGCAGATGTTTATTCTTTATTCCTTATTGCTGGATTTTATGTTTGGTAGCTGATTTCAATATTTTGTTCTAGTTGCTATGAAAATGCAGTACACATTAAATCAAAGGCTCTTTCTTGTGAAGCAATACTGAATTACAAATTCAATTACTGATACTCGAAGGGTATACCAGAGAGCATTTAGTGTTTCAATCCCCCTGAAGAAACAATACTGGCACTGATAAACAAATTGGAAACAACTGTATCTCTATTGGATAAAAAAGGAAAATATTGTTCATCTAGACTGCCCATGGTTGTTGTGGATGTCTAGATATGATTGGAATGGTCACCGTGCAAATTATTAAGATTTTTTCACAAGAGACCTGATACACCTACTCAATATTATATCAAAGAGCTGTGAAGAGTCAAATAAGTTACAGATGTACACCAGTTGCAGGAACTAGATAAGGATAAAAGAATGAGGTATTGCCATTGGTTTCAGGTGTTCATTGTGCAAAATTCTGGCATATTGTCCATCATATTACTCCCAGATGAAGCATGATTCCATTTATGTGGTTATGCGAACTCACAGAACTCACTCTATCCCGCCATCCAATATCCACATGTAATTTATGAAGCACATGTACACCCAGTTAAAGTCAGAGTTTGTTATGCAATATCGACACAGAGAATAGTAAGACCATTTTTTTTTGACCAGACTGTGGATACCACAAAGTACCGCTGAATTTTCATGGAGTATGTGTGTATTTACTTAGTACATTGTAATTGTTTTTAAATAATATGTTTTGTTTTATGGAAACATATAAACATCCTCTTTTTAAATACACAATGTAACTCAAAACTTTCTGTTATTTCTCTATTTTAGTGAATGTGAAGATGATTTCAAGGGCTCAATTCATAATTATGGCTATATTTAAAAATGTTTAAAAATATCCACATGGCATAGCTTTGTGTATCAGTAGTCACATATTTCATTTAATTAATTATATACCATTAATTCGTTGTTTAATCTCAACAACAACATTATTAATAATAATCCTAAAAATTGTGGTTTATCTTTTGTGATACTTATAGATTGCAAGAATTCTAATATTGTTCCAATATCATACAGCAATGCTGTAACTTATTTAATTTCAGTAATTAATAAAGCCTAATGTAGAATTTTATATTCATTTTTAAAGTTATTCAACTTGGTGAGAAATTTGTTTAGTTTATGCAGCTCCTGCATGACAGATTTTATAATAAACTTTCATTTTCTAAGTTTATAACTCCTATAGCAAAACAAAGGACAAAACAGTATAAACAAAACAGGAACATTAATATTCTATTTACAAAGTCGTACAACAACTTTGCATTTAGAATTAAGTTTTTATTAGATAAGTTCCTTAAAATGTTGAAGGTCTTTAATAATCTTTTTTCTATGCCATGTAAATTTCACAACTAGAAAATTCTAAAATGTATTATGAAGTAACATTGTTAAATCATAGCTGAGAGACGTTGCAACTCATTATAATGCTCTCTGTAGATACTTACCTTAGAATCAATAACAGCAGCTACTGGTAGACAATCAAATACTTTATTCACAGCTTCCCAGACTTCCTGTCCCAGGTCATTCCCAAATTTCTTAATACATTCTCTGTAAACACAAATTAATAAAATTTTTCTCATATTACCTGCACAATTTAAAACTTTAGCAAGTATTTATTATTGATCTTCAGAATGATAAAATGCCCACAACCATGTTTGTATCAGTGCCGAAGGAACTTCTTAATCAACTGATCTATAGGAGAATAAAAAAATTTTGTAATCAGCCTGTGAATATAAAAAATGTAACTATAACTGAAAAGATTTACATTTTAAGCTGGAATTGAACACACAGAGGTTGATCATTGAGCTGCCACTTATGCCTTTGCAGGTAATCAAAGAATATTAATTTAATATTTAAATGAATACAAATAGAAGGGCAAGTCTTTAAGTAAGTTACAAATTTATGTGGAGTACTACATGTTTGAATGAGATACCTGAGACTGTTGCCTCTAGATTATAGCTTTAGCTACGTGGCAATTGGTGACATTAAATAGGAGACAATCTATGTTTACAATAGCGAAACAGCAGTTCCAAGATGTCAGTGACGGGTGCCCCAATGTAGTGGAACCATCCTGGAAGCAAGGACAAACCATAAATGCTGACTCCTGTAACACCCTAAGAAAACTTCGCACTGGCATTCAACGAAAGCGACCAGGACTTCTCATCAAAGCCGTGCTGCTCTTGCATGACAACGCGTGTCCTACTGCCAACAAGATAAATCAGAGGCTGCGAAATTTTAAGTGAAAAGTCTTCGACCATCCTCCATATAGTCTCAATCTTACTTCAAGCGACTTCCTGTTCGACTCTCTTTAATTATCGTCTTTCCAGTAAACCTTTTCATGATGAAAGGAAAGGAAAGTCACCGTCTGGCTCCGAGAGCACTCTAAAGAATATTCTACCGCTGGATTTTAGGGACTCGTGAAACGATGGGAGATTACGTTGAGAAAAAAATATTATTTATTTAAGTTCTATACTCATTTGTAACTTACTACATGACTTAACCTCGTATTTATATGTATTGTATTCCTATGCATTTTTAAATAAGATATTTCCATTTATTTCATTTTATTGAATGGTTATGAACCTAGTCTTACTACAAATACAACTTTTAAGGGCGACTCTACTTCCCCTCCTCCTAACAGCGTGCACATTCCTGAGTTGTGGTGTTGTAGTAAGTCATTGAGAGTTCAGCTGCAGAAACGGAAAGTTGTGTTAGTTTTCAAGATGGAATGCGGCGACTACAAAAATCGTGTAGCTGTGACAGTTTTGCACAAGGTAGGCAAATCCCCAGATGAGAACTTCAAAATTCCCCAGAAAGTGAAAATAAGCAGGAGGTTCGTGTACCGCACTGTCCAGAGCTTCCTTGAGAGTGGAGCTGTGAAGGACCGCCAAGGCGAGGAAGACTACGCACTCCAGAATTGGTGAAAGCAATGGCGACACATGTTCGGTACGGAGAAAGTGATGGCTCGTGAGCTGAAACATTCTAAAATGTCTCGCACATTGAGCAGTGCTTACAAACGACGGAAAGGACACCTTCTCACAAGTCAGCTGAAGCACCAGAGGTTCTTAAAACATCAGCGTTAGGCAGCAAATAGCCATCGAAGAATCCTTTCACTAAGGAAACTCTCAATACCCAACATGACAGCGTATATGCCAGATGCTCTATAGAAGCTGTTGAAAAGATTCCAGGGGTCCAAAGGGACCATTTGATATGGTATATTTGGGTGTGAACTACGAAGGTACCACGGAACACCATTTCTGCGAAAAAGGAGTCAAAACATGGGCCAAAGTGTACCAGGAGACAGTGCAGGAGTGACTAATCAAGAACCTCAGCATCACCTTCTTCCATGGACAAAGCTGAAGCTTCCAGCAGGATTCAGCCTCAGCACATAAGGCTAGGACAGCCCAGGGATGCCTTGAGGCCAATGTTATTCCGATTTTATTTCGTCTTCTGATTGAGCTTCTGCAAGTCCGGACCTCAACCCCCTGAACTACAAACTGCGATCCAAGCTTCAGGAAGTGACTTGCAAAAAGAAACATCCATATATTGAAAGCATGAAGCGTTCTCTTCGGAAGGCAGCATCAGATTTCCCGATGGAAGTGTTGCGTAATGCTATAGATGAGTGGCCACAAAGACCTGAATGAGTGCCTGCCAGAGGTGGTCATTTTGAATAATTATATGTGATTTTAATTTATTATATATCAATTTAACTAATATTATTAGAATATTAAAATATCTCAAAACATTTTGTATAAATTTATTGGAAACTTTGTGACAGTATTTATGTTAAGACTAGGTTTGTAAAAACATGAACGTTTTATATTCTTTCATTGATCATTCAACTAAAATTGATTGCAGCTATTTGATGTTTACTTTAAGTACATATAAAATGTTAAATGCAAAACATTTATTTTCTTTTACTCTTTCATTCAAAGTTAAAAGAATTGTGCATTTCATTTTTAGGTACTTTCGTTAAACATTGAAAATTTCGTTTCACATGCACTTTGGAAGCAAATACTGGTATCAAACATTAATACATTGAGGGAATATTGAGTGCGCAATAAAACGATACTGTGGGGCTCACATTTCTTCTCCACCTTAGTACTCACCTGCACAATAGCGTTATTCTAATAGCTACAGTGGTTGACAAACGGTCTCTTTTTTCTAAAATGCTTTTCTACAAAATCTATGAAATATGAAAGAAATATTTTCTTTCTTCTCATCGAATTCTCTTACTGGCTCTTAGGAATGAATTTTATACTTCTTCCACCTGGTGCATAGGAAAGCGAGACAAGGAAAAATAGGAGAAGTTGGAAAGAAATGAAACTATGACTAAAAACAGAATATGATAGCATGCCAAGTACTCTATTTGTAAAATCATCGACTATATTAATACAGTATAACCTCAGTATGTCAGACACCGCATTATATTGGACATCTTTTCTTGAAACTGGACAATTTTCTATGCTTTAACATATCCAACATTTCCTCTATGCTGGATATTCCGAATCCTGGGAGTTAAAACATCTTTTATGGTCATACTAAGACAATTTCTCTTACTGTTATGCATTTCTGCTAACTTATTTAAGCTTCATTGACATTTGTCTCTAAAACTTTAAATGGGCCATTAGCAAGTAAATATAATGCCACTTCAAACGGATTGTTTTTCCCTAACTGGCTTTCTGCTACCTCTTTGAGCTTGATTGATATTCATCTTTATGCTTTGCAAAGGTTCATTAAGAACAGTGGTATGGAAAGGGTGCGTTTTTCTTTAACTTTTATTCTCTGTTATTCTTCCTCAGTTCTTTACAAAATGTAAAATTATTATGCATTTCCCAGGAAATACATGACTGTAAACTTATTGAAGCAAACAAATGCATGGATAAAATAAGCCGATTGGTCCTCAGTTACTGCGAAGAGCAAAAGGTGTGAAGAGCAAAAGTTTACTTTTATTCTGTGCTCAGTTTCAAAATAAGTAGGCATACGTTAATGTAATTAAGCACTGAAAAGAAATGATAGACAGGTTATCTAATGGGCATTGCTTAAAATTAATTAAACGAACCTGTTTGTTCGCAGATTTTTTTAATAAGCAAAAACTACAATGGATAAGTCAAATTATCTGTATTTTTTTAATTATATAACGTTAAAGTAAATACACAATTTTTTTCATACTACAGTGTGTAACTTTTATTTTACTTTTATTGAGCACTAATGTGTAAATCATGTCATTTACTTTAAATTATGTATGTATGCAGTACGAAAACCTGCTTTCCTCGTTAAATTGAGCAACTTTTTATTGAACTATATCTGTCCATCCCGGCCAGGATCGGTGGAGTTTTTCGGATGTAAAATCCTAAGTATGGCTTCCTTATGAAGGGAAGTA